>JAFMSR010000017.1:20939142-21426642 GCA_022818135.1 Saxidomus purpurata
AAATAGATGTACTGAGTAATATTTATTGTCATACGCATAAAGTTGTAGTTTCGTTTTATTAAAACCGTGGGAGCGCATTGATTTACAATTGTCGTAAGGTTTCCTTCGTTTACCTCGTGGTATTCAAACTGGGTCAACTTATGCATTGTATTCAGTCAGGTTAACGACTATTTAGTATTTATTCTTTACTGTTGTAATACGAATTGTTATGATTAGTGATTCATAATTCATGGCGATTTTTTTTATTGAGGACTAATTTGTGTCTTTTTTCATATGTGAAATGTTTTGGCATATTTAATTAGGATCATGTAATTTATTTCCGTTGTTTTATATGTCAGCTTTAGAAAATAAAGTTTTGATTAAGCTGTGATAGATATGAGACAATCGGGTACAGCTGCACTCCATAGACAAAAACACACTCGGTATAGGTTTTGTGGTACATACATACGTAATTTGGGCATAAAAAGTATAATCACATCCGTAAAAAATTGAGCGACAAAGCGATGTAGAGAAAGACATACATACCCCCTGAAAGAGTAGCTTCTTATGGAACACCATAGCTGCCTTCTATACACACTTCTTAAATAATGATGTCCTTTTGATATATGGTTATGTCGTTTTGATAGATGGTCTTGTGGTTTTGATAAATGGTGATGGCGTTTTGATAGATGATGCTGTGGTTTTGATAGATGATGCTGTGGTTTTGATAGATGATGCTGTGGTTTTGATAGATGATGCTGTGGTTTTGATAGATGATGCTGTGGTTTTGATAGATGTTGTTGTGGTTTTGATAGATGTTGTTGATTTCTGAACGAGTTAAGAATGCACATAAAAAGAATAGTCCTCAACCGGTTAGTGCATATTTAATTACAGGAAATGGGGAGGGGACTGCATAGTGAAATGAATCATAAATTATCTATATTTGATAAATCGTTATAACAGCAACACATCATAATATATCAAACCAAAACTACACCATTAACGTGGGGGAAATGTTTTAGGGGTTACTTTAAATATACGTGTATATCATCTAAATACTTGCGAGATGTACGAATTTGGCTACTTAATTTACTACACTTTTATTTCATTTATCTGTTTAAATGGTAATACCTTTCATAGTGACCATCAAATTTTTAAATAAAAGATTAATCAGTGATCAATACTTCTAGAATGATAAAAATTGCCATAGTGATGGCAAAAAATAATGATCTGTATAACAGATTCATACACATTAAATACAGAGGATATCTTTAAAAACGCTTTTTTGACTATCTTAATCAAACGTAAAAGTCCACCCTTTCAGTTAGTACGTATATCTTAATTTGTTTTTATCAATAACAGAAGTAACTTGATAAAAATTATTTCTTATATATCTTTTTAAAGCATCCACTGCGTGTTCAGCACCATTCTTCACTATAACCCAATACATGTACGTCCATTTTGAAGGGTAAACTAACTTTAAGTTAGTTTATCAATTTTAACCACACTTGACCGGTATTGCTAGTACCATTTAAAACAATTTTGTCCTATGAGGAGCATGTTTTGATGCGTTTTTAAAGTTCGGGACCGGAAGAGGTGTTCGAGCGATCGGGGGTGTTCGAACGATCCGGTTTCGAGGGAATGAGAGTCGACTGTACATAACATTATGCGATGTACTTATACTAAAGTAAACTTTAAGCAAATCATACCTCTTTGACCGAATAATATCGGACTTTATAGTTTACACTCGTTGACTTCTAAATGTAAACTTATCAAAATGATGAGTTTTCATATAAAACAATTCTACAATGACAGTATAAGAGTCTGTAGTCTCTTTTATAAAGAGTAATTTGGTCTTTGATTTCAAAGTTGATGTGTTAAACACACTGATGGTACAGATATTTTTATTCCATAAATAAAAGTTGTATACATCGTGAACATTGAGCATACCTGTAAAAAGTAAGGCGCACGTTTTTTTGCAACTAAAATGAATTATATTCAACAGATTTAATAGATCTTATCTTTATTATGCTTCAGCACTTAGTACGCCAAGTGACATTCCTAAGTGCACTCCAGTGTGGTTTCTTGTATGCATTTAATACAAAAATGATTTATAGGGTAATCTACTCAACAGTTAATTTCTTCAATGATTTATTCATGAGAAAAACGAGATTGAGATATCAAAGTGGAAAGTACAGAAATGCAAATTATTTAAGCAGGTCGAGTGTAAATCATGCATGTTATAAATAAATCAGTTGTTATGTTATAGTGCAGACAACTACGTCTTGTCTCACAGTTTATTTAGGAAGGATTATCTTATCTTGAAGAAGTGGAATTTCATTTCATTACAATAAATGAATGTATTGGCGGGTTGGAGCTACCTTAAGAATGTTCTCGTGCATAGCAGGTGGGAAAAGAATCACGTAATGGTAGTTGATTTAGTGTGTAATGGGTATTGAAGAGCCATTCGAGGTTTCGTCGCCAGATCGTTTACACTCAAATTTTACAAAAAGGTTTTATGTGCCATATGTTCTGTTATGACAATTATTTTTGTGTTTTCAGATATCGTCTGCTGATAGATAGTTAAAGACATCCTCAGAGCCGGATTTTTCATTTTCAAAGTGCTGCGCATTACAAATTTTTATTTGCAATTCATGTCTTACAACGAACAGTTATATAGTTATTTTTAAAACGAGTGATTATATTATGTATGTAAAGCGGTCATTGTTTCATGTCCGTCGATGTTAACATTTAAAAGCATGTAAAATACTGTTTTAACGAGGATTATTTCATGAACTATGCTTGATATGTTCTGTAAGTCGTTTCATATTTCCTCATTAATCGGGGATGTGTTTATGAACGTTCGTTAACATTTTCGGGTATGTCAGGGGACTTGAGAGGTCTTCGCTGGTCTTGAGCATGGATTCTCCTACCCCCCCCCTCTCAAGACGGAGTGGGTTGGGTAGCCCGCTCGCAGCATTAACCTGACTTTGGCATCAAATTTCTATATTCATCATGCAAACCATTGCGCATGTTTACAGTCTTTACAGTTACGTTTCTGGTATTGATTAATGTTATTTTTGGCAATCAATGCATTTTTGATATACTGGTTACGAATGTACATGTATGTGTAGCGTTAGCGGAAATAAACTTGACAGTTGGCTGACGGGCCTCATCCCTTGAAATAAGTGTTTTGTTTTTATTAATCCATAATGAAAGTATGGTATATAGGTAATGGTTTTAGGCAGACACATGGTAGCGAAAATAGGTATTATCATTCATATTTATCAACATAATATGTTGTTACTGCCAAATGAGGATATAGTATTTATACTTTCTCGACCAATGAATAACGGTCAGTATGTCGAGTAAAAAAGTTTATTCTGTTTTATTACGGAAACGCCTCCGCCATACATCTTCTATATCCTACGAGTCATCTAAATCGATGAGCTCACGTGATATTTCTACTTGACCGGATTCAATACCACGTGACAATCTGTCTCGCCTTGAAAGGACAGAGTTATAATCTCCTGCAATCACGTGACTTTCCGTATATGGTAATAATATAGCGCGGATATATGAATATATTTTTGTCTTTTATTAACCTCATTTGGGGCGTAAATAATCTGTGATTCTACATTTTTTTTCGTTATTTTTTCAACAAAAAGAGATAAAATGGCCTTCTGTATCTTTGAGTATGTTTTCAGATGAGAACGGTCACGAACGTTTAGAAAGTACTGCAACGCCTCTGGGTGAGCTTGAACCGTTATTCCATATACTTTCGCCGTCCTAATGTGATCCCGAAAGCATATATTTGTTTTCATTGGCACAGTGGGTCTCTTGTACAATGTCCGCTTGATTTTCATACTGCCATTTATATACTGATTCGCGTTTTTAATATTTCTTAAACTATTTACATTTATGGATACAATCGTGTATTTCATTATTTAAACTATAAAAGGGTTTTGTTCCTATCAGCAGATTGGGGTGTCGTCTCTTCTCGACCTTAATTACCCTTCCTGTCAGCAGATGGGGGTGTCGTTGCACTTTCTGCCCTCATGCGTCTCTTCTCGACCTTGTTACCTCCCCCTGACAGCAGATGGGGGTGTCGTTGCACTGTCCGCCCTCTTGCGACTCTTCTCGACCTTGTTTAGCCTTCCTGTCAGCAGATGGGGGTGTCGTTGCACTATCCTCCCTCTTGTGTCTCCTCTCGACCTTGTTTGGCCCCGCCTGACAGCAGATTGGGGTGTCGTTGCACTGTCGGCCCTCTTGCGTCTCTCCTCGACCTTGTTTAGCTCCCCTGACAGCAGATGGGGTGTCGTTGCACTGTCCGCCCTCTTGCGTCTCTTCTCGACATAGTTTAGCCTTCCTATCAGCAGACGGGGTGTCGTTGCACTGTCATCCAGCTTGCGTCTCTTCTCGACCTTGTTTAGCCTTCCTGTTAGCAGATGGGGGTGTCGTTGCACTGTCCCCCAGCTTGCGTCTCTTCTCGATTTGGGGAGATGAAGAATGCAGCCTGAGAAGTATCATCTTTGTCCTCCAACTCATCCGACTCGCCCTCAACGAGAAAAGCGCACAGGTTTTTACACAGGGCCTGGGCTCCCTCGTATGAAATGTGTATACCAACTGCGTCTTTATCGTTAAACATATTACTTTTGGAACTATCCATCATTATATACAAAATCATTTTTTATAAAATAACAGTTCTTTTCTTCTTTACAAAATTGTAAAATAATTTTGTTTACACATTGTGTATTCAAGTTTTTTTCATATTTAGACTTCCCCATTCTAGGGAGAGAAGGCTACAGGTATTTTACCATACTTGTCATGAACAGTTTTCACGTGATGCAATATTGTACTTTTCATGCGATGCCATGTCATTTGTTCCTAATTCAAAGTCAATTAATTTCACTTTTGAAAGGATGTGATCAAAGTTTTCAAGAGTAGATAAAATAAATTAATACTAAAAATCATTGGTAAAGGCCTTGCACAGATTTGCTGTAAATAAAGACGAAAGACTATTAATGAAATTATTATGTAGATCTATAGAGGTGATAAGATTAAAAGATTAATTTATATGGTACTACGATAAAAAGTAGATTAGAAAATATAAAGGGAATTTGACTCTTAAAGAAATTACATGATCGTTTTTCGCTTTTTGATGATTTTCTTGGTTTCTTGCTAAGGACCCATATTTTAGAGTTAATGTTTCTACACGATTTAGCTAAGGTATACCTTTAAAACGTCACTCGTTTGCAAACATTCTTCCACAAGCAATGGCGGCTAATGTCGACCCGCAGTTATGTCGACCCCTTCCCCGTTTTCGATGATAATTGTTTTAATAGATTCCCAGATTAAATGACAGCTGTCAAAAAGTCAATTTTGTCGTAAAAGACAAGGCTTCCCAGTTTAATCAATTGGAGGTCATATGCATTATTTTTGTCAGAAATGATAAGCTGTTTTATTCCCTATGCTACTATATATGGTATCAAAATGGCTTTGATTTTCGTGAATAGGCCGATAAAACATCATGCGGCGTAGTGTGCCAATAACTCATAATGGCGCACTTGCTAGTGTTCCAGAAAATGCATAATGAGGCTATTTCCGGTTAACTCGCACCTGCTCCCCGTCTACAGTAAAAACGTTGACGTACTTAACAACGTAGACGTAGCGGAGAATGGCCTCGAAGCCTTCAAGAGTCTTTCTCATCAAATGGGCTTGCTTAGCAGCAAAATGCAGAAACCGACGTGCATTCAATGGTATATTTTTGTGAAATAGAATTGTAGTAAGTGTGTTCTGTATTCTTATCTTACATTTTCCCATTTTCAGAAACACATATACAATTAAAATGTAATTATATGCGACAGATGAGCGATATTGACAAGCTTGGATCAAATTGGCCGTCGGGCTAAAGCCCTCGAGATAATATCTTACGAAATGTACAAATATGGCCTTATGGCACACCTGCCCCGTATATCTCCAGCTGATCGTTTGTCAGAACTTTTAGAACTTTATTGGGAGTTCTGAAACAACATACTATGCTTGTTAAAGCTAATCGTGTTATTCGGATGGATAGGGACGATACAGTCAATCGTGAAACAGCGATGTGTGGTTCAAGTGAAGGCGTCATAACTATCAAGCAGGCAGGAGTGGAGGTAAATATTCCCCCGGCAATCGTGCTAATAACAGATTTTGGAAACACTATTGTTGATTCAGGCGAAGACATTTAAACTGAGACAATGCCTTTCAAAGTCAAGATCTACCGTGTTTGCTTCTCAAGTAATCATAAAACCGTTTAAAACATTTAGATAAATGGGCTAGTAAGATATTGTTTGAACTCACTATAGATCTATGTGTAACAAAACCAAGAAACTTTTCACGCTCATTCATTGCAATGTAAGCTTAGAATTAACACGCGAGCAAGCCCTTTACATTTATAACTTAGTTGACAAAGTACTACGAGGGTGCTCGTATTTGCCTTGACTGCATTGCAAGTAATAGCTTTCAAAAGACATTTAAAAGTCGACAAAAAGAATCATATCGGGTAAGCACTTGCGTCCCTTGACGCTCCTCGGTCTTGACATTATTCCAACCTCTACTTAAGCAGCTCGAGGATATCTACGATATTTTATGTTTTTTGCAATCATATCTTTATCAATTATTTTTAGAAATGGTCTAACATTACATTTATTTCTCATGTTACGTTTATAAAATTGGGCGTCTTGCAGTTTGTCAATTTTATCCGGTATGAAAAGTGCCGATGATATATGCAGATATGACATTTTTATCAAAACCGTTAATATTCAATACATGGCTTGTTCTAGTTGCATGTTTTGAAATGTCTTTCTTACTGCTCTTTTTTTCTAATTGTTTATGGGCCGGTCGACTCTAGGCTGTCTCCCAGGGTGAAGGTTCATCCTGATCATACATACGTACATGTTACTATTTCTACAGATCAACACAGCACTAAGTCAAGCCGAGTCAACTAACAGTCAAGCAACTACTAGTATGCTTTTATTGATACACACACTAAACATTCACACGGCTAGCGTTCATGATGTAACTGATACATGTCCTCTGTAACGAAATACACTGAAGCGAAAAAGAAACGCAGGGTAACAAAATATGTAATAATATCAAAACGGCTATGTGTAGAAGTATGGAAATCGATCAGATATTTATCTTGGTCACGGTGCTCATCGACCTAAAATCACTCAAAACCAGTTTCAATAGTAAGTGCGTGATATCACTACTTCTACACATAGCCGTTTTGATATTATTACATATTTTGTTACCCTGCGTTTCTTTTTCGCTTCAGTAAATAAAGAAAGCCAAACAATTCATTATATATTAAAAGTCTACATTAGCACTTTGGATATAAAATCACTTTCAGCCCTTATAATATCAAGAGAGAGATCTTAGCGGCAAAACTGACTGTTCTTTGTTCGAACAACATTCCAAAAAGCTTGTGTATTTTTCAAACCGAAAATATATGCTTTAAATACAGCGCTGTTATTTTTCAATCATATTGCAAAAGGTAGGAAACCCTGTCTGACAACGCATTTTCACGAAAAAGCGACAGAAATATGAAAGGAATATATACTTCAACTTGTTAAAGACATAATGGAACACGATTCTTTCATTATTATCTCCTATGTATAAGTATGGGAAGTGCTTATTGGATTTAAAAGTCTGTTTTAGGTCGATTGCTCAGGTATTTAGCAATCAGCGGTAGACCAGCAATCTTCTTTCGGTTTTCAGCAAGTAGAGGGAATTTCTCCAGCATGTCTTTGGCACCAATATTTTCTATGTACACGTACAACGCCAAATCACCTAACGTTAGCTGTAAAACGTTTAAAGTAATTAGCAAATAATTCATGCACACTGTAATCAAAACTCTGATTAGGTAGCATATGCATTTTACGAAATTTTTCTTCATCCCTTTATGTACACAATGGAGAAAACATTTTTAAAATGTTTAAGTATGAGTCAGTCTTGTAATGCCTCATCGCTGTCAAACCTAAGCCCAAACGTATTTACTCAGCATGTATTGCAACGTTTCATTTATTCAACTGATTTTCATTTCTTGGTTGTATTAGTCATGCTAGTTAATCTTAAAAATTTAGAAAGTAAAATCTTTATCACTTGAAACTGAAACATGTCTGGTGCTATTATTATTATTATTATTAGCATCATTAGATGCAATCTTAGGCTATGATTGACAAATAAATATAAGATATTGACTCATGCAGTTATAGGTTACAACTAACCACAAAATCAAACATTAACTTACTGATGTGCCAACAGCATATCCTTCACTCCCTCCTTTTATTAGAGCTTCAAGGAAACCTAAATACTTTCCTGCGCTTGTTTTATAGTACTCTTCTGTCAGGTTTGCCTGCAACAAATGACTGAATAACATACTATTCGTTTTGACAAACAACATTTATTTTGCAATGATCGGTGAAAAAGGATTGCAATACAGGGATATCACACAAACGTACAAATATACCTTTTCTTCTACGTTTTGGTGCAATATTATTTTCAGAAACGGTCCGTACATGTCCACACAAGTGTCAAAAATCTGATCGACCACGGCCTTCTCCAAATTCCCCTCTCCGTATAAATCTGCAACATTTCGTGAAAGAATCATGCATATGTATAGTTGAAAATGGTTCTAAAATAATAAACTATTCAGTCAGAATTTGGACGTACTCTAACATGTTTAAAGGCGAACAACTTACGAAGAGCGAGCTAGTGAAGGAACCTAGGTTCTACTAAGTACTGCTGGTAGTTCGTGGCTCTATAACGTTTACTTGTAAATGTTAATTTTAAATTAATGTCATTCAACGAAGTTAAAATTATTTGAGTCGCCCCCTAGCAGAAATTGTCGGTGTATAATGATTTTGAGACGACCCCGTCTCGATATTCCTTCATTGGTCAGTCACCATTTGGACACAGATAAGCGCAAAAAAAATAATTTTGATGCGAAATTTTCCACCATCACTCCCCATCCACCCCCCTTTTTGCTTTTCTTCGCATATCTGGAATTATATGCGGGCGGATTATGTAGGCCGACTATGTGTTTAGATCTTGACATTTTAGTATATCGAACTAGTTTTATTATTCGTCATTTAATAAGAATAAATGATATTTTCACACAGCTACTTGTTGTATTCATTTTATTATAATGCCAACACATATGAACTCTACCACAAAAGATAACCATTCAGTCAAGGTTTATTTATGTGTGCAATCAGGTGTGAGTGGAGGGGAAGATTCAAATACTGTTTATGATCACTCTCTTCAACATTTTAATTACTAGTAAGATCGGTAGACAGTTTCTCGTAACTGCTTATTTAGATTCTGTCAAAATCTGTAAGATATTTTTCACAGGTTAATAAATTAAATGTACACACTGAATTCCCTTGCTAGGAAACGGGCAATCGATGTGCTCTGTGTAATCTTTGTCTCACCTATCTCCAGCACGGGCAGTGTACCTTGCGGCATTTCTGAAAGTATTGATACGCTGTGAACACATTGGACATGACTCGTTACTGAACTTTAGTGTTCATTTGATGTTTTTGCAAAGATTTACGACGAAGCAAACACTTTATGAATACAGTTGTTACATAATCTTATACCAGTCATCAGATAAAAAGTTTGATGATAGACGAAAGACGAAAAGTTTCGCCGCGCTATAGACTGTCAGAGTATTCATCACAGTTAGGTATACCATTACAATCGTATATTAGTGTCATATTTTTGTTGCAACATAATCAGTAATGGTTTAAAACATATTTGAGTTTTTTTAAATCAAAATTCTTCTTTCAAACATTGATTAAACTTCCTGCATTAATATTTTCAATAGTTTAGATAATGATTTCTATAACTTGCTGTTTGTTAATTATTTTTATTTAGCGTTTTTATAAAAGTAATTAAAATGTGATGACAATACTTTGAGCAAAGTTGCAAAATTTCATACAGTAAACTCTGCATATAACGACACCGGATATAAAGAAATTCCGGATATAAGGAACACAATTTCTGAGTCCGATTTATTCCCTCCTTTGTTTAATATGAAGGTGCCTTACCGATATAACATGTCATGGATATAAAGAACTAATTTGAGTGGCCATAAGGAGTTGGTTATATACGGAGTGTACTGTATATCAATAAATGTTTTACAACAGACTGTCAACATTGCATTTGACTGCCTTGAAAGCATGTACTGTGTATCATTAACTGAGCTGGCCTTCTTATTAGCAGATACATATGAAAATAGGATGATGCCCAGACTTTGACATCGATAATAACAAACATTGGGGAGGAGGGTTCGAGCCCCACTAGGGTCACGACCGTACCTCCTCATATGTCACTAGTACTGGTTATTCCAGGAAGCGGACTCGGGAGTGACTAGCTTTCTACACTACCGAGCTAAAATAAATTAGTATAAACTAACAAATATGTTCACTATGTTTAAAAGAAATAAAACACTGACGTACATTTGCACATATTTGTATTTTTTGTTGTAGCTATAGTGATAAAAATATACTAATATTCATTAATACTGCTGGTAACTCTTCATATTAGTGTTAGATGTCTTTCTAAAAATTATGATGGTTACTTCGAAGCAGGAATACTCTATAATCGGTAAAGTATAGACCGTTCCTGCTTCGAATGTAGTATTTTGTTCTAAGTTTTACAGAAAAGAACAAAACAGAATAGAACGGTTCTTTAGTATCTTGAACATACAGTATAGATTTGTATTTACATCAACAAAAAAGTAGATATACACAAACATTTACATGATAACGAGTTTGACAATTATATATGACATATAATATATATATTACAATCATATGCGACACTTATTTTTCATGCATGATTGAATAAATCTTGCCTTTAATAAACATGTACATGTAGCTAGTAAGCCTTTATTGTCAGTTTTCAACAACTCCTCAAACGCAAGCGTACTTGTTTTCTTTTTCTCTGTAATATCTAGTGATTTACATGTAATGTAGATCTTTATATATATAGCGTAAGATTCTAGAGTAAAACGGAACTTGCTTAATCGGCTCATCGTATATTCAGTTTTAATCTCTGAAAGTTTCTTTGTCAACCATATGCAATGGTTCAGTAATGAGATTATCATCTTATATATCATTATTGAGTCTGAACCACTCAATATTTCTATGTCGACTTTATAAAAAAAGATATATTAGTAACAACAAAATAAAAATATACAGAAAAGTACGAACCTCCTTTAACAGTCGGCCATTTAGAAAACTCAATTCTTTGATCGTCGAAGGGTTTCTCTGCAGCAGTGAAAAGCATCCTCGACAATTCACCTCTGGCTCTTGCGTTGAAGTAATTCAATTTATAGGTAGCCATTTCTTATGATAAAAGACAAGAACTATTAAATCTCTTGATTTTAAATAAAGTTATATGGTTTATTTCCCTTGTTACTTCTATAGTTATTGAACTTGTATGGCGATATATTACTTGGAACGAGTTGATTTGGCGGGAACAACGAGCTTGCGAGTTGTTCCCGCCAAATCAACGAGTTTCAAGTAATATTTCACCATACAAGTGCAATAACCTTTTTATTATATACTTTCATATTGAACATGAACAAAAATGACATTCTGTTAGCAAAAAAAAAAAAAATTGAATCTTGAAATTTCTCAGACAACTAGCGTACTATTTCACCATGTACATTTTCTTTATTGCGTATTAGTAGCCTCGGTTCAATATTGTTGTTTATACGTGACGTCATTTATTAGGAGAAACGTTGACGTCAATTATACGGTTAGAAATTCAGTTGCCGTCCGCCATCTTGTTTTGAAAAACGCAAGACTTTTCCTACGGATGCAGGTTTGTACTTTGAAATGTGGATACATAAACTTGATGTACGTTCCTAAAAAATGTTTTCTCTTTCTTATCACTACATGCAAAACATCGTTCATTTTGTTTATCAATACTTGGCTGAAATACGTACCAGTAACTTTCGTAACCAGAACTTGTATTGCGTGCCCTAAAAAATTCGAACCTTCTTAAAAATGAAATTCTTTTACGTCTACTTGAAAACGATTGAAGTTTCTTTTTTATTTTAAGACCGTAGTTTATTTAATTGTAAAAAACGGTCACACTTCGACATATAAACCTCAGTAAAACGATGTTTGCAAACAAATAAAATAGTCCGTACAGCTGATCGCTAGGACCGCCCCCTTGCCAACGTTCAGTATCATTCCTTGCCAACGTGCAGTACCGTAAAATACTGAACGAACTCTCTAAGGCAAAGTGAACGGGGCAATATGAAAGTATATAATAATAAATGTTACTGCACACCTCTGTATTCTCTATACATCTGCGCTTGTTGCATGACCAACTAATTTATAGTTATGTAATATTTCAGAACATAAACTTGATAGTTTTAGAGCAATTTGTTTCATTCATACAGATAGACTATATCAAATAAATGAGTTGGTTTTTAGACTTTCATGTCGAGATTTTCCGGTGGTGCATTGACTATATCAATTTACCTCGTCATGTTTCGTCGTTTTACCTTATTCTTAAATAACTTTAACGCTTAGCAGTTGACGCATGTTTAATTACATTAATTCACACTAAATCCTGTTCACAGTACCTATATACCGTAATATAGAACTGTGACATTCACCTTTACGCAACATAGGTGACATTGACCTGTACAATACAAATGTTGTCCGTATCTGGCGTCTAGGACTATATGAACTATATTATCTATATATAACAACTGTGGTAATTCCTCGCTTGACATTAACCACTAGTCTGTTATATATTACTTTGGTCATCATCTTCACACTCAAAGAACCGTGACCTTGACTTTGACCATCTCATCTGTTTGATATAAACAATTAAATTTACGAACACATTCATACGATGATAATGTAAAGTTTAACTAGTATACTCATACAAAGCATTCCTTTAGACGCTACTATTAAGTTCTTATATGTTTTGCACTTGACCTCTATCACTGTCACCGAAGCCTTCAATTAGGGCGTACAGTTCACCTTGTAAATGCGTACTATTGGTACAGCCACAAAACGAAAGAGCATGGTAACCAATAATGTTATTATGACCGGCCTAACATCTCATTAACATATTTCTTTACAATTTCAAAAGTTTTTATTGACGCATCAACTATGAAATATAAAACACTTTACATGTAACCTAGTTGTGCAATGTACCTATGCAGTATTATGGACCGTTAAGTAAGATAAAATTACATTTTTCAAATAAAAAGACAGCGGGATTGAAATATCGTAACATGTACTGAATAGCTAACTAGGTGTATCAAACCTTGTAGACTGTGTATTTTAAACTTTAATATAACAAAATACTTGTCAGTATACATGTACTACAATTTTATACCAAGCTACAGAGCGGGGAGGCTGGTAAATATAGGAAGGTCTCCGTCCTTCCGTGAAATTTCGTGTCCATTATCCAGGTACTTTAACAGTTCTTTCATTTGACTTACATCAATTGTTTATTGCGACGTCATTGTAATCGCGCATCACATCAAACTTCAAAAACTAAAGGTAATAAGTTCGACACTTGCGTTTTGTCTTCTGTCTTTTTTTTCATAAACGGCTTGAAGGATTTCATAAGGTAGCACTCCACACTTATTTCAGTCCTCGGCTTTGTTCGAGCGACACCAACAAAGTAGGCCTATCACATATGAACAACCTGTGAACCTGAAAATAGAATAAGCGTTTCACTGTGAACACATTGCCAGTGTGAACGTATTAATACAATTCGGTAGTCTGAACTGCCTTTCTTTCCTGAAAATTTTAGTTCCTATTTATACCGTCGGAGGCCAGAATTCACTGCAGTCTGAGACCATTCTAGCCCTATTTTCCGAACCTGTACAAAATTACCTGCAAATATTTCACACTAGGTGACACTGTTTCTGGCTTGCAGACTATCTAGATAAGTAAACAAACACATTGAACATGGTGCTTAAGCACGAAAATATTTTGCAAGCAGTAAAAGTATGTACCCCCCTGTAAAAAGCTTGATTTTCTAAGCTGTAGAGCTGATTTTCACTTGTTTACAAAATGTCACCATCTGCGCATGTCATCTCTGCACTGGCTTTCCAGACCCATGTTTTCGCATTTGCAAACATGCAAAATAAAACTCAAACAACAAAATCTGGCACTTAAAATTGATTTAAAGTTCACAGGGCTGTTTAATTTCCTTATATCTCTAAACTTTATAAAATTACCCTGACCAATTCGAATTTGTGGCTAAAAAGTGTGGAGTGCCACCTAAAGCTTTGGTTTTTGTCCTTCCGTTACAAATGAACTTCACTCCGTTTTCTTGCGCCAAATGTTAGCATAATCCTGACGACGTTGAGGATCAATGTCACAATCGCCTTACAGGAAAGGAATTTTGAATTGTTTATAAATCAATCTGTGATACCAAACGTGATATTTGTCTGGAAGTTTATATATTTCAATTAATTAAATTAAGTGCACATTTTTTCTTCCAACTTTATTAATGTATGGCTCTTTCAATACTGCCAGGAGGTTTACTTGTTTTTGTCTTCTTTCTTGTCATGACTAAAATAAGTACAAAGTGTGATGAAGGTTGTAGAATTACTTTTGGACGGTGTGATTTCGGAGCGTTAAGTATAACCTGTGATGTACATAATTGTTCGTATCAATTTAATTAAATTTCAGAAAAGATAAGTAAACTTGAGGTACGTAAGAAAGTTGACTTTAACGTACATTTGTTTCAGAAAGGATTTGCTGTAGAGATAAATTCCATCTACTGTTTTATCATTTGCTGCTAAAAGAACATCTCTGTTAAGAATTAGGGAGTTCTGCAACCTGACGTAGACATGTATATGCAAAATAGGGGGAAAATGTACATTGTATATCGTTGGACACATACTTTTCATGAAAGAAGTAAATTAAGAATTTACGTGAAGTTAGCTCAACAAACGACATTCAACATTCAAAATCTACAAAACTACTAAAGTTTGAATGTCGTGCCAACCCGACATACGACATTCGACATTCAAAATCTACGAAACTGCATAAGTTGGAATGTCGTGCTAGCGTGACATACGACATTCGACATTCAGAGTTTGAATGTTGTGCTAGCGCGACATACGCCATTTGAAGCCATAGTTCTATGGTTATGGGTGAGTCGGATTCTCCTGTGTTGTAAACGTAATTCCTTGCTTTCCAATTATTTATTTGATACATAAATAAAGAAGAAAAGTGAAGCGTCGTATTGATTTAAATGTAAACAGACTAGACCTTAAAACATCATTCATATCGTCTTTCAACACAATGTTGGTGTTCAAGCTTTTATTAGCTTTAAGTATGATGTATTCCACAGCACTTCATGAAATAAACTGTAAATCCTTCGTAATAAAAACTGTAACTAGACGTAGAGGTTAGCGATTTATCGGGATATTTATTTAAAAATTGCATTATTGCAAATTCTTATTTCAACACGGATGACATAAAAAAATACCATTACAATTGAGAATTTAAGAAACAAAGTTGTTTAAGTGAATGTTAGTTAAACTAGTATAACCAGCCTAAATTTATGATTTTATCAAGAAGACCTTCAGAGTAAATATGGAATATTCTTACTTGAAACAATTTATTAGTTGGTGTAATCGGTACGTCGGCCAAGAAATAATCCCCACATTGATGCCAAATCGCGTGCACCATAATAAAAATCTCCGTATTTATACAGGCATTTGCTGTAATAAGATTTAGGTAGACTTTTGAATTTTCATTGATATATATAACGTAACGAAGATGTGGTTAGAGGCAGGAAATCCGACCTAGATGTTTGCTGAGAACTTGAAAACATCATCATGGAGATTCTATAGGTGAGAATAGGTTGAGCATTTCTATGTCTTTTTACCTCTTGAAAGCCAGTTTCTTTTCAGTTGTTTCTTTGCGAGGCGTTGTCATTTTACGCCCCTTTGTAAAAAGATTTGTTAAGTGTTTGTAAGTGTAAAAATACCATGTTTAGCAAAGATTCCTTGGTCAGACAGATTTTTAATGAATATCTTTTCACAGTCCTAAATAATCGGTTGCCACTTTTGCGGCTGTGTATTCGACTTTGCTTTGTGCTTCAATTGTGTAAGCTTTAACATCATGTATAAATTACAAATGCCGGTTGATGTGATGTTTAAAACTATCAAAAGTGTGACAGTTAACGTTGATTAATATTGCCCTATCGTTTTCCTAGAATTTTAAATTATTCTCAGAATTTGCATTTCATTGTAAATATTTGATTGCCCTTGCAATACATTACCGTGTGCCCGTATGAGAACAAGATGTTGGCAAAGTCACTTGACGTTCTGATGCAAAGCGAGCTGTAGTAGGCATATGAGACATACTGCGTTCCGTCTTGTTTGTTTTAGATAATAATGCCAATATAATGGCGTCAAGACGTGATCTCATATGTTGGCCACATTTTCTGTATTAGAAGGTAGGCTTCAACGACTGATCTGGCGTTTTTACCCCACTAGACGATGACACAGTCACTTAATCTCTGATTTGCATAGGCCAAGGCCCATCGAATACAAAATATGCGTCAGGTTCTCTATAGATAACCTGACCGATGGGTTGAATTGAGGAAAAATAGTATAAACTTAAGGGACTTTTTTTTTTAGAAAATCTACTTTAAAAAACATCTTGATTCGACCATTTGGATGATGTTAAAACAAAACACCACTTTAAACGTTATTTTGTTATATAACTGTCATTTTCCTAAAAGAATATCCTTTGCTAAACCTTAGTTTTATACGCAATAATCGTGTATCATGACATGAGCTTAAGTCATATAAAAATTGGGGGGATCAAAAACTTCATGGATGGTTTGTTTGCAAGTGTCATTTGAAGTGCTTGGATGCATTTGAATGCATTTGTACATATTTGCTCGTAGAGGTCATTCTATATTAGAAAGGAAAATAAAACTTTAAGTGAAAGATACGTTTATTTTTAATTTGCTTATTACAGGTAACCAATATTTTATTTTGTTTTTATAAAGTAGTTTCAGATCTAGTTTATTTTTCAGGTGAATGTTTCTTTTTAAAAACTCGTTTGACAGATCTAAGGAAACTCAAATGATTTTTAAATTGTTGAGTACGTGTACTATTTATGTCAACAACGATGTGAAACACCATGCGTTTTCAAACATAGTTAATATTTTCTTTAATTCGATATTATAATTTGTCGTACTGATGCGCAGTTATAAACCACTCAGGCCTTCGGCCTTCGTGGCTAATTACTGCGTATCAGTACTCCAAATCATTGTTTATTAAACGACTAACACCGCTGGAACGGATCAAATTGCATAAATTTTCTACCCATGTATACCGAGCGTTATGAATGCCGGAAACCATACAGCATTGACGACGTTAAAATGACGTCATGTATGTTCTGCTTTCTGATGATGTTTCCCGCAGAATTCGCAAAAATATAGTTTTAAACATAAAATAAACTGAAAAATTGATGGTATCGATGCAATATCAAGTTAATTTCAACCGTACACACCACGCCACTAGTGAAAGTATTGCCTTTGGTGCTCGCTATGTGATATAATAACGTAATGTTTCAACGATACCAATAATTACCTTCTGTAGGTTTGTCTTGTTTTTATAAATTAGTTTTACTTTAGAACTGCTTCTTTTTTTTAAGTAAATGTTCCATTAGTTGCTTTTAAATGACTCAGTGACTCGTTAGACAAATCTAATGAAACTCAAATAGTTTTTAAAATTGTTGAATACGTGTAAATCGTATGTCAACAAAGCTGTTAAAAATCTGTAAATAAGCATGCATTTTCAAACTTATGAAATATTTTCTTATTTTTGACAGGACTTGAATGTTTACTACTACATTTTAAGCAGACTGTAACGTTAGTGTGCGTTCATTAGTTAACAGGTATCGTGAAGCGTCAATCGGTCTACCCATTTGTCCACATAAGCGTGACAGAAACTATTTCACAAGTCTTTCAAATTTGTTGTCAAACAGGTTTGACAAAATCGGTTCATTCAACGTACCTTTTTTCAAAAACCTGGATTGACAAAGATAAAAAACCCAGAGAAAACAGGATTATTTTCTTACTGTTAGAACTATTGAACCGTTGACAGCTTAAACTGAGGTATCTGTCTACACAATGATGATACTAAGCTTATTTTTTATGATTTCGACACAAATTTGATGTTCCTTTCCATATCACTGAATATTTTGGTAATGCTTCTTTTAGAGTCATTAAGTACAAAATGTACTTTATGTTACGTTGTAGTCGTATTGGCGGCGAAATAATCACAACAATATCTGGCTGTCAGACACATTATTGGTCATTTTCTATTCACCAATCAGCATTTATCTTTGGTCTCCGGTTTTCGCTTTCATGCATCTAGTTTTATGATTCATATGTTTTCATCGTGAAATGAGAAGAATCGGAAAAGTTTCAGATCCTTTACATACATATACAAAAGAATTTACAGTATTTCCATGTCATAGATTATTTTTTAACATAGTTAAATCCGTAGGATCATGTTATTTTGAACTTGCAAGGCTTGATCCTGAAGTAGCAGAAGACAAACGCAAATTGCGGACAGTTTAAATGCGATTTATTTGTATATAACTAAAGAAACTTGCAACAAGTACAAAAGCAATAAATAACTAAGAAGATTATTCAAACATATTTTTGCAGTCAGTATTACAGGCGTAGTAGCAACAACTGCGTTTTCAAAAGCTCATATTTAGAAAAGTTAGGCGTATATATGTTAACAATAGCAGCCTACTGTCAAAATGCAACACAAAGGCTTTTAGATACATGTAATAAGGATTTACTTTATTTACTTAGCCTGCATTCCACTAAATACATAATACATGATGGTATTGCTATCACCATTAAATTAAGTATTACATAACCGTGTTCCACCTAACACAGGTTATTTTGCAGATAGTACCCACTAGATTTATTACAATGGCAAGATACGGTGCCTGGCTGTGAATAACAGTGGTAATCGTTTGGAAGAAAATATAACTAACGCAAATAAGTCATGATTCCATCAGATCGAAAATAAAGAAGGAGTTTTAATTTGTTAAATTCATAATACGAATCTTTGAAGTCTTAAGTAGTTATGACACAACTGATAAACACTTTTAACGACGTTTTAAAAGGTATACACATACTTCATATTCCTTCATTCTGTTTTGAATTAAATTTGCTAAATATTTCAGATATATCGTGTGACGCTACAATGATTCCAAAACAGTTATTGCGACTTACCATTTTGGTAATTGGACTGAACGTGGTAATCAGCATGAAGAGAGAAGAACACGGGATGTTGAGAAAGATACTGCCGCTCATTGCGAATCGGCCATCTGAAATACATGCCCGGCTACCACGTAACGCAAATAAATGTATCCCAATTTGTGACAGTCTGGTGCAGAAGAATACAGTTAACATGCTGCGAGAGCTATTGAAAAGGAAACGACGTAATTTTAGCAAATCTTTTGCATAACATTCCACAAATCACAGAGACATCATTGAAGCAAATCTATGAAGAACTTAGTAAAATATGCACGATATGTTTAATTGATTTTGTGATTTTCTTAATTGCTTTAAATTGAGAATTGGAAAAATTATCTTTAGTTTCAACAGTGACCTAAAATTGTAATGAAAAAATGTTTAATACTGTTTAATTAGCAATAGCGGTAGCTTTCAAAAAGGAATCGACGTAATTTCAGCACATCCATTGGGACGTCATTGAATATATTTATCCAAAACATTTTTGTCATAATTTAAATGTTGTGTTTTTTTCACTTTGTTTTGTTAAAAGTTACAATACAAACTTGCCATAATGTGCGTATTTTGCCAAAAAAGTCTGACTACAGGGATGGGTCGTTTCCAATGTTGAAATAACTTGTGGCCCTACCCTTTTGCTATGTTGCAACAATATATTTGCACAGATATTCTATATCACATAACTGTTAAATATTATACATATACATGTATTCTCACAAATTGTACATGATTGCGCAATAAAATATGATTTAACCAAAACGTCATTGAAGAAAGTCTATGAAGTACTGAGTGAATACATGCACCTGGTTTTGGGATTTTCTAAATTGGTTTACATTAAGAATAAGTAAAATTATCTTTATTATTAAAAGTGACCTAAAGTTGTAAAGAAAAATTGTTGAAAACATATATTCTATATATTAAAAATAAGAATAAAAAAATAAGATAATACTGCTAAAATGTTTTTCAAGCGCAGAAACGTTAAAGTAAAAACTACAACAAATATGCAAAATACAGCGTCGGGTTTTTCATTGAAGCCAATGTTCCAAAAGAAAGATACTCGTTATTCAACTGGAACAATTCCTTACCTTTATATTTCTAGTTCATACTTTGATTCTGTTTGTGAGATTGATGTTTCTTCTTCAAGTCTGTTCATAATATAACAAACAACGTAAGAAGACCTAGCGATTTAAAAGTACATTCATTAAGGTAGGCAGTCTGAAAAAAAGCGCAAGTTTTAATTACAAAAGATATCGATCAAGAAAGTGTCATGTTCTATTATTATAAACTTGAACAGACTTATCACGCGATCGTGTTAAGGTGATCGAAGCTGTTAAAGTGATTGTTACGGAAATCACCAAAACGACTTTATGTCATTACGAAGAACACCATGATTAGAATACCTGAGCATTTCACCGGATGAGTAATTTATACCACTTGACTTTCTAAGCTTATTCGGTTACTATAAAAATGGTGTTTCTTCAGGACCCTAAAAAGTATGACGAGATACTGATATTGCATTTAGGCAATGGTAGCGCCCTCGCAGGGATAGAAGGGTTCGTGGATCTATCACCTCAAGATCTATAGTGGAAGTGTCCTTAGGTAAGGCACTTTACATTACAGCTCCCTCTCTCTCTGTCTTCCCCCCCCCTCCATTTTCACTTGATTCTTTAAACTAGGTTGAAAGAACTTGTTTCGCAACAATGAATAAAGTTCATGTCGTCCTATGGTAACTTTATACTTCGAGTGATTGTAAAGACTCGTGAATTAACGATGGCCATAACTGAATATGAACACTTTATACTTCTGCTTCACCTGACTAACGTCCAATTCTCACAAATCATGTGTAATCAGCGAGTATCCCTCACCTAATTGATGTATGGCATGGATTGGGAAGTCCAGATCGTCCATGCAAAGGGATTAAAATAGTTTTTAACAAAATAGTGATGTTGTCTCACCTGTATTAAACGGAAATAAATCTGCATCTGTATTCAAATGTTATAAAAATCGCAATGGTTGCGCCGTTGGAGATGATCTTCATCTGGACTGATCGTAAAGGCAGAATCGCATGTCGCGTTAATACATGTAATAGGAGTAGATAGTTTAGCTAAACATGGGAGACAACAAAGCAAATTGCATTTTCTCTTTTTATTATAGAACATTATGCCTCTTTACCGGATAACTGATTTAAAAACGAAGAGCAAATCTAATTCCATTTTGTATAGAATACTTAAATAAGACGTTAAGATATTTACTTTGAATATAAAACGCAAAACGAAAACTTAACAACTCAAGGGCCGTGTTCGTCTACTCTAATTTTGTTGAAGTGTAACTTTTTATCAGGAAACAAGCAAGTTGTCGAGACTAACATTTTTCGATGTTATACCTCTGCAGAAGTTGACTCAATTTATAACCCTGATGTACTCATTACATGAGTTTGAATTTGCTACACTCTTGTCTTAGCTTATAAAATGAAAGTAGTACCTGGCCTCAAAATGTATTGGATGAAACAAAATAATCGCATAGCCCAAAATACATGTAACAGGAGACAAGAGGAGGCAACACACAATACCACAGACGCCTAGTTATAACTGCCAGGATCCTAAAATTGACGACCATACAGGACGTAACGTTGTAACCGCCAGCCCAATAGTATACGTCATAGCATCCGCATGTTCAAAATGTGGGAAAGAAGACACATGTCAACTTCTACAAAGGTATAACATCCTTAGAGGTATATAGTGTTCTTAAGGAATTGACTTAGAAGTAGACCACTTGAACGTTAGAGGCAAGCTGTAGTCATGTATAATATTTCTTGGCATTATAATCATCATAACATTGGTAAAATCGTCACATGTAGGCGTAAGGCCTGTCTAAAACGACTGAGACATAAACCCCGACAATGGCTAGTTATGAAATGAAAATACATGCATAAATGGGATCCACGGACTACTTGTCTGATTGCAATACTCAAAATCGAATAGTTGTATGATATAAACAATGGCACTGTTTTAATTAAGTTGCAAGGATGTATTCCCTGGTCCAAGGCGAGATTGCTTCTGTCATTGAATGATTGTTGAATTCATCCAATCAATTACAGTGTGAATGTCAAACTGTGACTTCTTTAATCAAGAAAGCTCCCTGTCCTAAATTGAGCTTGAACCCATATCCTGAATATATATTACATACTTTAAAGACAATTAAAATCTCCTTCATAAGTGACCCCCCCCCCCCAACTGCTGGTGGTCAAATATCTTAATCGTTTTTTTTTGCCTCTTATCAGTTATAATCCTGTCTGATTAGGTCTAGCAACATGTCTGTAGACTTGACATGTAGTACAATACTAAGACCATAAATTTTATTGAATTGTACAGATAATTGAATTATAACTTATTTCCTGTTGGTTATATCAACAGTTTTAACACGTTCCAGCGAATTTTTGGAATTCCAAAATTTTCCAAAAACTACATTGAAAACTATAATAATAATTCGGAATATAAGTATGTTGATTTATAGTATTTTACATTGGAATAAATAATTTCTACCTTTCGTTCAATAACTTATAAAGACAAACACAAAAAATCAAATTCTAAAACATATTGGAAAACAAATATTCCAATTGGATTCTAAAAATAGTATTAAAATTCTCATTCCAATTGGATTTTTCCAATTGGAATATTTTTCCAATTGGACTCGCCAATTGGAATTCAGACTTCCAGTTGGAAGTTCCAATTGGATTCAGTCCAATTGGAATGAATTTTTCCAATTGGACTACCGGTATTCCAATTGGAATACATTAGAAAGAATCCAAATGGATTCTTTCTAAATGAAAATAATTTTGTGTGAAATGAAAATAATCTTGCGTTATTTATTCAGATTGATTTCAAAGTGATTTTAAGTGTGCTAATCCTACATTTGATATTGAACTGACTTTTTTTTAGTAAAATTTACATTAAATGGCGACTTTTTGTGAAATTTACTATGAATCATTGATATTTACTGCAATTTTTTAATTTGATTATACAGTTAGACCTGTACTGGTGACCTTTGGCTCTGTGGTAACGGTTTTAGCTGAACACACACAATACGGTCAGTTTGTGTCACTGTTTTATTGACCTTAGCAAATCTATTCATATGCTAAATTTACAACTTAATCGCTCTCGAGACTCATTACAGATGGAATCAATCTCGACAAGAGACGGGCCGGTATTCAAAAAGTTTTGCCGACTTGTCATGTAGAAGTGACCTTTTTTGAAAACAAAATGCCGTATTACGCACAAGACAAAACTCCGATGGGCAGCGGTCGGTAATCCACATTTTGTATTGTTAGTGGTGTTTTCTTAACGGCCGTAACTTTCTTAAAACAAAAGATATTTAAACAAGTTTTTATCATTGGAAAGCTAATAAAACGCACAACTTATTCATTATTTTCAGTTTCGTTTTACTTTTTTCAATATCGCGAGCTGTAGTATTGTAGAACTTTCTGAATTTTGAAAATCCTTTGGATAGCAAAGAAATTATAAAACAACTTAATCAAAGGACTGAAAGTACTAGAGGATCGATTGTCTCTCAACAACACAGTCTGAACACATACATGTGTAAATATCAGGACAACCCTTTCACTAATTAAGTTATAAGCAGGGTACACAACTATCCACAAATTTTGACCCTTTTTTTAACAATCTGTGTAAACTTTACTTTTGGGATAGGAAACCATGTACTTACCTTTTGCATTCAGTGACTATGCTCAACTATCTTACGAAGTAATAGCTGTGAATGGTAACTGAGCAGTGGATTTTAACAATTCTGAACTGAAAATTCATAGTTTGAACAACTTTTAATGTCATTCAAAAGTTATGGGACATGCCCATAGGGTTGATTGTTTCGTTTCAATTGATTTATTCGGATTTAACATCGCACTTAACAGCTCAGGTCATATGGCAACTTCCAGCTTTCATGGAGGAGGAAGACCCTGGGTGCCAATTCGGGCATTATTTCAGTTTAGGTCTCATCCGAAAGACCATTAGTTATGTTAGTGGGGGAATGGGGGATCGAACATGCGATAACCGCTAGAACACTGATCAGCTCCTTAACTGTTATAGCCCACCAGCAATCTGGACGAGTGATGTCACAGCTTTATCTCATTCGACACTTCTTCCTTAATTTGGCACCGAAGTGATCAAATCTAGGACCCTTCTATATTGATGCAAACATGCTATTACTTTATGGGAAAAAGCGTTTCTGAAATGTCCAGTGCCCTGGATATGATTCGTACCAGGGACCTCCGGATTGGTAGACAGCACAGTCCCTGAACTAGGAATTTAAATAAAATAAGTGATATAAGGGAAACTTCCACAACAACAAAGTCACATTTTTCTTTAAGATTTATAGGATCATTAACGTTTCCCCTGACACGTTCTTTATGATAATACATATATTAACAAAGGAAGTGAAGTCAAAGCAGTTTGACACATCTTAAGTGGGAAAAATAGCAAACAATTGACAAGATGATATAAGGAGAGTAGGAAAGCTCACCTTTTTTTCGAAAAACTGAGCTAAAACACAACGGTTACCATGATTTCCTTTTGTCCTCTTTCTGTAATTTCAAGAGATGTAGCTGTATATCCTAAGATACTTATACTAGAGTAACTCTTAAATTAACTAGAGCTATCACTAAATGTGATTAATACCCCCGAAAGACTGCTTTATAAACTGAGGAAGTTCGTAGTAACAGAATACCTTGCAAACAAACTAAAAAGACATATTGTTCTTGGCAATAACTCTGAAATGAGTCAAGATAGAGATATGGTTCTTGTACACTGCACTTCCTCTCAGTGTGTTGACCAATGTATGAAGTTGTATCGAAATCCAACCAATAGTTTTCGAATTATGCTCTGGACAAGTACAAGTAACAAAGGGCAATAACTCTGAAATGATTCAAGATAGAGTTATGGTTCTTTTGCACTGCACTTCCTCTCAGTGTGCTTGACCATTGTATGAAGTTGTATAGAATTTCAGCCAGTAGTTTTCGAATAATGCTCCGGACAAGGAAAAGTAACAAAGGGCAATAGCTCTGTAAATGGTCAAGATGGAGTTATGGTTCCTGTGCACTGCACTTCCTCTCAATGTGCTTGACCATTGAATGAAATTGTACTGAATTCCAACTAGAAGTTTTCGATTAATGCTCTGGACAAGGAAAAGTAACAAAGGGCAATAACTCTGTAATAAGTCAAGAAAGAGTTATAGTTCCTGTACACTGCACTTCCTGTCAATGAACTTGACCATTGTATGAGGTTGTATGGAATTCCAACCACTAGTTTTCAAGTAATGCTTCGGATAAGGAAAAAGAACAAAGGGCAATAACTCTGAAATGAGTCAAGATAGAGTTATGGTTCTTATACACTGCACTTCCTCTCAATGTGCTTGACCATTGTATGAAGTTGTACTGAATTCCAACTAGAAGTTTTCGAATAATGTTCCGGACAAGGAAAAGTAACAAAGGACAATAGCTCTGTAATATGTCAAGAAATAGTTATAGTTCCTGTGCACTGCACTTCCTGTCAATGTACTTGACCATTGTATGAGGTTGTATTGAATTCCAACTAAAAGTTTTCAAGTTATGCTCCGGACAAGGAAAAGTAATAAAGGGCAATAACTCTGTAATAAGTCAATATGGAGTTATATTTCTTGTGCACTGCACCTCCTCTCAATGTGCTTGACCATTGTATGAAGTTGTACTGAATTCCAACTTGTAGTTTTCAAGTTATGCTCTGTACAAGGAAAATGCAACAGACCGACCGACCGCCCGACCGCCCACAGACTGCCTGCAGACTGCCCACCCAACTGACCAACTGACCAGCCAAACGACCGACCAACCACCGGGTGACTCCTATACACCCCCTCAACTTCGTTTCAGGGGGTATAATAAAACTATAGTCATGGCTTTTTTGTGCACTGAACTATTCTCATTGAGCTAAATGTATAAAATTTATATGAAGTATCAATTGATTCCCATATATACGCTTTTTGAGTAATGCTCGGCACAAGAAAAAGTAAGTAAGGGCCCTAACTCTAAAATACTGTGTATCGGGGTTTTTTCAAGTGTGACTAATTTTCGCTATATTTGCGAGCAGAAAAAATTACTAACTTTAGAATCAGCGAAAATTTAGTACACCATTTCGCGGAATTTTTAAGTTCCTCATTGCTGATATTCCTACCATCAGTTTGCATACTGGTATAAACATAAACAAGATGGCCATGATGGAGTTATATCGCTCACCTGAATACAAGTGCACTTGCCTAATGGGTGTGGTCAATTTTGACCCAAGAGGCATGATTTGAACAAAGTAGGTGGAAGACCACAAAGACAATGTTACATACCGAATAAGTTTTCCTATACATCTTGGTAAAACAAGTGACCTCCTTGACAATTGACAAGTGACAATATTGACCCGTGGGGTGGGGGGGGGGGGTATGATTTTAACAAATTTTGAAGAAGTTTACTAGACAATGCTATATTCTAAATAATTATCTAGGCTCTTAGCATTTCTATATGCCAAATATCTAATCTCTAGGTCTTGTGGTATTAAAGAAGAAGATTTTTAAAGTTTTTCCTATTTGTTACCATAGAAACCAGAGTTCGCCATGGAATGGAATTCTTTGAACAATTTTGATAGAGCTTCATGCAAGGAACATCCCTGCAAAGTTTCATCAACATTGGCTCTCTGGTTATAGAGGAGATGACGTTTGAAGGAAATAGTGGACGGACAGATGGACGGATGGATGGACAGAATGCCATTCTAATAGCTCACTCTGGCACTTCATGCCAGGTAAGCTAAAATTGAAATCTTTATATTCAACTGCCTTAAATTTTACACTTTCTGTTGTCTTCTTTAAATCTATCTAATTAATGTTTTAATTCAACAATATAAACTGATCGGGTTAATCAAAGTTATAACGCCAGAATTTATCCTTAATTGAATCACTGAATCAACACAACACCTTGCGTTGTTTATCCATGAAAACAAAACTGACACTAAGTGCTCTTTGTACATGTAGGTACATTACATCTCCCCATCATTACCTTCTTCATTCATTTCTAATCCAACTTTTTGGTTTGTTCTATCTTTGGTGTTGTGCGTCATTTATGTCTTCTTGACTCTCTCTACACAAATAATTGTTACTAAAATAACAAAATCCTTCCTTAAGTGAGAAATCCAACAAAATCTTCAATTCAGAACTTCCGTCTTCTAAACTCTTTCCAGGCTGAAGGATCTTCACAAAATACATCAGTTTTCACACTGAAAGGATTTATGGTTTTTCTGCAGCTTTCATTTGTTAGTGTTTTTGAACTTCCCTCATCACTTCATGTGACACATATTCTCATCATGCTCATAGGCATGATATCTACAAAAAAAATATGAAGAATATCAGCATGTCTATATTTTAAAAATCATTTAATTTGCATAGAAGAATTATGAAGGTTCTCTGAAAATATATTGACCAAATAGTGAACAGTGCAGATTATGATCAGACTGGATGGATGTGCTGACTGATCTTGAACTGCACTATTCACAAAAGCAGAATAATTTGCTACCAGCAAAGTAAGATTCTAAACTATGCTAACATTTATCAGGATAAAACTGTGTATCTTAAAGACACAGTGCCTCAGGTTACAAAGCCAAGTGTAAGCTATAAAGAACAATTTCCACTCTTTCCTCATATTTATATTAATATCAGCAAAAACATCACTGACCTAAACCCTTATTCTAGTGCTTTAATTTCCTTAGATTTAATTTCTTAATTACATTGTTCAATATGTTTTGGGTCAGTGCTATATGACAAAATCATCTGGGTGTACACTACCCTGCCTTGTGATCATGTGGTTTATTATGTTATGTAATCTTACACAACTTACTGATAAGGATTTCAATACCTGAATACTGCCTGGGGCAATTTTTAAAACTACAACAATACTACAACAATAAAAATTTAGGGGTCTCATCTTTCAACAAGAGAATGACCATTATTAAACAAAGAAACAAAATAAAAATGCATTATAATCATGTTTTCATGATAAAATTAGAGAAGACTCGAGAACTAGTATGTGCTATTCTTTAATAGGACCATTTCATATGCTAAATAGATAAAAAGTCAAATCTTACATCAACCAAAGTAATCAGGTATTAAGTAGATTTCAAAACTGATGAGCAAATTACATAGATACATCATTAATATTATTTTTATTGCTATTCCTGAAACTTACTATGAATAGAATATTATTTGAGATAACATTCTTATTACCTGTCTTTCTATTTGAGACAACTTTCTAATATACTGTCCTTTAAACATAAAATTATCTGTCATCCCTTCTTTCAATTTGATCATAGTCTACACTGCAACTTATCCACTGGCACAAATTTTTAATGCATCTTAAAATTGAAAAATCTGTTTTAAGATTTAAAAGAATTATCAGTCACGAATGGATCCCATTTATAATTAATTGTCCAAAAAAACGTTCTAAAAAGACTGTTTCAAAATACCTAGTCCATTAACTCTATGTCATGACTGCTGTAACTGTTTCAATCAAGACAGCAAATAATTCAATTTAGTAAAAGAGAGCGGTGATCTTGTTGCCTGCCGCTAATTCTAGAGGTTGTGTAAAATTTGTAATTAACAGACAAACTTTTTGTAACTTTAATGCTGTCATGTAAATTAAACGCACACAATAATGCGTGATCCACAAAATTAATGTAGCAAAAGAATGATATCATAATATCAAAAAGTACATTTAGTACAGATTTTAATTTATATTCTTATTTCTGATATTTAAGAAATATTCCTCACAAGCTCTAAAAGTAAGCATCTATCTTGACATTCATGTATTATGGCCAATCTCAACAGCATAACTTGAAAAGTCGAAATAAATATGTATCATTGTCTTCATCTAAAAAATATTGGGAACAATATATATTACACCTACCATTGAATTAATTTAATGCCCTGTCTTAAAAAAACAACACAAAATATGGAACATGTACTGCACAATCTTGTGACAATACTGGTTTATGTAATTTAAATGACATTTTACTTTTATAATCACATCTTATAAAGGTCTTTAAATTTATGTAGAACTAACATCCCTTTCCTACATTATCTGTACATAACGTAAGGAAGTTATACAGTAGCTGAATATGATAAACAGAAGCTAGTCTACCAGTGACCAGTCATGTTAATTGACTCCTGCTGTGAAAACGCATGACTGACTGGACCCCTATGGTAAATATCTCACATTCCTGTTCAATTGTCTTTAACAACTGTCCGGGTTAGTGGCTGGCTGACTTGCGTGACAGAACTGTTTGCTATTTACCATTCGCAATTGAAAAAAAAATGTTCCGCGAAAGTACGGGAACTTTCTGCTTCAAGTTCTGGTCACCATTTTGCATACGTACATGTACTAGTATATACATATATAACAAATCATCACTGTTACCTAATACTCACAGCTAAGTCTTAGTAAAGTCCACTGATTAATGATGTATGACTTGTGTTAAGTTTTTGTAAAACTGAAATGTTACATGAAGAATATGAATTTAATATACAGATGTTTCATTTGTTCTCTTTCAATTTATCAAATTATATCATTATGATATCAATCATATGTTAATAACATGAGAGTCAGTAAAACAGCCTCTACTTCTTTAATGATAGTACTAGTAGAACTATGCTACTATTTTCACTGAACAGTGTATGTCTTGTATACTCTTCTCAGCTCACTAAGCACCACTGAGTACTGTGAGCCACGATTGTTTACAAATCTAAGGTCAAAAGAAAACGAAAACTCACATTGTTATAGTCCTTATATGATAACTTAATAGCGCGTCATAGGATTAGGTTCAACTTGACAGGTAAATCAGGTATAACGGTTATCTCAGTACTTGTTATGGAGAATATTACATAAATAGTTAACAAATCGCCGAAAAATAATAATTGCCTGAATAGCTCAATTGGTTAGTGTGTAGACAATTTGATCGTATAGTTTTGACGGTTCAGGTTCGAATCCAAGTGAATTTAATTTTTTCATGAATCTTTTTTTCTTTTCTTCTTTTTTTGGATACTTTATTTTTCATTTATATCACGTCTAATATGTAAACCTTTCGTCAATACAGAACTCGTTTTGCCAGATTTTGTATGTAGATATTTCATACCCTATATGAATTAATTTTAATGCATTGCTCGCATTCCTATTTAGAACTTTACGAGAACAGATGTTAATATTTCCATGAAATGGGTTAACTCTTGAATATTAGAGTTTAAACGGGATTTAGAAAAAAAGAAAAAAAAGAAACCCTAACATTCTGGGATTCGAACCAACGACCTTGTCATAAAAAGATGCAATTTCACTGCCGTTACCACTAGGCCAATGACTAGTTTTACATTAACTATGTGAAAAACAAATACTTATTGTATTGACAAAAAGCTGTCTTACCTGTTTTGGTGTTTTCATAATACCAGCAAACGTAAACATCATGTGACGCAACTTTCAAGTTATCATAAAAGGACTATATGACAAAAAGACTTATTTACAAACACAGTGTTGACATGCTGATATTCGTCTCATTGTCAGTACATTATGTCAGTTAGCATTTAAATGCTCATTATTTTTTACATGAGTTGTATTTTTAAGACTGTTCGCCCGTTCACCTGCACGCTACAAACCCCTCTTAGTGATATCAACAAATATATACTGACACCAAAAAGAATCTGTGCACTTTTATATTGAGCGTAATGTTTTCGTTACTAAGTTTAAAAAAGATAGATTTGACTATCATGAGTAATAAAATAATCTTCCATACATTGAACTTATTCACCCGATATTTAAGCACGTTGATGTTCTTCAAACTGACCGAAGGCTATTATGCAACTTTTTGCACGTGCTACCCGTGCAACATGTTTAAAAGTACTAGTAAAAGTAATTGTCACTGGCAGATGTCTTTTCTGGCTATGCAATAATTAAATCACAGTACATTTGAATTTCACTCATTAACAAGATGCCACGGCTTCAAGAAAATGAACGAATTCATGCACTTCTGCAACTTGCATCCGGTGTCAGAGAGTCTGACGTCGCAAGGCAGTTTAACTGCCACATAAATACCATCATGAACCTCCGACAACGTTACCGTCAAAATGGAAGCGTTAGAGATCTTCCTCGATCCGGCAGGCCGAAGGTGACGTCAGATAATTATTACACAAGTGCACAGTTTCTTTTTGGTGTCAGTATGTTCACTGCGGATGAACGACCACCGGATATTGGGGCGAAAGTGAGCACAGATAATTAGTTTTCGCGAGGAACGTGTTACAACCGGTATAAGTTAAAACCCGATTTTCACTCTGATGCATATGATATTGTGTTTATTTGTGTTTTTTCATATACGATAATGACCGTCCAATCTGAAAGTATTCTCGATGTGCAACATAAATATGTTGAAATGTTGAAAATGTCCAAAACAAATAGCCTGCTCACTCGAAAAATCTCGACCGTTTGCAAATTATGCCGTTTAATTTGTTAAATCATTAACATATTAATAATCTGTCAAGGGCATATCATTTGCCTAAAAACAAGATAATAATGTTCAAAATTTCATCATTTCAGACGAGAGTATAGCAAAGATACAGTTCTCGAAACATTTCAATTCCTGTACTGGGTATTGGTTAAACGTGTACTGAGTATTGACGGAGTGAGCGAATTACTGTACTGAGTATTGCATCAAGAAATGAGTAAATAATAATTTTTGAAAAGGGAAATGTATATATTTGTTATCAGTTGAAGGTATTGATTCATAAAGTGTCTTGTTTTGCACAAGTCTTATTAAACGTTAATATTTCAAACTATAAAAGTGTATAATAAACTGTTTTGTCCGGCGTTTTGAGTATTAGACACGCATGTAACAATTACATTTATTTTTAATTTCACCAAATAATTATACAGTACCGCACCAGCAATTTAATTACTCGGACATGAAGTGACTTTAAATGCTCGCTAGAACTAGTAAACATTTGTCTAAATACGTATAAGTTGTAAGATAAAATGCAGTGTTTTGTTCTAGGTAATAAAAACAGCGGAACTTTCTGCCATATCTGCATTGTGTGTGTGCGTGCGTGCGTGCGTGCGAGCAAGCGTGCGTGCGTGCGTGCGTGCGAGTAACGCAATAAAACAACATTTTTTCGAATTCTCCTAAAGTATCGCTACAACATTTATTTTTATCGAAATGTAGATACATATTTGACCCTATGACCTAGTTTTTACCCCAGATAACCCATATTCTAACTCTATCAAGATTTTATAAAGGCTGTCATTCTGACCAAGCTTCATGAATGCTTTTAATCATTTTATATTCGCGTGATCTTTATTTCGCGAAACGCATGACACTGTATTATTTCTTTGACTCATGATTCGCAACCTATTGTCCATTAATTTAATCTCGCGAAAACCAAATACTAAAATGAAATAAATAGATTCAATATACTACTTAAAATTGGTACAATAATAACATTTAGTAACAAAATGATTAAAAAGAATATCAGTTTTTGTGTTGAAGATTTACCTTTACATCAGGTGATAATAATCCATTCTCAAACAGTTTTAAAATGATGAATCACACAATTCTTTGAAAAATGATCCGTTAATCCCTACTTTTATCTAAACAATTACGTCAGATTGTTCGGTTTGTACAAAATATCATTATCCCATGTTGATATTGTCAAAGCTGAAATGGATCATCCTTCCCTCAGACATCACACGCTTTGTTCGATGTATGCAAGGGCATTCAACGTGAATATATAGTAAGCACGTTTAAACACGTGCCCGGTATGTGAATATTAAGTTTTCCGGGATGTGTAAATTCAAATTATTTTGAAGAAATAGAATTGATTTTGGATATGCAACATATCATACTGTAACTTGAATTGATTTGATCAAAACATTTTAAAATTAATTCAAATAGATACACCAATTAACATAGAATATTGCATACACAAATTTTTTCTAGGATTTTATTTGGACCAAAGATGATCCATATGCACACTCAAACTAGAATTCATCAAGTGATTCTGACTAACGGTCATGAAGATTCAATGAAAAATGAAACATCTATTGTATACACATGGGTTTTCTATGATTTGATCCAGTGTCCTAATTTTGATCCCAACATGATTCATATTCTTACTCGACCTAATTTTCATCCAAGCAACCATACTAACTGAGTTCATGGTCGAATGAAAAATAGAACCTTTGTTGCATACAAAATGTTTTGTCTATGATTTGACCCCATGACATAGTTTTTGAAACAATATAACCAATATTCGAACCGACATAGATTACATGAAGGCAATCGAATGATCAGAATTGATCAAGTGTCCTGAAGATCCAGTGCAAAATGCAGTCTCTTTTGCATACAAAAGGTTAAATGTGCATAGACGACACGCAGACGATAGACAGACATACATACGACGGACACCAGGCGATTACAATTACAAACCTTGGGTACTTCGTGCTCTGGTGAGCCAATAGAACGCTTTTAAAGGCAGCAGAATATTTCTATTACTCACTTTTAATGCCCAATACTCAGTACACCTTAGTATCAATACTCCGGTACACCATAAAACAAAATAAACAATACCCAGTACACTAACTTTAATTACATATGTATTAATATTTTGGCCCCAAAAGCACGTTTGTTAATAAAATCTTGAACACTTATGTCTGGTACTTGCGCAAATAAATTGCTCGATTCAGGTTATTCAAATCTAAGCACATTTGCAAAATAAAACGGTAAACATTACCAACGGTTGAACTTTTCAAGTGAGCAGGCGATCTTCTTTTTGATATTTTAACATATTAACCGACATTATTTACAGCTCGGGTACACACTGGACTAAGATAGCCATCGAAGTATCCAAAAACACACAAAGAAACACTAGATAGTGTGTATTAGATTAAATATCGGATTTTAACTTACACCAATTGTAACACGTTCCTCGCGAAAACTAATTATCTGTGCTCACTTTCGCCCCAATATCCGGTGGCCGTTCATCCGCGGTGATGTTTATATTGTAACATTTTCTTTTAGCCACCATATAGATTTCATTTTCGCATTGGTACTTAAATTACCGTATTATATAAATTACAGACATAAGCTTACTAACTGACCAATGAATACACATGGACTATGATATTTCACATATTACCTTTTCATAATTATGCATCTTTCATGTATATTCATAAAACATGTTAGATGAAAAGCAATGACTCATGATGCTCATGTTATCACGGTGTTCTTAATGATTAAATTATGTAGAATTTCATGTGCATTCGAAGCCAAGTAAGACACTATACCAATTAAACAATTCACCTGGTAGTCAAACACTTCACAAAGATAAACAATCACATAGGTTTTCACAAAACATTCTGTAACACAAAGTCGCAAGTATTCTTTAATTCTAACAAAAAAATAAAATGTCCACTTTTCACTCAGAAACAAAAAATCACAATAAAATAAAATGTAGAGTTTGAGTTTAAATTCAAAATGTTTTACACGTGATATTTATCATGATGTCATATTGTTTGTAATGCTAATGTTTCCCACTTCCGTGGGACTATGACAAAAAATCTTGAAAAAATATCACTCTTTGTTTGAGAGAAGTTGTCAATCAAAGATGTAAACAAACCTGCTAGATAACAGACTTCGAAAATTTTGTAATCTAAACGATATTCCCAGATTTCAAAAAGTAGACATGTCATTAAGCAGTTATTAAAAAGTCCATTGACTAACGCAACCTATTGAATTTAGCAATAAGAATTGTATCAAGGTTATTCAATGATAAGGTTTTGTGTGGGGTTTTGGTTTTGGAAAATTTATGTATTTTTTTTTTTTTTTTTAAAAACGGGAGGGGTTTTGTTCAAAACTAATATCCAAATGTCACAAAAAGAGGTGAAAATAGCTACTTGTAAGCTGTACATTTTTTGTAAACGCCTTAAATTTCATTTCCAATGATCTGCGACATATATTTCTGACTGTTAACAACATGCAGTAAAGCGAAAGTAGGACAAAAAGACCACCCAGGCAATCTAAGGAATACAAAAACATTCACTTGTTTTTCTGCAGCAGTATTTCAAACAGGGAAGTACTCCACGGCTATTGTAAAGTTTTAGAAGCCAGTTTCTAACTGTATTTCCCTGTTACAATTCGAGAAAATTCAATTTGGTCTTAGTAATGGACCTGTAAGAATGTTTGAGAAATAGGGTGTGTTTTTCAACACTGACACAGCAAAAACTACAAAACTAGGATATACATAAATATACATTTTACATATATTCTGCGCAGATATTGATAATTACCAAATACCAAATATAATACATTTCCTACTACATGTTTTATTTTCTACTTTTCATCAATTAATACAAATAATTCAAAAAGGTACACGGTATGATGCAAATAGGTTAATATGTTGAAATAGTCGCAATACGAGCAATATAACGGTCCTTTGAAGCTGTCCTCGAGCAGCATCAGTCATAATTCACGTGTCCAAAGAACAACTATCACGTGAGGTTTATTGTTTGTTCACAATGTTGCAAGAATAATTCACCAGAACAAAATCAATAGAAAGGTCAATATGACCGTGACCGTCATACACAAGATCATAAGAAGTCATGTATTTGTAAGAAGCAGTTATCATTGGAAGAGTGAAGAATATAAACAAATGGTTACTGAAGCTATCACACGAAAATATTTTGCAATATATAAGTGTCTGTGACATTGGCTTTGAATGGAGAGCTCTCACATTTAAACGGTACTTTTCATTTCGTAAGCAACAATGTGTTGCTTTAGAACTTATACCAGACTGTTCAAATACCACTGTTAGATATAAATGTCATTGTAAACTTAGTCTTTCATTGTGTGGCATTACAATCATTTGTGGTGATTTTGTATAAAATCTAACGAACTACTAAATATCTAAAATATATATAAATACAAAAAGACAAGAAAAGTCACAAAACAAAATAATCTTTTTCTGCTTAGATAATATACTCTAAGTTAATAACATGTCGAAGTGAACTATACCGGCCGGCATATTTAAACGAACTGAAACTATGTCAGTATTTCTGTCAGCAGCCTCGAAATCATAAGCTGAGGTTTTCAATGGTTTTACTTATTACGAAACATGTTATTACATAATTACATCTTTACGTCAGTTTTATAGAATACAGAGAATGCATGTTATAGTTAGTATGTGACTAAAATGAATTTAAAATAAAAAACTGAATGTTAGAAGAGAAATAGTGTTTTAACACTGCAGTATTTGTTATCACTGACAACTTACTTTTTCATTAATTGTAAAGTATACAATTTCCTCAGCACATATTCATTGATTCTGACAGTCATAGAAATTTGGTAGTTCCAACAGGTGTTAATTTAATTAACGGTAGTAATCTAAATAACATCTTAACACAACTTGTAAAAAAGACAATTTAATTTGACTATGTTTTAGCCATTATACATGTTTATATTAAAACGAGCGTTGAATGAAATTGGTAATTTTGATCGGAGGTTTTTCTGTGAGTATTCGATGTGTTCTTTTGATAATATACCGGCTTCTGAATATATACAGGAACATCTGAAAGATTATTATCATCTCTTCTTGATATTCGGAAGTGCTGACAAAAGAATACTTAGCACACAATTTTGATAGCAAATATTATCTTTTAAAAGTATTCTGCTATATAAAGGCTTCAAGAATTTCAAAACTGTGTATATTTCATGAGAAGAGCATCAATGTTTGCAATTTTCATATATAGTCAAGGTCACATTCGCTAACAAAAGATCATATATATTGTATATATTAATCGCATAAAACAGCTACCAGTACTATAATAACACTCAGTTTTCTAAATAAAACTCTATCACTACACAGCAAATATAAAACAAACAACAAAAGTCTGCTAGGAATAGGGTAAATGTTTTTCCACGACACACTACGCACTCTAAATTGTCATACTAATTCTTAATATGTAAGGTATAGAGATGCATAAGTGTAATTTTTGACATTTGACAGTACTTCATTGAGGTTTTGTAATGTCATACAGTGCCCAGACAAGCCTTGACTTAACGAGCAATGTCTTCAACCTAAGCTCTTGCTTCATGCATTCATATAACATTTCAGGCGCTTCTATCTGCATCATTGCTAGCAGAGAAACTTCCTCACCTGAAATTTTGTCCAAACCTTGTCTGAAAGCAAAAAAGAAATATTGATTATAGAAAAAAGGATATTTTGTACCAGAACACAGTTTAGAGTCATATGATGTAAAATAATATGTGAAACTACGATCTTGCTTTAAACGCTTACAGTTTACCAAAACTAGTACAGACCGCAAATGACTAAATTGTAAAGTCGTGCTTCGCTTTAGATCATTTAAAGTCCCAGGATAAGTTCGAATTTACTGATAAATTTATTGATAGGATAATTATAGAACTATATTCTATTCACTCTAAAGCAATGTTGACATATATTGCCTACCTTTAGTATTCAAGTTGTTTGTTTAAGGAAAAAAGTTGCAAGAAAGCCTTTCTTTTTTTGCAATAGCTAAGCAAAGTTAGAAATGTTTTTGTTACAAATAAAGGTCATTTCTGTCAGTTAGACTTTTTCTTGATAAAATGAGAGCTACTAGAATGTGACACTGGTACTTATAAATAGAGATACAACTAGAAAGTACAAAAATGATAATTATTTATTTATCACTCATTTTTTTGAAAACTACACAGTCACGCAGTCATAACAATTCGTGGTTCTACTGCTGACAAAGTGAATGTATTTGTCAGATCAAAGCGTCAGTTTCGTTTTATGGAGATTATGCGTATTTATCCTGAAATCTGACAGCCACAAGGCATTCTTCACAAGAGCTGTCAGTGAAATGATTTCAGATACATGAGTACATTTATTTCGTCCAAACCATTCGGAAATATTTTATATTGGTACTAAAGTAGTAGCGAATTTACTTGTTTAAATTGTTTTTCGTTAACCATTTGAGAACATCTGCTTGGGTCCATTGTCTTACTAATGCCAAATTCCGCATCACTTTAATGCTTTCTTGCGGTGAATACTTTACTGGAAATGGCGGTACTGTGTCAACTTCATCCATGGTGACCGGAACGACAGGCTAAAAATGAACAAAATCTGAAAGTTTTAATAATTACCTTTATGGAAATTAAAAAGTACAAAACGCATAGATAACATCATTCTAATGACAGTTTTGACAAATATTACATCTTGCAAAACTGCAAGGAGACAGTGAACGTCTCTCTTTTAAGCAAACTTTTAACGATAGAAAATAAAACGCTGGAAAAAATCGATCATTTTCAGTGACAAGCGAGCTTCCGCGTTTGATTAATGAACGCGCTTTTCATGTGCACACGGTGATGTTAAAAAAAGTCAATGGGGTGATAAGTTTGAAAACTACGCCTACAAAGAAAATAAACTATTGATAGTTCTAGAAATAAACACAGCGGGGGCATGCGCTGGGAATACTGCAAGCCGGACGCAAAATGATGTTCGTTACATGTTTGTTTGCACGGATATCCTGAGATATCTCGCCCACGGGGGTAATATGCTTAGCATTTGTACCAAACAAAAGTATACGAAAAAAACACATCATTTAAAGATAAGAAGAGATATTTTCTTTAGAAAAACTATTACACTTAAAGATTATTTTTAATCTAAATACCAGCTAATTTAAACACGCATTAGAATTTCACATTTATTTACAGATGATGAAAATGCACATAATATACATAATTATCAAACATTATCATAAACAGATTCAATGTTTTAGTGTTGTATCGTTTCTATTGGTTTTAAATGAAACAGTACTGTTTGGTTCATGGTTAGCGACAAAACGAATTCTAAACTACGATATTTTTCGTTCAGATACTTCGTAATCTATCACTCAGGCCTTACCCATTCGTGATAAGGTTTCTACGCATCTAAACTCCAAACCGTTTATGTCACTCAAAAGTTAAATATGTCTCCTAATTATACGGATGATAAAACGAAAAATAAAGAAATAGGACCACTTTAAACACAATACGCGATTTTCAAAGCCTTGTAAACAGTTTTGAATTTATGCACGGCCGTTACTTGCATTTTACATATTGAGATATTTTTTGACTAAACAAAATCGTGATATATGGAAATACAAATAAAAACAATATAATTTTAACAACAAGATAAAACTTAATTTAACTGATATTATTGATATATTATATAGCGTTTCAACACGGCACCAAACGAGTCTTTGGCCTTTTTTTACCTGACCAATCCTGCGCTTCAGAGATGGCTGAAAATAATTGAAAGAATTCTACGAAATTGACGTGTCAGATAAGCTCGTATATAAATTACACTTCATTACAGTTTTTAAGAAAGTTATCATTAATCATTGATCATTAATTGAATAAATATTGCCAAATCAATGCTATGATCCGTTAGATGTTTTGTTAGCTCACCTGTGCAAAGCTCATCGTGGGCTATTAGTAAAGCCACGCCATCCGTCGTCCGTAATCCGTTAACACTCAAGCTCGTTATCACTCGAGAGATCACATTTCAAATACACTCTTGACCAAACTTGCACCAAAAATGTGTGTTCACAAGATATTGAACGAGTTCGATACTTGGTCAAATATGGGTCATCGGGGTCAAAAACTAGGTCACGCGGTCAAATAATATCTAAACCTTGTGTATTGCAATTGAGCCTGCATTTTTCACCGGAACTTCATGAAATTTGGTCAAAATAATGGCCTTGATAACATCTAGGTTGAGTTCGAATCTGGGTAATCTGGGATTAAAAACAAGGTTACCAGGTCAAATCATAAAAAAACCTTGCGTATGCAATATTGGTTGCATTTTTTCATGTGATCGTCATGGAACTTGGTTAGTATTGTTTTCTTGACAAAATTTCGGTCAAGCTTGAATATGGGTGTTCTCAGGTCAAAAAGTAGGTCAAAGGATCAAATCATGTAAAAACCTTGTGTATGCAATTGAAATTGTACTTTTCATTTGATCTTCATTGACTATTGTCAGTAAAACTGTCTTAATGAAATCTAGGTCGAGTTTGAATATGGTCCGTTCTGCGTCCCAAAAACTAGGTCACCCAGTCAAATAATAGAAAATCCTTGTGTATGCTATAGAGTCTGCATTTTTCATCGGACCTTCATGAAATAAGGTCAGAATGGCTGTCTTGATAAAATCTAGGTTGAGTCAAAATACGGGTCATACTGTCTTAAAAACTATGTCAAACGGTCAAAACATCGTTACCTCTCTTGAGGCCAGATTTAATACCCAATCGTCATAAAAGGTTAAAAGTAGGTCTAATGTGAACGATAAAGGGTCATGTTGGCCTAGTCAACTAATGTCAATAGCTTACACAAGCAGTTGATATTTTGAAAGAATTTAATTAGAATGCAAATTCATAATGTACTCTTGGTCTCGCAAATGAACTAAAACAGTTGAAATAGTAAACGCTAAATATTACTTTCTAACATAGATTAAATCGGCATACATGTATAATTTAAAGGTGTTTATAAGGCGTTTATTGGCATTTTAAACGTAAAACGTTAAAAGCTATTGAAACTGGTAGATACTCCAAACCAAAAATCCCCTTAAAGTGACATTGTGCGCATTTTTTTCAAGTAAAAATCCAGCTGAATATGGTGTGTGTACAAAAGCGTAGAGGAAATAATAACTTTTAACCCAATACACCAAACTCTTCACGCTACCAGTATGAAATAATAACTTTCCAAATATTGATTTTCTTATTTGACTGGGAGAGTCAATTTAAGAAAAGAACAACTGCATGCAGGAGTTGCTTCCCTTCCACTGCCGAAATCTCTACCAACATCAACAACGACACAATCAACTATCATTTTATCAGTCCGATTTTTTTGTATCTAAAGCACCAACTTCTAATACTAATGCGGCATAATCACTAATTTAACACATTTAAATGAACAGCACAAAGTGCTTTTATAAAACTGTCACCAAAAATACACTATGTGCAGTAAGATGTGCATAATGTCACTTTAAATGAAAGACTATGTAAAAATTGCGACAGAAACTCTTTAGAAGATTAGACCCACTTTCTTATTGACTGTGAATTTTACAGTGATCTTAGATATAATCTTTTTACCAAAGCAAATCTGATTTATGATAATTTCAATGTTTTAGATTCTGAAAATAAATTGAAAATAGTCATGAATTCAACAGAGTTACAGCTTACATTAGCAAATTCTTTACTTTATAGTCACTTCTAACACTATTTTACTGTAAAAAGATAATGATTTTATTATTTTAATGTCAGCCCTTATTTTAAGTTTTAAGCATTATAATACAAAGCGTTTTATTTTTGTGTGTTTTAGCGTTACAAGACAAACTTGTGTCTGCACTGGCTGAACCAATGTTTTACAGCTAGTACCACTCGATTTTCAACCTTTTCTGTAACAGTCCAGGCTCTATCTGGTAATTCATTTAGAGCCATTTTCTAGAACAGTTAACTTAATAATATATTTTGTAATGCTTTATGAAGTCTATGCTTTGTTTGGCTCTGGAAAGTAATCTGCCAGGAGATACATTTTCCATGAAAACCTATTACATTTAAAATGTTATGGAATACACTACATTTATCTATATGCATACTAAGGCAAGATTCAAATGAAAAATGCTCTTACCATTTTAAAACAATTTCAATAGTACTATATCAAGAAAATGCTTGTAGTAAAACTTTTCCCCAGGTCATGACCAGAAAAAAGGTTATAATGGGGCATACTTCTTTATAAGCCCAACTTTTTCCAATGATACCTTCTCGTGCTGACTTTCAAGACAACCCATTCATAGCTGGTACACGTGAATCTCTCCAAACTTTTCTCGCCAAATTCCACAACACCAGATATTGCTAGCATTGTCCAGTTTACCACTATCAGGCTCGTTAGAATCATGCCCTGCTGGTCACAGCGTATCAGTGCCTTTACGTAAACTAGACGAAACATGCACTTATGCATGTCTCCTCACTTTGAAATTGTCTATGGTTGCGTCGTCTATGCCTGCATCAATAATTAGTCTTGTAGTATCTGGGATACAAGGGGAGTAACTCATGTACGCTTGAAGTAGCTAAAATCTGGCCTTTGTTCGATGCCGGGTAATATGTTTTACATAAAAATATGCACTAAAAGTTGTCAGAGAAAAATAATAGAAGAAATGGCTAATGGATTCACATATAGGTCCAATTCGATAACGCTACTATTATCGGAAAATCCCATTTCAACGTTTTAGGTAAGGAAAAAGTATTATTATTAATACCATTATTATAGATATATTGGATAAAAAAACGTGCACATTGCGTAAAGCCGTCATGGCGTAGAGGATAAGGTGTCTGAATTCAAACCAATTTATGAATTGTCACCGGAAGACAACGTACAGCCGAAATGCAATTATTTTAAGTTTTCTAATGTTCTTTTTAAATTCCCATTCAATTTTTCCGGCTGTTTCATTACCATTCTACATTTTATTTATCATTATAACTTAATTAAATATAATTTGTCAGCCATAATCTTGATCTGCATGGTTTTTCTTTTTCGAACTTCTACTTTCTACCCTCATGTATGTAGATACAATTCTGAGATCATTTTACATTTACTTCTAGTAAATACCCGCGCATTTCGTGAACCGTTAAAAGACTAAAATGGATGAAAATTTGAAACAAACTCTTCCGCAGCCAGGACTCGAATTCGTGATACCAAGTTTCAACAGCCGCCGATGTATCCGCTGCGCTACATGTCTGTGTTGAAAGATGAAGGCTATACTTGCGTACATATACCTTTTCAACAATGAATGACTGAACAGTGTCTTTGAGTGATAATCGCACTGGCATTTTCTAATTTACCTCTGGCAATAATTGCATTACCGGAGCGATTATCACTAAATGTCACTGCTTAGCCATATATCATTCTTATATTTAATTTAGCGGTAACAACACTGAACACGCGTATTCTTTACTTGTGTGACATTCTTTTTAACAGTAAATTTCACACGTTTCACGTGAATTTCGTTTTCCCATAACCGGTTTTAGTTTACAGTAACATAAAAGAAAGAGAACAGATTCGGATTTACTTTTCTTTTCTGGTAGTGATCCACACACTTTTATAGCAATACAGAAATCTAGCCACGTATACTATTTTGTTTCCTATAACTTTCAGTACAGTATATATTGTAGTACCTATACCCTATACTTGTAAAAGAAAATGATCTGATTATTTCTTTTCATTTGTCTTCTGTTTGTGACTACTGTTTTCTATATATTGTAGCCGTTTTCCATTTACCCATTGTGATTTATTTCCGCATGTATATTTATGTATGTTTTGCTTATACAGCCCATGTTATGTGGGACTCATGGCTTTTTTGAAAATAAACTTTGAAACTTTCTATAAGTATAACTGCAGATTACCGCAGAACACGACTGCAGAATACCACAGAACACGACTGCAGATTACCACAGAACACGACTGTAGAGTACCACAGAACACGACTGTAGAGTACCACAGAACACGACTGCAGAGTACCACAGAACACGACTGCAGAGTACCACAGAACACGACTGCAGAGTACCACAGAACACAACTGCAGAGTACCACAGAACACGACTGCAGATTACCACAGAACACGACTGCAGAATACCACAGAACACGACTGCAGATTACCACAGAACATGACTGCAGAATACCACAGAACACGACTGCAGATTACCACAGAACACGACAGTTACTGCGTATTACCACAGAAAACGACTGCAGATTACCACAGAACACGACCGCAGAGTACCACAAAACACGACTGCAGATTACCAAAGAACACGACTGCAGATTACCGCAGATCACGACAGTCACTGCAGATGATCGCAGATCACGACTTCAGATGCAGATTACCGCAGAACACGAGTGCAGATTACCACTGCAACACAATGAATGAACCGGACACTGTAAAATGTACCGAGGGGTGACCTTCTCGGACTAGCACTATTAACACTGAGTACAAAATGGTAAATCACTTTCTAGCTTTCATCAATTTTATTCTGACTGGATCAATTCTTTTATGGATCAGTCTAACCAAAGCGTTGTCGAAATGAATACATTTTACAGAGTTCAGGCGATAACTGATTTTTATCACCGAGCGCTACTCGAAATAGCAGAAAACAACGTTTTTGTTCTGCCGGCTGAATAACCCGGTCTTTTGTCATTTTTTCAAAGAGCTAAACTGAAAACATGGAGATCATGTAACCAAGTGTATCAATAGTTAATACCTTTTTACTTCAATTCAGTGACTCAGGCATAATTAGTTAATACAAGCATATTAATCAAGTTATTCAAAAGTCGTGTCCCAGTTATTTGATTTACAAATTGACATCAGTTAGCAATTATTCAAATTTTGTATCCCAGAGGTATCGATGACATTTCATCTTTTGATTTAATTGAATTATCTCGTTACTGTTCACTAGTTTTTCCCGTGTTTTATTAATATTTTTCCATTTGATAAAAGCTCTTTTTTAACATCCTTTATTCCCTTGGCAAACATTTGTGTTAAATATACATAATATTTTTTAAATATTCCTATCTTTTTTGTATCTAGCATGTAAATAGGGCATACTGTATGACTTGTAGTTGTATTTTATAGTTTGATCGTTGGTACCGGAAATCCTTATGACCAACGCCCCAAGAAGAGTTTTAGATATTTTAGGTTCCGGGGGATAGTGCAAGATACAGACCGCGTCCCGTTCCAGAGATGAACATGCCCGGTGTACAGCACCTATACATCGGATTTCGGTTTTTAGTCTCACCCGAAAGACCATTAATTATGCTGGGGGGGGGGGGGGGTCGAAAATGCAATCCGTGGGGATTACCCTGCATTACTTTTCTGCATTGACTGTTTGTTTAGTTTTTGATGCTTGTGACTTCGTCGAACTTATTAAACATTATCACACAGTGCGGTCTTATTTTATTTATTTTTTCTTTGAGCACAAAATTTCCGACGACCTTACGACTGGGTTGTGCGACAGAACAAAACTTGATTTAAATGAAAGAGTGATTGGTTAATTGCAAGTTGTTACTTGTCTAATTGTTCATGCGTTCGTCGGAACAAGCAAACACGTATAAAAGAGATGTACCCAGAGCTTTACGGAGAAACCCTTCATTCCATATATGAACATTTCCCTAAACCAATGTCTTTAAAAGGTTATTCCTTTCATCTCTTTTAAATTTGTGAAAATTTGAAATTAGATTTATTCCACAACAAAAACACGTACGCATAAACGTCAAAATTACCCTTAAATCTCCGAAAATGCTAGTAATTTTACAGTTAAGATTGGATAAATGGACTAGTCAATCCCTTGAATACTTTTTGAGATATGCTACGGACAAGCATAATTCCAGATGATAAAAATGAGTAAGGGAGATAATTTTAGAAACGGGTAAGATAGAGTTATGTTTCTTGGTAACTGCACTTTCTTTTAAAGTTCACTATCTTTCTGTGTAGTTTGAATACATTTCCTTCAGTACATTTGGAGTTAAAGTTTAAAACAGGGTGATAATTCAGTAACCAAGCAAGGTAGAGTTATGGTTATTGTACACTGAACTTCTCCGCAATGTCCACAAGAATTATGTGAAGTTTCAATGCAATAGCTTTCAAGCATTTGGAGTTATACTCCATACAAGCTCGCATGACGGACAAACGAACGGACGTAAGCGGTAACTAAATGCTCTCCCTTCAGGTTTACACATATTTAGCACAAATATAATACAAGTGTCTTAAATATGTGTTCTGTAGATTCTAAATATACATGATTTTTTTGTTAGTCAGTATCCACACAGCAGAGTTCAACAAGAAACATTAGATGATTTTAAATGGACACTAGATCACGTTTTGTGCCAGTGCACGAGAGTCTAGAAAAAATAGGTCACGACAAATTAATGAAATTATAAATCATAGTATTGTATCTAAAGTTTCATTGTTGAACTGTTAGATGTGAAAAATATAATTTTTCAAACTTTATAAATTATTGACAAACAGCGGCGAACATAGCAATTGAATAATGAGAAGAATGCCCTATGGATCCTAATTGACGTAGGCAATTATATTCTGATTTTCAGTTCATTTGATATACAGTTAAACCGACAACAGTGGTCACCTCAGATGCCACTAAGCGCCAAACGTTACATTGAAGGCCCATGGACAATTTGGGTGTACATTTACTTATAGCTCATATGCTACAAAAAAAGATGCCTTACCGGCGAAATGGAGCGTTGATTGTGCAAAACGTGCCTGTCGTTGCGTTTTAAATTGAAAGTATATGCTCTTAAATACTCGTTTAGCGCAGTAATATTTTTCAATGATATTACAATAAAAGAAAACGCTTTATGGCGAAGGTTTTGCGTGAAATTGCGACAAAATATGAAAGTTGGGTGCACGTCAACATTGCTTTAGAGTAAATAGAATACAGTTCTATCATAATTCTATCTGTTAATTTATTATTATTTATATGAGATAGAGGCTAAATAATTGTTGGTTTCGGTTCAATAATTTCACCGAGTGGGCACCAAAACTGAAATTTTCACGAGTGAAAATAAATACTTTTGGTGTTAACGAGTGAAATTATCATGATTTTACATCGATACATGTACCAACAATTTTTCTGTTGTTTTTTATGTCTCAAACTCCACTTTTCTTGAGTTTGTTTCAAAAAAATGTCGAAACTCACAGGAAACGTCATCAGAAAGCAAAGCAAACATGACCTCATGCAAACGACGTCGTGTTCGTATGGTTTCCGGCATTCGTTTCGCTCCGTATGCACTTTGACGTTAATCCGTGTGTAGAAAATTTTGATAAATTTTACCTAGTGGACAGATATATTAACCGCATAATCATATTTTATCAGTCGGAGTGTAATGATATAGATCTCATATCAGTCACAGTGTAGTGATATAAGTCTTCCGGAACTTCTTTTTTTCAGTGGTACATGTGCATAATGTACATTTAATAAAAAGTTGTTGATAACATAAAAACGCTCGTGAAAATTTCAAAAATTTGTATCACTATTTGTTGACATATATTCCATATCTACACAAAACAAACAATTATTCTCTATGTATCTAGTCTTTTGAATATATAGGTAAGACTCCACTAAATAGGTGGGTTTGGAACAAGTCAATTTCTGTAGGGAACTTGCGGAGCATATAGATGGATGTGGCCTCTGATTGGTCCAAAATGATTGGTAGTACAAGTGTTGAGCATAACAAACAAACAATACGATTTTTTACTTAAATATGGCTTTCTGAATATATTTAATGTTTTGACACAATGTATGTCAAAATTCAACAGGCGAAGGGGCGATGTCATATTTGCGCTGATTTCGTATATAAAATATTACATTATGTATATCAAAGGGCATTTTTGTTTAAGTAAGGTGGTTCTACAGTTTTATAGGGGTGTAAATACCCCACGAATGTTTAGGTACGCAGACAGAGCTTAAATGTTATTCAGTAAGTATATGGAAAAATATTTAGTGGAGTCATACCTATGTGTGGCCGCTTTTGACTGTCTTGCAGGCTACAAACATAAAGGTATGACTGTATAACGTGTTTTATCTGGTAACTATAGAGAAATACATTTTACGAAGTTGTTTTTACAACCATTGTACCTTTTGGACTGACAGTAGATCCATTTATTATTAATATTTTTCATAATAACTTTTCGTGTACTAGGTTTTGAAATGAAAGAGAATTGTGTTCAGTACATTAAAATTTATGATGACCTTATTTAACGGTCACAAATGAAGACAAAGCGCGACCTACATTTAAGTTACAGTGATAGGATTAAAGTGTTACATGCCTAAAGTTAGCTTAACAAACGTTATTTGCCAATCGAAATTCAAAATTAATTCCATGTCGTGTTGGGTGAACATTCAACATCCGACGTTCAGAAAAGTGTAAATATCGAGCTGACTCAATATTCGACATATCAAATTCAAATAAGTGTATAAGTCGAGCAGGCTAAATATTTGACTTGTCACACTCAGATTAGCGTACATGACGCGCTGCATCGACATTCCACATATGACATCAGATAAGTGTAAAGCCGAGCCGGCTCAACACTCGACATATCACACTCAGATAGGCGTAAATGACGCGCTGCATCGACATTCCACATAGGACATCAGATAAGTGTAAAGTCGAACCGGCTCAACACTCGACATATCACACTCAGATAGGCGTAAATGACGCGCTGCATTGACATTCCACATATGACATCAGATAAGTGTAAAGTCGAGCCTCAAAACTCGTACATATCACACTCAGATAGGCGTAAATACGCCGCATGACATTCCACATATAACATTCAGATAAGTGTAAAGTCGAACCGGCTCAACACTCGACATTCACACTCAATAGGCGTAAATGACGCGCTGCATCGACATTCCACATATGACATCAGATAAGTGTAAAGTCGAGAATTCAAAACGTGTAAATATCGAGCAGGCTAAACATTCAACATATAACATTGAGATAAGTGTAAATGTCGAGAATTCAATACGTCTAAATGTCGCACAGGCTCAACATTCAACATATTACATTTAGATAAGTGTAAATGTCGAGAATTCAATACGTCTAAATGTCATGCAGGCTCAACATTCAGCATATGATATTCAGAAGTGTAAATGTCGAGAATTCAATACGTCTAAATGTCATACAGGCTTAACATTCAGCATATGATATTCAGAAGTGTAAATGTCGAGAATTCAATACGTCTAAATGTCATGCAGGCTAAACATTCAGCATATGATATTCCGAAGTGTAAATGTCGAGAATTCAATACGTCTAAATGTCATGCAGGCTCAAGATTCAACATATGATATTCAGAATTGTAAATGTCGAGCCGGCTCAATATACGTCATAAGACATTCAGATAAGTGTAAATGTCGAGCTGACTGAACATTCGACATATTACATTCATATTAGTATAAATATCGAGCATTCAATACATGTAAATGTCGAGTAGCTTCAACATTCAACATATTACATTAAGATAAGTGTGAATATCTAGCATTCAATACGTGTAAATGTCGAGCAGGTTCACCATTCAACATAATATATTACATTCAGATTAAGTGTAAATATCGAGCCTTAAATACATGTAAATGTCAAGTAGGTTCAACATTCAACATATTACATTCAGATGAGTGTAAATATCGAGCATTCAATACGTGTCAATGTCTAGTAAGTTCACCATTCAAGAGATAATATTCAGATGAGTGAAATATCGAGCATTCAGTACGTGTAAATGTCGAGCAGGCTTAACATATTCATTAAATGATATTCAGTGTGAGCTGGCTCAGCACTGGACATTCTACATTCAAGACACGTTGAATGTCGTACCGGCTCGACAGTCGACGGTCAAATAGTTTTCCTCATGAAAAGCGTGTACTATGGAATAAAAAGTAATCGAAAAAAAACACACACGTTATAATCATAATATGATTAATTAGAAATAATAGAGTCCGTTTTGTTTAATATCGTTTAATAAAATACAGGGATGCGGGATGGGTGGGTAGTAAATAAATCACGGCAGGCGTAGCACGAGTGGTATATTTTCGCATCCGAATGATGACGTATTATTAAACGATAAAATACAAAGATGCATTTATTATTTCGATTCTAACACGAAATAATCTTTAAAAATACCACGAACTATGTTCGACGCGTAGCAACATTCCAAAGTAACATACAAGCACGGAAATCGATTGGACGCGCGCGATATTTACCCCACGTTTTGCCCGTGGAAAACGTCATGTATTTTATCGTTAAATAATATATATCTTCTTTCCCTCTATATCTATATACGAAAAGTTGCGGATCGTGTTAGAACACGAAATATTTCCGTCAATACATAAGTGCAAAAAATATAACAACAGTTGTATATATATATATGTTATACTCAGTCAAAAATGAAAGTGTGCATAGGGTTTAGACAACAATGTAGAAAATGTGTAGGGTTTAGACAACCATGTACGAATTGCGTACGGTTTAGACAACCATGTACGAAATGCGTAGGGTTTAGACAACCATGTACGAAATGCGTAGGGTTTAGACAACCATGTACGAAATGCGTAGGGTTTAGACAACCATGTACGAAATGCATAGGGTTTAGACAACCATGTACGAAATGCGTAGGGTTTAGACAACCATGTACGAAATGCGTAAGGTTTAGACAACCATGTACGAAATGCGTACGGTTTAGACAACCATGTACGAAATGCATAGGGTTTAGACAACCATGTACGAAATGCGTAGGGTTTAGACAACCATGTACGAAATGCGTAGGGTTTAGACAACCATGTACGAAATGCATAGGGTTTAGACAACCATGTACGAAATGCGTAGGGTTTAGACAACCATGTACGAAATGCATAGGGTTTAGACAACCATGTACGAAATGCATAGGGTTTAGACAACCATGTACGAAATGCATAGGGTTTAGACAACCATGTACGAAATGCGTAGGGTTTAGACAACCATGTACGAAATGCATAAGGTTTAGACAACCATGTACGAAATGCGTACGGTATAGGCAACCATGTACGAAATGCGTAGGGTTTAGACAACCATGTACGAAATGCATAGGGTTTAGACAACCATGTACGAAATGCGTAGGGTTTAGACAACCATGTACGAAATGCGTAGGGTTTAGACAACCATGTACGAAATGCATAGGGTTTAGACAACCATGTACGAAATGCGTAGGGTTTAGACAACCATGTACGAAATGCGTACGGTTTAGACAACCATGTACGAAATGCGTAGGGTTTAGACAACCATGCACGAAATGCATAAGGTTTAGACAACCATGTACGAAATGCATAAGGTTTAGACAACCATGTACGAAATGCATAAGGTTTAGACAACCATGTACGAAATGCGAACGGTATAGACAACCATGTACGAAATGCGTTCGGTATAGACAACCATGTACGAAATGCGTATGGTTTAGACAACCATGTACGAAATGCATAAAGTTTAGACAACCATGTACGAAGTGCATAAGGTATAGACAACCATGTACGAAATGCATAGGGTTTAGACAACCATGTACGAAATGCATAAGGTTTAGACAACCATGTACGAAATGCATAGGGTTTAGACAACCATGTACGAAATGCATAGGGTTTAGACAACCATGTACGAAATGCGTACGGTATAGACAACGATGTACGGAATGCATAAGGTTTAGACAACCATGTACGAAATGCATAAGGTTTAGACAACCATGTACGAAATGCGTAGGGTTTAGACAACCATGTACGAAAATCTATAGCTTACACATACGCATATTAGGCATCAAAAAAGTTTAATTTATTGTCCATATAATGGCATTAATGTTTTCATGTGTCTTGCCGAAATACGTGAATTTTACCAATGATTTTTATAAGGTAGGGATCAATTTTAAAACACGCATATTTGAAAGAAAGTAACCAGAAAACTGTTGGATATGTTAAACACAGCACTTTTTCTCCTAAAACTAGCTGAATATCTAGTGTGCCCACCTCTTCGACGTATAACTGCCAATACACGAGATCGTATTAACCTGACGTAACGTCTGATGATGTCATTTGGAATCATGTTCCATTCAAACATCTAAAAAGGTGTACCTCAACTGGGCCTGTCAGAAATGTCTCCATTTTTGAACGAGTTTATATTGTAAATGCATTGAATAAATAAATACTCTTTAAATTGAAATGAACGAATATTCTGATTCATTGTACTATGCATTACCTACAAACATGTTTCTAAATGATTGATTCACCTCTGTTTAATACTCGAGCACCTGCTAGATTAAAAAAATGAATTAATTTTAATTAATTTCAAGCGTCCCTCAATGGATCAATAATTTTTTTGAAGGTTATTAATAGATTCAGGACAAACTGATTAACATAGTGAAACCGGCACCTGGATTTAAATTGCATTAGACGACAGAAAACTGTCGATGCAAAAAAAACTGTCGTAACTATTTTATTTTTTTCTTCTTTTTTTATGAGGAAGAAACAACCGACTTTCAATTAAGAAGGTATTAAACTATTTATATAAATCACGACATCAAAGTTTCCAAACAGACAATTATAAGTTAGGCGTAGCTCAGTGTATATTCTATTTAAGAAACAATATGTCTTATTACTTAATAATCTGTGCCAAAATGTCGTATGATTCGAGTAGGTTTTTTATCTAAATGACGAATTTAGAGGGCCAAACGTTGTGTACAGTAAACCCCGATTATAACGAACTCATTAGGACCATTTTAATGTGTTCCTTATATCCGGAGTTTGATATATCCATATATCATTTTATATAGAATAAATAAAGAAACAAACTCGGTAGAAAAACAATGTTCCTTATATCCGGAATTTCGCTATATCCGGAGTCGTTATATACGGAGTTTACTGTTTTATGCCGGTATACATTATCTTGTCCTGCAATACAGGGTTTACGAGGTTCTGGCTGTATCCATTGATGTATTTTCAGAACATTCATAGGTGCAAAGCTACGATATTTTGACATATAGTGCATCTATACCTTTGCAATCATTTGATGTCAAAGTGAAATTTTTACCAAAAATCTAATTACGACATTTTGACTTTGTAACGACGATATGTGTTTCATGTCAGAGATCGATCTCTGAATATAATTGCGTAATGTTTTAATGCATTTATTTGTCATTACAAACGCATTACTAAACAAGGTGTATTATTGATGGCCAAATATTAAAAAAATATATAGTACATGCTGTAACACAACAAATATATTTGGACATAACAATTATGAAACTCATTCTGTATTACTGTATGTTTGGGAAAATGCTTCCGCGTTAGGTTTCGATCCAAACCAGTGCTTTTATGAGAGCATACATTCAGCATAAGGTATTGTTCTTTTGAGCATGGACTGTAAATTGGATATTTTTTGTGTGACGAAAATTTCGTGATTTGTGAGCAGACAGACTTATGCGTGAATTTTAAACCCCCTAACAGTAAATATATTTGAAATTAATCTTTCGCGAGATTTATAGATTAGAGAAGTGGGAAATTTACGAAAACAGCGAAAATTTAATCATCGATAATAACACCAAATTTACATAATTCGGAATCATCACACGTACGAGCATAGATAACTGCTTTGACTTACCAAAAACTATCATTGTGAACCATCGATTATGTAAAGTGAAGAGGTAACAACCTTACCCTTTGTAAGATTTTTATACGAAAAAACTTTTTTTCTGAATTCACGCTGAGGCCATGGCGACATTTGTAATGATGACTCCAATCACAGTTTAAACTTCACCCCCTATTCTTCGTAGCAAAATCAGAAGACGCCCATGTGATCTTAACATCACAACAAGCCACGGTTAGCCTGTATATACTGTACAAGCCATACATGGTAGCGTGCCGGGGCACCCGAAATTTCAGAAATCTTCGTAACAAAAGCATAAGACGCCCATGTGTTCATAACATCTCAAAAAGCCACAGTTAGCCCGTATATGCTAGCAATAAATGGTGGCGTGCCATTTCAGCAATCTTCGTAGTAAAAGCATAACACGCCCATGTGTTCATAACATCACAACAAGCCACGGTTAGCTCGTCTATGCTAGCAATAAATGGTGGCGTGCCGGGGCACCGGAAATTTCAGAAAAGCTTTTCAGTGTTTCCTATCCATCTAGAGATGAACTGGTTAGAAACCCAGAGTTAGTCTCGCGTTTATCGATGCTTTTAACCGGGCATGTAAAAGAACAAAGGGGTCTATACATAAAAAGCTAGGTCCCCTTGTAGCTTGCCCCTGTCAAAAGCTAGGGTTGACCGGGACTTTAAACAATGAAAAAATAAAAGATCCCCTCCATATAAGCAGTGGACTATAAGTAACAAAAGTCAAACATGACATGGCGTTATATGAAAGTGCTTTAAAAATGTTCATAATTAAAGCATTGAATTATTGATGTGCGCGATAAAGTTTTTTTTTCATTTACAAGTCTCATAAATATTCCGTACGAACCTACAAACGACAGGTCAAATTGTGCTCGCTATGGTATAAGCATTGATTTTTCCTTCTTCTCTGGGTAAAGCTATAGAATATTACCGCATACTCGCCTGAATAAAAGTGAAGGCAACTTTAACAGTTTTTAGTATGACATTGTACGCGCATCGCTAACACATTAGATTTATAATTATTATGTTAAAAGGGCGTGTTTGAGAGTCTTATAGGTCGTCATAATCTGCCTGATATTTAACTTGTATTTACACTTAAGTACAGAACAAGGAAACTGCTTATCAGCTCCTGTTAAATTGGAAAAAAAATGAATGCCAGGACTAAATATATGATAGTTCTAGTAGCGTTGTGTATGGCTTTGGTTTTCATTTCACCATGCCACTGTGGCAGGCTTCTGTTAAGGGTGTTCGCAAACGACCGTAAGGCAGCAACACAAAGTGTATACAAAACGATGAAAGCATTGTCTGACATACATTGCGCCAGTTTGTTTGGACACGACGGAAACGCTGTGACCTTCAGCTTTAATAAACAGCAACAGACATGTGAGCTTGGGGATCAGTTACCGGAAGATTCGAATGAAGAAGCGGAAGGTTGGACGTTGGTCGCTAAAATAGGTAACATAAATTTCATATCATATATACTTATTTTGTCCTAGGGCGGAAGTCCGATTCAACTTAACTGTAAACTGGGTAAGTTTCGCGTAACGAAACTTTCGCGAATTACGAGCAGACAGACTTTTTCGCGAATTTTAAATGCACGAAAGGAGAAATCAATGTGAAAATAATCTTTCGCGAGAATTTAAAGAAGCGGAGCGGTAATTTCGCGAAAATAGAGAAAAATTAAGTCAGTGCGAATTTTACCCCATTTACAGTATTTAGACAGGTCGGACAATTACCATCACTCCAGAGATGTGCTACTATACTCTGTACGAAACTGCCAAAAGACACGACATCTAACTGATTTATTATTTATTTCCGTAGATCTAGTAGATCCGATTTCTGGCTTCTAAAATTTTACCTAAAATTATGTTACAAAAAAATAGCATATATTTGTCACATGTGAGATGACGGTCATAGAACACATTATGTGTTAACTATGTTCTAGGAGAGACAAGGAATCTAAAAAAATATTACCTCAAATTATATCAAGGCTGTCCCATGGTATATTTATTTGGCAACGGTCCAACTCGCCACAACGCAAGCTTGATACTCATCAACGCTCCTGTGTGACGTCAAAAATGCATTGGTCACGTCTAGCTCTCTCGGAAAGTAGTAGTATTTTTATGACATGGCGAATGTTCCGATGTTTAAACGATAACTACTGTTGTCTTCCTGTCTTCTTCAGTTGACGGTGTTTGGGAGGAATGGCAAAGCTGGGGCACATGTAGTGTTACCAGGACAAGAACCAGACTGTGCTTAGAACCGAGCAATGGTGGTGCACTTTGTACAGGGTCAGATACGGAAGAAGAAAATTGCGTTCCACCAAACAGTAAGTCCTTTTCTAACCACTTACGTTCCTGAAAACATATACATGTATGTCACTGGATCAGAAATAATTTTCTTTCGTATTTAATGGTTGAATAAAAGCTGTATAAAGGCCGTTAAACCAAACGCTACCAATAGATTTTCTCAAATTGCAACGTTGAATTTTACTTGTGTTGTTGTTTACTTTTACATTTTATGTTTAAATGTATCATTTTGGAGAAATTTATTTTTTCCGGGGGAGAGGAAAGTTTCGTGGCGCCCACAGCACGTCACAATACAGCAGAAAAGAATCCTCCAACTACTGGAAAGGGCATCAGACCAGATCCGATAACGACTCCGGTATAGCGAAATCAGTATAAGGAACAAATTGTCTCGCCCAATTCTTTCTTCTTTATTTTATATGGAAAAGATATATGGAAACAAACCCAGAAAAGGAATAAATTAAATGGTTCCAAGGAGTTCGTAATAAGGGGAGTTTCTGTAAATGTTTCTGTCATGAGCGCGTGGTTCAGACCGAAATATCCGTCACCAATGGTAACTGATAGTCTCATGATACTAAGTTTCTTGCACTTCATAGTAAATTTCTAAACGCAAACGTATCGAAATGATGCATTATCATATAAAATACAAAAGATATTCAAGTGATGTGTTTGGGAAAGTGGCGTATTAATGTGTATACCGGTACCTCAGACGCGTCTATGCCAGTAAATCATCGGAAATACCGGTCCAATATACAGGAACGATTTATCCGGCATGGATATATCATCGGAAATGCCGGTCCAATATGCACGACCGATTTATCCGGCATAGGTTAAATCACAAAAAATGCCGGTCCAAAAAGCACGACTGATTTTTCTGGCATGAGTAAATCACCCGAAATACCGGTCCAATATGCACGACCGATTTATCCGGCATAGGTAAATCACCGGAAATACCGCTCTAATATGCACGACCGATTTAACAAACGGTGTGCCATCAATGCCAAGGACCACAATGGAAATAAGGGAGAATCACTTTTCCCTTTTTTGTGTTATCCTTGGTACTTGATGTGCATATCATGGTTTATAAACTTGTGTATACATCTAATTATCTGTATATGTATGCATCATGTTTGTTTTAACCATGTTTGTACATCTGTGATATACTAAAATAAATCTATCTATCTATCTATCCACACCCACCATCCATCCACATCATCTATCATCTATCATCACACTCCTATCTATCATCTATCTATCTACATCTATCTATCTATCTATCACTACACATCACTACTATCTATCTCTATCCTACTATCTCATCTATCCCCCCCCCTCTCACTCTCACACTCCCCACACTCCACATCTATCTATCTATTTATCCGGAATGGGTAATTACCGGAATACCGACCCAATATGCACGACCGATTTATCCGGCATCATATAGTTTTAAACTTAGTCACCGTGTCAACAAACAAGAAATTGAAATGAATCAATCACCAAACATGTGGTGCGTTTAAAAATGCTGGCGGACTAAAATTCGTATATAACGAACTCCTTGGGACCATTTAATTCCTTCCTTATATCGCGAGTTTGTTATATCCATACAACAAGAAGAAAAAATCAGGCGCAAAAATTTGCTCCTTATATCCGTAAGTTCGCTTTATCCGGATTCGTTATATACGGAGTTTACTGTACAAAATTTACAAGCTGTGTTGAAAAGCCTTCTACCGTTCTACTTCTTTATCTATATAACATACCACAAGTAATCAGGATGTGTACAGTAAATTAAATTTTTCCCGGGATGAGAAATGTTTTTGTTTTAGTATTGTATGATATGGGGATAAGTTGTAAACCTTGATCAAATTACATAATGTGAAGAAAAATCTGAAAGGCCTTTCCTTAAATTGCGTAATGAACATTTAGTCGGATAATATAAATCCGTTCAAATGCATTTATTTGCTTATTTGTGGATGGATTTCGTTGAAATTTCAGAGAATAATAATTAAAAGGCATCATACTCACTTCATCGCAATTCATTCTCATTTTATTGCTGAAAACGTATAAAAAAGGAACAGAATAAAACATGACTGTAGAAATAAAAGTCACAAAACGTAATTGCAGTTTAACGTTCGGAACACATGGTGTGGAAACGTACATGGAACTATGTTAATTTGTATTTAAATGAACCATTTTCATTTCTGTATGTAAATGTTTTGTTTGTAAACAAAATTTGTCTGTGGAATTTATTGAAATGGTCATAATTCAGAAAGCACCGTACGTATCCTCTATCACGGTACTCCAACGCATACTGCACCAATAATTATGATTTGAGAGATGAAAGACAAAATCAGGAATAGCAGTGTGTTTTTTTCTACAGTAATATATATTTGCAATATGAATTTTGGTGATTAACAAAAAAAATAATAAAAATCGATTAACTTTAATGCGTGTCTAAAACATGCCGACTGCGCGACATCGTTCGCGGACATTCATTCGCGCAATGCTTTTCTGAGTTGAACAAATGTGTAAGTTATGTGTTTTTTTCGGCGTGCCCAGGCGTGTACAAAAAGGTGAATGAGCAAATAACCAATAGTTGTTTCCCGCCAATATTTCCTAGTGCAAAGCGCAAAAATTGTGCACAGCCGAGGCGCAAAGTTACTGAACCGTCACGGTTGAATAACTTTGTCATATTTGCACGTCTTATATTGCCAAAAACTTGCATGCATAATTTCAAATCAATACTTTGAACCATTTCCAAGAAATTCTGTTTTAAAAAGTGTTGCGTTCCAAAAGCCTCCGAGTGGTGATTACTTAGCCAGACTAATCGTGGCCATTATTTAAAATAAATTTCACATTTGTGTGATATACCGGTTAGTATATCACTGTGTGGAGGGTAGATGCGTAGTAATATAATCATGAAGGCCGAAGGCCTGAGTGATTAATTATGAAGCATCTAAACGACAAATATCTAAACGATAATATTTTTTGATAAAACAGATATAATACATAAAAGTCAGTCGGGTTTCAGACGGAACCATTCCTGCCAAACTGCTTTAACATTTTCAATCGAAACTTGGCTTAAAGCTATCGACAATGGGAACTTTGTTGGTGCTAGCTTTCTTGATTTGAGGAAAGCTTTTGACATGATTGACCATGAAATTTTATTGCACAAACTCAAACTGTACCATTTCACAGATAGATCATTAAATGATCGCAAGTTCTTAGTTTCAGAAAATGATGCGTATTTTTGTGTTTGTTATATTCCTCCAGAGGATTCTGCTGTATATAAGAATGTCAGTTCTACATTGTATAATTTTGATATATTTGAGTATTTAAACAGTGAAATACGCAACTATTCGGATAAAGGGGATGTATATTGTTAGGGATCTGAATAGTAGAACACGCACTGATCTTGATTACATTGAAAATTAAATTTAAATAGATATGTTGATATTCCGGAAGCGGAAAATCTGCATCGGAACTACCCGTACGAAAAACCAGGATAAAGGTTTTAATAATTTTGGGTCAAATTATTAACTATTTGTAAAAGAAAATTCGTTATGTATATTGAATGGACGAAAAGAAGAGGGCAAAGTACATTTAATTCTTAATAGAAATAAACCAGTGTCAAGCTTGGTGGATTATTTGATTTGTAGTCCAAATTGCTACAAGATATACTGAAAGTAGTATTTGATGTAAATGAATTCTCTGACCACTGTCCTTTAACGTTCTCGATTGGTGTTACACTTCGTTGCAAAATAATGATTATGTTCAATTTGATAAAATTGTGGGGATTCGTCTCGTGGTGGAGAGGAATTCATAAATTCTGTACAGAAAAAAGGTGATGTTTTTGCTGATAAAATACCAAACTTTTGCAGGGTGACTAGATATTAATGAAGTATGAAATGTTTCTCTGATATTGTGTATGATATTTCTTTTTCATGTTATGGTAAAACGTATAAAACCGTCCAAAACAAAAAGAAACAAAAAGTTTATGGTTTGATGAACATTGTAAAAGTGGCTAAAAAGCAATTCTGTGAGCAAAGAGACGTTTATGTTTGACAATTGTGAAGAAAATAAAATGCTATGTTAAACTGTAGACGAAACTTTTGTAGGGTGAAGAAATGCGCTAAGTATAAATTTTTCAATAGAGAAAAAGACAAATATGGCAAATATGTCAAAAGATGCTCCTAGAAAGTTTTGGAAATATATAAAAAGTTTAAACCTTCCAGTGCTAGTGATTCAAATATTAATATGGATGAATTTAAAAGGCATTTTGAAAATATTTCAAATGTAACTCAAGTAATACTGCTAAGGATAACGAGTATATGCCAAACAATGCAAAATAAAGTTGAATACTTAGATAGATCAATTAGTGTGGAAGAAATAAGTAAAACTATATCTAGTCTTACAGGAACAAGAGTGTGATTATGATAACAATGTTGCTGATTTTTTCATTGAGCAAAAATATTATATCTCCATACTTGTGTACAATATTCAATTATATATATGATAACTGTGTATATCCAGAAGCATGGTGCAAAGGTGTTATAGTACCTATATTTAAGAAAGGTGATAAAAATGTACCCTCAAACATAGAGGTATCACGTTAGTAAAGTACTTGGGAAAATATTCTCTTTGATTTTAAGAAATAGAATTAATACGTGGTGTGAAAAGAAAATATATATTGTGAAAATCAATACGGTTTCCGGATGGTCGATCTACAGCTGATGCCACTTTTATTCTACACTCGATTATTCAAAAGGTCATATCAACAAATTCGAAACTATGGGTGTGTTTGTCGATTACCAACGGGCTTTCGATACAATTAATAGAGATTTCTTATGGACAAAATTAGTCCAGTCAGGATTAAGCTGTAAAATAACCAATATGATAAAAGTATTTATTCAAAGTACAGTCTTGTCTAAAAATATCTAGTAATATGGAAATTGTCAGATTTTTGAGTTACTATAGGCCTTAAACAAGGTGAACCGTTGTCACCTCTACTATTTATTCTTTTATTAATGATATTGCTGATAATTTAAATTTTAATGCATTAACTGAAAAAGATTATAATCTTTTGTCAATGTATCTACTATTATTTGCAGATGATATTGTTCTTTTACTACTGATCCTAAAAGTCTACAGGCTCAAATTGAGCCTTATATCATTATTCTCTGAAATGGGGATTAACCATTAATATAAGCAAAACTAAAATTTGTGTATTTGAAAAACGAAAGAAAAATAGATATCCAGATTTTATATTGATAATGAAAAGCTTGAAATTGTTGACAATTTTGTATATCTCGGCATTAAATTACTCGCAATGGTAAACTCTTGGATGCTGTTAAAGCACTTCATGATCAAGCTCTTAGAGCTTACAATAACACTTTTACAAATATTAGATAGAGTAAATCTTGATATTAAAACAAAACTGTCTCTTTTTGATACAATGATTGTACCAATTCTGACATATGGTTGTGAGGTGTGGGGTGTGTACAATTATAAGGACGTTGACAAACTTCATATTCGTTTTTGAAATATGTCTTAGCTGTGAAAAAACAAACACCAAATTATGCTGTATACGGTGAACTTGGGCGTTTGCCATTGTCTATTTTATGTAAACAACGGTCTGTAAAATTCTGGTTGAAAATAATGAAAAATGTAGATTTACCTATTAATTTTGTATATCATGATTTGTGTCGAACTGTAAATCATGGATGGCCTCATAGAATGCATTCCATAATTGACCATATTGGTTTCACAAATATTAGATTACAATTTGATACGTCGTAATTATTATAATGCTATTAAAATAGAATAAGAGACAATTATACAGGAATGGCGCAATACTATTGCTACACAACCGAAATTGGAAAGTTATTATAAATATAAGACTGATTTTTGTTTTGAAAAATATTTATATGATGTTAAAAACGATAAATTGAGAAAGTGTTTAACAAATTTAAGATTGTCATCCCATTCTCTTGAAATAGAGGTGGGAAGGATAATAATATAGAAAAGAGAGAATAGAATATGTAAATTATGTACACAAAATGTTGTAGAATCTGAATACCATTTTATATATGCTGTCCTCGTTATAGAGACTTAAGATCTAAGTACTTAGGCCGTTGTTCATGGCCGTCTATTCATAAATTCAATAGTATAAGTCAACTAAAAATAGGAAATGTAGTTTAATCTTGTAAAATATATTAGAGAGCTTTTATATGCGTAACACTATTCTGGATAACCAATAATTGTTTAGTCTTCTGATCTTTATGTTTGTATATATTTATGCTTTGACTTTTTGTAAGTCTTTGCCATACGTTGAGTGGTATTTTGTAAATGGCCAAAGGCAAATGTTTTGCTGATTATGCTGAATAAACTTGAAACTTGAAACTTGAATTAAAGATATTTAAATCTTATTTATCAAACAGAACACAAATTATACTGAAACTAAAAAAAATACATGTTCTAAAAAGATGATTGTTCACTCAGGTGTTCCACAAGGGTCCATACTAGGCCCCCTTCTTTTTCTGATTTATATAAATGACATGCCTGACAAATATAGACCTTTATGCTGATGACTCAATCTTGCATACGTCCGCCGAGAGCATTTCAAATACAAACTGAACTACAGTATAGCCTAGACAATGTCAATAACTGGTGTTCTATAAATAATATGTCCCTTCATCCGTCAAAAACAAAATGTATGCTTCTCAGCATAGGTGTTAAAATAAAACGCGCTGATTTGAAAATTGATGATTCGATCATTGAAAATGTAAAATGTCATACAAGTCTATGTGTTACTGTTGATGAAACTCTATCTTGGCGTTGCCACGCTAGTATAGTTACTAAAAGGGGGGGGGTGGTTTTTATTAAAAAAAAAAAAAAAAAAAAAAAAAAAAAAAAAAAAAAAAAAAAAATAAAAAAAAAAAATTTTATTTTTGGGGGGATTTTTTTAAAAAAAAAAAAAAAAAAAAAAAAAAAAAAAAAAAAAAAAAAAAAAAAAAAAAAAAAAAAAAAAAAAAAAAGAAAATTTTTATTTTTTAAAAAAAAAAAAAAAATTTTTTTTTTTAAAAATAATAAATATATAAAAAAAAAAAAAAAATTTTTTTTTTTAAAAATTTTAAATAAAAAAAAAAAAAAAAAAAAAAAAAAAAAAAAAAAAAAAAAAAAAAAATTTTATATTAAAAAATTTTTTTTTTTTTGGGGTTTTTTTTATAAAATATTTATAAAAAAAAAAATTTATAAAAAAAAAAAAATTTAAAAAATTAATAAAAAAAAAAAAGGGGGGGATTTTTGGGTTTTTTTAAAAGACTCAAATATTTTTTTTTTTTAAAATAGATGCAAATATCATATTGCATTACTGGTGTTCAAATGCAAAAAAAGGCAGTTGTCCTACTTATATCACCGATTTACTAAATTTTGTTAATAATAACCACTATGGTCTCCGTTCATCCACTCACAAAGATCTCCATATTGCTAAAACTAACACAAAATATTTGAAACAAGCGTTCAGTTATAAAGCTGCACAGATTTGGAACTCTCTTCCCGCACGTATTAAACTTCTTCAAAACATTTGCACGTTCAGGAACACTTTGAAGGAGTTTATCATGCAGACATAAATCAGGTTATCATGTATATGTACAATGAAATATATTGCTGCATTTATAAATTGTATTATATTGTTTAAAAAACAAGAATAGTTAAGATGTTTAAATATCTTAGTTATCATACATTGTGCTTTATAACGGTTGAGCTGTTAATATAGGAAATGTCAATCATTTTGATGTTATTTTATACAATGGACATTATAAATTATAAATATATGTATCATGCTTGATGAAGAGGCAATTATTCGTGAAAAGCCTTTTTTTTCTTTTTAGATATTTTGATTTTTGTATATGCATGATTAAAAGATATATAGATAAGACTGCATGTCATAAGTTGATGCGTGTTTGTCGAAAGAAATGGATATGTTTATATGTTGGTATGCATGCATGTTAAATACTTTGAGAAACTGTGAACTTTTGTGTGTGTGTGAATATGAAAGATATTTTTAAAGTTAAAAATGAAGGCCATACTGGAAATAAGCAGTATGAAACTTTTTGTACACTTAGTATGTAACCTTCACAAAATAAAGTTAGTGTTGTTGTTGTTGTTGTTGTTGTAGATTATTAGCTAAACTGTCAGTTTGTATGGCCATTTCACAGAATCGATCGTAGAACAAAAAGTTGATGTCTAAATTGTTTAAAAGTTTGCAATCTTTTTGGAGATACATGTATAGTGTTTTCAATATTTTCTGAATTTCAGAACGATTAGTTTTCTTACAAGTTGACTAATAGCATAATATAACGATTTGTGTCATAAGAAGTTTCGATTAGTATAGAACACATTTTATAATTATTTTTTTCAGTAAATGTATTAAACTTGGTTATTTTCGCATGACAAAAATTTCGCGATTTTGTAAGCAGACAGACTCATTTTACTGAATTTTAAATTCGGAAAGGAGAATTTCCTAAAAGTAAATCTATGTGAAATCGATCTTTCGCGAGATTTTTAAATTAGCGAATTGGGAAATTCACGAAAATAGCCAAAATTAAATCATCGCGAAAGTAACCCAATTTACAGTTCTGCTATCCGAGGCAAGTGAATGTTATCACTGGACTTTAAATACATTTGTTTTTGTTGTTTAAGCGTTGTTGCCAGTGGTAAGTGAAACTTTATCCACGAATTTTACGGTTGTCGGTTGGGAACCATCCAGAGCAGCTGATGGGGATATGTATACAGCGTCTATGTCGTCTTACGCATATGAAAGTGTTCGAATACAGCCGTATTGGAGAGCTGAATTCGGTAGTACCTGGAGTATATCGACAGTTAAACTATTTATACATGGTAAATTACAACGTATATTCACATTAGATAATTTTGACATATGTATTTTATTATCTAACTTTCTAAAGCCCCGCTTGCCAATATACATGTGCATGAGCTCTGAACCTTCGACTTACATATTGCTTTGCTCACACTTGAGGTGAAACACCTTGCTCGGTCTCCCAGAAAAAGTAACTACTACTAGTAAATTAAGGATACGCTATATTTTACCACTTTCCATTGATCACTCTTGTACTAACATACCAGTAATGTTTGCATAAACTCTTTTTATTAAATTATTAAAACTTGTCTTCAGCCACAAAGGAATATTTCGCAAAAGTTCTGTTAAAGTGGGGAAAAAAACTAGTTTTTGTTAACTATTGCTTCTTTTCAATGTTTTATAGCTTCCTCGGCTCTTACCCTGTCTGACCAGTGCAAGTCATGATCTGTCTAGCCAGAAATACTGGCTGGTTGTGATCTGCACGTTTCGGTGTTCAGTCAAAACGTTTAACTGAGAACCTATTTGAACAATCGATTTTAGGCAGTTATCCAAACTGATAGATGGAGAAGTTCATTTTAAAATATATTATAGTAGGGTAAAAGCTAAAGATTGCTAAAATTGTATAAAGTATGTTTATCCTGACCGTTTGTTAATCATTTATGAATTCTAAATTTGTATTATCTGCCCATGCCTGCTGTGAGCTTTTGCAACATTTGAACACATTTTTACCCTACTAAAGCATGATTGATCGATTGAGACTCTTTAGGGTAACATGATGCCAACACGGAAACAATGTTTATTTTTGTGCATATTATAATCGCACCGTCCGTACGTCGATCCGTCCGTCCGTCCGTCTGCACGCATGATGGGTACCTAGGGTGGTAGGTGGTGTGGCCTAAGACAATAGAAATATATTGTCTTCATTCTGTCTTTTGTCCCTTAAGTGGTCATTCTTTTGTTACTTATGTGGTCACTCTATTGTTCAAGAACAATGGAAATACCACCTAATAACACCTTCGTATGGGTGTCCGTCAGTCCTTCAATTGTTCCGGGCTGTTACTTTGTTATGCATGAAAGGATTTTATATAACATGGTACACATGTTCAGAACATGAAGACGACGAGTCGCTTGCAAGACCCACATCCCTACCTCAAATGCCAAGGTCACATTTAGAGTTTAAATATATGCACACAATCGTGTACGGGCTGTAACTTTGTCATGCGTGAAGGGATTTTCAAATTATATAACAAAAATGTTCAGCACATGAAGACGAAGTGTCGCATACAAGACCCACGTCCCTACCTCAACAGCCAAGGACATACCTACAGTTTGAAGGTAATGGAATCATGTATATATGTACACATTGGTGTCCGGACTGTAACTCTGTCATGCATCGAAGGATTTTAAAATAACTTGGCACAAAATGTTCAGCATGAACGAGATGATGTGTTGAGTACAAGACCCAGGGCCCTACTCAAGGTCATATTTAGAGTTTAAAGGTCATGGAATCCTGCAAGCAGGGTAACTCTGCCATACATGGAAAAGTTTTAGAATCACATAGCACATGATAACGTGTCGTGTGCAAGTACCAAATCTTCAAGGTCAATGTCACACACTGAGACACCACTTCGGGGGCATTCGTCTTTATGAGGGACAGCTTTAGAATTTTGTATCCTTACTGATACAAGACGGTCATGACAACTCTGTGTTGCTTGCCCATTTCAATGCTGTAAACCAACTAAATTTCGCGTGTAATTTATTTTCTCTTTATTTGCGGGGCCAGTTTTCCGCGAACTTCAGACTACGCGAATAATTTATCCTCATTTTATAATTGTTCGTTGTTTTCTAAAAACGCGAATTTAAATATCTGCGAATCAGTCCAATATCGGCAAAACGCAAACATTTATTGGCGCGAAAATTAAAGTTAATTGGTTTACAGTACATTGTAAACATGAAAGCTGTAGAATGTAATCACGACAACTTAGAACTCTCTAAAAAAGTAAACATTTAAAAGCCATTGCAAAAAAAAGTGAAAATTAAGGCAAAAAGAAGTGGTAAAAAAGGCAAAAAGAAGTGAAAATTAAAGGCAAAAAGAAGTGATAAAAAGGCAAAAAGAAGTGAAAATTAAGGCAAAAGAAGTGATAAAAAGGCAAAAGGACATCAAATGAAATGCCATCATTGTTAAAGGTGTTAAAAAGGGGCATACTTTGAACAAACTTGGTAAAGGACAACCATACAATGATAATCCGAATATCTTAGCTCTTGGCTTTACTATAAATTATAAGTTAATGTAAAATAAATGACCCAAGGGAAGTGGCCAATGATGACCACAGGGGAATGATTTGAAAAATGTTTGGTAGGGGAACACTTGACACTGCCATACGAAACTTGGTAGTAAGTCACATAACAAACATTTCTGTGAAATTATTTCAAAATCTGACAACTAGTTTCTAAGGATTTTTGGAGTTTGCTATATGCTATATAGGGCCATGAGCTGCGTAATATGGCGACAATTTATTATAAGTTACTTCGTTATACCGGTATCAAAAATTAAAACTTTTTTTCTGAATTTCATGCGTGTGTTTTTATTTTCGGTACAATCTTTTTGGAGGTGCAGTTCTCATAAAAACATTAAAACTGCAATGAATAAGGGAAAATAGGTAAGTCATTACGTAAATGAGATTTTCAATTAATTTTTATATTTTCAGAAAAATCTCAATCAAAGGGTGTAGAAGTAAGTCTTCAGGATGTTACGCTAACTGAGTCGTGTGGGGCTAAGGGAAGTGAAACTGACGCTTCTCATATAATGCCATGTACCTACACTTCAACGAATGGTCCGCATGAAACAACATTTCTTCACATCCAACTACAGACAGCTAATGAAGTGCTGGAAATTTATGAAATGGAAGTTCGTTCATAGACGCTGTTTTATTTTCTTTTAAAAAATTCTCAACCAACTACTAAAAAGTTAAATTTTTGCAGGAATTTTGAAATACTCGAGCGGGACCTGTGTGTTTTTACTATGGATTAAGTTTTTAATAGTACAACGGCATAAAAGCCAACTTCACAGACCTACATCGGCAAAGGTCTCTGTATTTGCCGGATTATCACAGTGATTGTGTAAAGTTGAAATGGCCCCTGAATTTTGGCAGTTTATTGCAGTTACTGAAAAATTGAAGTTTTCTAATGACATATTCTTCACAACATTATAACATTCACCTACTGTCAACACGAGTGTTGTACACTCTTATATTTTAGGTTTTTCGTTGGTCTACCGAAATTTAACAGTGGATTATATCTCATTCTAACACAAGTGGCTGGGTTTCCTATATAAGAATGTAGTTAAAGGTCCATTACTAAAACCAAATTGAATTTTCTTTTAAATCTGGAATCGTAACGGGCGTCTTCTTAGAAGGAAAAATATGACATACCGCATCGAATGTGACCATAATATTTTATTTTGAGGTTAATAAAAGAATTAATAAATCATATTTTGCCTTTTTAAAAACGAAAGTAGGTTTTCCAGTTTTCAAATATCTTTGTAATTTCCCAGAAGTCTCCGAGGGAGAGGCTGGAAATAGGATTTTCATATATCAGCATGCCTATTTTGAATTATAATTGAAAAACTTTACGTCCAATTATGTGTAAAGTAAATCTCTGACTGTTTACAACATTCAATAAAGCGAAAGTAGGACAAAAAACCATTCGGGTCAATCTAAGGAAATACACAAACATTCACATCTCACTGAAGTTGGCGGCCTAGCGGCCTGAAGTTGGCGGCCTAGCGGCCTGGCGGCCTAGCGGCCTGAAGTTGGCGGCCTAGCGGCCTGGCGGCCTAGCGGCCTGAAGTTGGCGGCCTAGCGGCCTAGCGGCCTGAAGTTGGCGGCCTAGCGGCCTGAAATTGACGGCTTATGTATTTTTAACAAAAATCACTTACAAATTATGCCATCAACCAAAATAAAATATGAAAACTCAAATTAAAGCTCAACTGTAAACAAAAAGTCATTGAAAATGTTACGCCTTGAATTAACACTCGAAGAAAAAAAGTCACTTAAAGCTCAACAGAACACACACAAAAAATTAACCAAGTCGGTGGATTGGGAATTTTAACAAAAATTAAATTAGAAATAACGCCTTAAAACAAAAAAAAACTCACATTTAATTTCAACTGAACACACTAAAAAACCTGAAGTTGGCGGCCTAGCGGCCTGAAGTTGGCGGCCTAGCGGCCTGAAGTTGGCGGCCTAGCGGCCTGCAGTTGGCGGCCTAGCGGCCTAGCGGCCTAGCGGCCTGGCGGCCTAGCGGCCTGAAAGTGACGGCTTATGTATTTTTAACAAAAATCACTTACAAATTATGCCATAAACCAATATAAAAGATGAAAACTCAAATCAAAGCTCAACTGTACACAAAAATTCATTGAAAATGTTACGCCTTGAATAAACAATCGAAGAAAAAAAGTCACTTAAAGCTCAACAGAATACACACAAAAAATTAACCAAGTCGGTGGATTGGGAATTTTAACAAAAAATAACCTAGAAATAACGCCTTAAAACAAAAAAACTCACATTTAATTTCAACTGAACACACTGAAAAAAATCTGAAGTTGGCGGCCTGGCGGCAAAGCGGCCTGAAGTTGGCGGCCTAGCGGCCTGAAGTTGGCGGCCTAGCGGCCTGAAGTTGGCGGCCTAGCGGCCTGGCGGCCTAGCGGCCTGAAAGTGACGGCTTATGTATTTTTAACAAAAATCACTTACAAATTATGCCATAAACCAATATAAAAGATGAAAACTCAAATCAAAGCTCAACTGTACACAATAATTCATTGAAAATGTTACGCCTTGAATAAACAATCGAAGAAAAAAAGTCACTTAAAGCTCAACAGAATACACACAAAAAATTAACCAAGTCGGTGGATTGGGAATTTTAACAAAAATTAACCTAGAAATAACGCCTTAAAACAAAAAAACTCACATTTAATTTCAACTGAACACACTGAAAAAAATCTGAAGTTGGCGGCCTGGCGGCCTAGCGGCCTGAAGTTGGCGGCCTAGCGGCCTGAAGTTGGCGGCCTAGCGGCCTGGCGGCCTAGCGGCCTGAAATTGACGGCTTATGTATTTTTAACAAAAATCACTTACAAATTATGCCATAAACCAATATAAAAGATGAAAACTCAAATCAAAGCTCAACTGTACACAATAATTCATTGAAAATGTAACGCCTTGAATAAACAATCGAAGAAAAAAAGTCACTTAAAGCTCAACAGAACACACACAAAAAATTAACCAAGTCGGTGGATTGGGAATTTTAACAAAAATTAACCTAGAAATAACGCCTTAAAACAAAAAAACTCACATTTAATTTCAACTGAACACACTGAAAAAAATCTGAAGTTGGCGGCCTGGCGGCCTAGTGCCTGAAGTTGGCGGCCTGAAATTGACGGCTTATGTATTTTTAACAAAAATCACTTACAAATTATGCCCTAAACCAATATAAAATGTGAAAATTCAAATCAAAGCTCAACTGTACACAATAATTCATTGAAAATGTTACGCCTTGAATAAACAATCGAAGAAAAAAAGTCACTTAAAGCTCAACAGAATACACACAAAAAATTAACCAAGTCGGTGGATTGGGAATTTTAACAAAAATTAACCTAGAAATAACGCCTTAAAACAAAAAAACTCACATTTAATTTCAACTGAACACACTGAAAAAAATCTGAAGTTGACGGCCTGGCGGCCTAACGGCCTGAAGTTGGCGGCCTAGCGGCCTGGCGGCCTAGCGGCCTGAAATTGACGGCTTATGTATTTTTAACAAAAATCACTTACAAATTATGCCATAAACCAATATAAAATATAAAAACTCAAATTAAAGCTCAGCTGTACACAAAAAGTCATTGAAAATGTTACGCCTTGAATAAACAATCGAAGAAAATAAGTCACTTAAAGCTCAACAGTATACACACAAAAATTAACCAAGTCGGTGGATTGGGAATTTTAACAAAAATTAACTTAGAAATAACGCCTTAAAACAAAAAAAAACTCACATTTAATTTCAACTGAACACACTGAAAAAAATCTGAAGTTGTCGGCCTGGCGGCCTAGCGGCCTGAAGTTGGCGGCCTGAAATTGACGGCCTATGTTTTTTTAACAAAAATCACTTACATATTCTGCCTTAAACAAATATATACATATGTACACAAAAAGTCACTTTAAAAAATTACGCCTTGAATAAACAAAAAAACTCACTTAAAGCTCAACAGAACACACACACACACAAAACAAAGTCGGTGTACTGCGAATTTTAGCAAGAATGAAATTATAAATAACGCCTTTAAACAAAAACACTCACATCAGTTGTCGGCTGAAAACACAAAAAGATATGTGCAGATAACGGACTGGCGGCCTGAAGTTAGCGGCCCAGCGGCCTAGCGGCCTGAAGTTGGCGGCCTAGCGGCCTGGCGGCCTAGCGGCCTGAAATTGATCGCCTATGTATTTTTAACAAAAATCACTTACATAGTATGCCTTAAACAAATATATAATATAAAAACTCAAATTAAAGCTCAACTGTACACAAAAAGTCACTGAAAAAATTACGCCTTGAATAAACAATCGAAACAAAAAACTCACTTCAAGCTCAACAGAACACACACACACACACACAAACAAAGTCGGTTTACTGCGAATTTTAACAACAATCAACTTAGAAATAACGCCTTTAAACAAAAACACTAGCGGCCTGAAGTTGGCGGCCTAGCAGCCTGAAATTGAACGCCTATGTATTTTTAAAAATGACTTAAAAATCACGCTTGTCTCAATAAATAAAATAAAATTAAACTCACAGTCACGCTTAATAGCAGACACATGAAATTTTGATAAGCCCGTTGCACAACACTGATTTATACAACACAGACTTATCTTTCAGCATTATGATGACGATTAGGCGTAAAAAAAGAATATGTTTGTTTCAGTTTCAGTTACCTGATATTTTTGCCCCGACCCTAGAATATTTTTTTGCGAGTTATTAGTTTTTAGCATGAATTCATCAAAATATATGTTGAATTTTGTTTTTTTGAGAATAAAAAATATTTTTTAAAAAAATATTGCCTCCCTACCTACCCTATGTTTGGGGCATGATACCTGAAACAAACATATTTCTTTAGGCCTTACTATAATCGATATATTTTTCACGGTTATGTTATATCCAAACCTTTTGATATGGTGATTTTTCATTTATGTACCCATACATTCGTCAGTAATTACTATTAAGAGGGATATAGAAGAGATTTAGTTATGTTATATATACCAGCAACCACGTAGATCAGATACAGCTTTTCCGAATAATGCGTTTTTTTTTAAATTTTGATATGATTTAACAACACAGGATCGAGCTTAACAATACTGCCAGTGATACAGCAGCCTTATAGCAACTAACGGTTATCATTCCTGGATATAAAGTTGTCGTTGTATGTCCATCGGTCCGATCCTCCGTCCATCCTGAGCCATATATGCGACATGGTTTGGGGTAATATAATAAAACTTAGATGACATGTTTACTACTGAGGCTATACATTAGGTAGTTAGTAGAATTATTGCCATTAGTACCTTTTATGAGGCTCCCTGATTGGAGCTATCCCTTTTATTTGTCCCGTAGTTGACGTGAAAGGGTGACGTGAAAGGGTGCATCCAGTACCAGCCTTTCAAAAATGTTATAAAATGATTGATATGAGAAAATTTAGTACCTTTATATATTTACAATATACAGAGACTTAAAAATTCAGTATCTCTGAAAGTTGTTGTCTCAATTACATGCTGATGTCGTCACAGAGTCCTGTTATGAAAATTCGTGAAGCATGATTTGTTTCTCAACTACTTGTAATAAAATAGTCTTTCAAATAGTGACATCGTCGTGATCGTAGCATTTTTGGTAAGGTATTTCTTCAAAATGTTACGATAACATCGGTTTATATATGCCTGGATCCATCTAACGAGAAAAAATTTAATCGGAACATACTTCGGGATTAATTACGTCTTCGATAACTCTCTATTATTGCATAATAAGTTGGTTGTGCAGCTGGCCTGAATCGTAATAAACGATTTGAACTTTTGAACTACTGCTGTCTAACCTCGCAAACCTCTGAAGGCAGGGATATTGAAGGTATATTCGTCAATAGCCTCTGGGGTTGACATAAAGAAAAGCAAGGAATACTTTAAAATGCCACATTGGTCAGTTATTATTTCGCATTATTAAGTAGTTGTTGATACGCCCATGGTCAAGCGTTGATAACGAGCGCTTACGACACCGCATTTTTGTTTTATTTCAAGACAAAGTGGACTCCGGCACTAGACTGTGTTAAAGAAGAACATTCTTGGTCTGGAAACTTGGATGCTAAATGGATGAGTTGACAACTGTTTTTTTATACCAAACCAATAAGCTAGTGATGCTTTACAGATAATATGCGATATAATTTAATAATAAAATGAAGGTTACAAACACCGTCCGTTCAAGTTCATCCGTTCCTGTCTGAGGTGTGTCCGTCTGCAATACTTAATTGTGCAAAACGGAAAAAATAAAAATATTGCATGGGGAAATGTTGCGTCCGTTGATGCTACAGATGCTACAAGTAACGTCGTAACTGTTTCCCCCATAACACTTTCGTTGCACTATATTTGAAAATTTTAGTAATATTTTTCAAAATTATAAATTGTATTGACTATTTGCGCAGGAATCTCTGAGCTTGCATAATTTTTTCAATACCATGATAATGTATTGTCATTTTTTTTCTATGTTTGTATGCCTCTATTTGATGTTATCAGATCTGGCTGCGATGAGAAATACGAAAAAATATCATTTAATATCTCCCTCTCGTTTCGGTTAAAAGAAGACAGTATATGTACACTGAACCGAATTTCTAAACGTCCTCTCTATAAAATTCAGTTATAAGGAAAGTATTTTGCGTGACTTGACTTTAAATTTAGAAATCCAGAGTTATATATAGTGATCCATCGATTTTTACCAAAAACATGACATTTTACTGTCACGGTTGACCGCACGAAACGATGACTTTGGTACGTGGATCACGTGTATCGTGAATTTAGCGCTAAATGTTATTTCAATCCAATAAATGTAGAATGTCCAACCCGAAAAAAAATATGATGACAAGAATGACCACTGAATAGCGGGCTAGAGCCGTCGGTTTACCTCGATTTACTGATTATGTAAATTAGTTTATCAATTTCGACAGAATGTAAGACATATTGCACTGGACATAATTTCTAAACGTCCACTTCATGTTTAATTTTCATATAAGAATAAAATATATTCAATATATATGTTAATATTTGATACTATTTCTCACATTCTGTCGAAATTGATAAATTAATTTACAAAATCAGTCATACCTGCCGATGCGAGGTCCCAGCATCAATAATGCCGACGGCTCTAGTAATAATCTGGTTTCATGTTGTATGCATGTGCCAGATAATTAAAGTTCACTATTTTTTGTTTTTCATTTGACCCTTCTCGGCTTTCGTATATCTTAAGATTCCCGAAAAAAAAATCTTAAGAAATCGTTTTCTCAAAAACGACTCAATAATCTTACAATTTAAATTGGATCAAGGCAGAAATTTAATTTAGTTTCAGTGTTACTCTTTTCACGCAGCGCGGGATATTTTCAATAGAACAAAGAAAAAAATGAAATACTTTTTTGGCATTGAAATGAAAGATCGAATAGACGCATATTCCGAATTAGTACAAAAAAAAGTTGATGTATGAAATATTTTTGGCGTGGATTAAAAAGTAACGAGTGTAAACATTGAAGAGTTTTGCTGTTAATCCACAAGTCCCGTTTTCTTCAAATTCGACAACTCATCCATATTTCACATTTGAACTGCATTTGAAAGATTTCTGTTGCCGTCATTTTGTTTTACGAACATGGTACATGCCGTCGGTAGTTCATACCAGGCGTGCAATATACGGGGCGTGCAATATACGGAACATTTAATATTTTGTTCTTTATGAGTCTGTTTTCATTTTAATGTATGAGTTAGAATGTTATATATCCGTATAGTTGGTTTGCATTTCGCAGGTCGCAGTTCGCAGAATTGAGAATTGTTAACTTCAGCCAAGTTCCCTGTTCTAAGTTAACGATTCCACTTCATCCCAACTTATGGTTCGAATTGCTGATTGCTAACCATGGTTAATCAGTTCACTTTTAGAATAGCGACATTTCGTGATTCGAATCGCGAACTGCGAACTGCAAACCAAGTTAACCGATATGAATTGTATGTTACATCCATATTTTTTTATATAAGTTGATTTTGTTAGTGTAAGAGCTGTTTCGGCCCACAACACTCTTTCGTTCATTAAGATTGAATTCAAAACTGTCAAATACAATAGAGCTGTATTTTCAATTTCAGAAGATTTATTGCATGATATTAATATTGTCATAAAAGGAGCGGCAGTGATACTTCTTTAAATGTATCACGAAAATTCAAATAGCTCAAAGTTATGGTTCGACTTCTGGCAAAAACGTGCTTGCAAATATTGAAAAGCCCACACATTCCTTGATATCTGTGTTGTAAACGTCATGACAAGGAAATTGATATATATCAGATGTGAAGTGAAAAGCTGTGGTGTAGAGGTTAAGGTGTCTGCCGCTCATCCCGGAGGCTGCAGGTTTGAACCGCACTGGCGTCATTACCGTACCTCTTCATATGACACCAGTATTGTTCTTTTTCCAGGAAGTGGACTCGAGAGAGACTCGATAAGCTTAGAGCTTTGTAGGACCACATTCGTAACAGATCGCATTTGTAACATATTTCGTACGTATGCGATCGCATTCGTAGCAGGTAAAATGTGTTACGAATATGTTTGTCCAACATGGGGGTTGATATGAGAAGCACATATGTTTAATGTTGATGTTTATAATGTAAATGTTTAATCAGTTGGTTTTCATCGCAACATCATTAAATGACTGCAATAAGCAACATCACAAGTTAGCGACGTCATAAAATTATTTGAGCCGCATCATAAGAAACTTGGCTTTCGGTAATCTCAGAGGCTTTGTGACAAGTCTTGGCTACGGTCGGCCTGCGCATCCGCACAGTCTGATCAGGTCCCACACCGTTCGCTGTTGTTTCAAAGTATGAAATTATCTGACCCTTATTCAGATGCATAAATGCACTGGTCAGCCTAGATATACACTTTCCGGAAATTCACGAAAATGTCCAATGCCAATTTTCCCGTGACGTGGCTCAATTTTTATTATCATTTCGGCATCCGCTGCCACTACCCCTGTAATATGATTACAACCTCATCTACTTGTACTGCTACTTCGACTAGCTGAAATGAAGATCAACATGCTTAGGTCACTGATTCAATCCGGTGGAGACATACATTTGTAGCTATCTTTCGTCATCCAGAGATGTTTTAAGTGACAAACAGGAAGTTCCCATGTCCTGGGACATATTATATGCAACTTGTCACTGACGGATTCGTTAGCCTTAAGTCTAGGAGGGGTCGGCCTTGTGCTTCGATCTTATGTCTATCAAATTTAAACAAAATACACCTTTTTTATTAATAACCATCACCCCACTCTGGACAATACCTTCTTAATATAACCCGCCGGAAATAGCGGAGTTTGTGTGGTAGGCAGTTATCTATAGAAATGTTAACATTACAGACGACGTACAACGGTTGATCACAATAGCTACTTGTCACTTCGTATAAGAGAGCTAAACATTTTACAAATGGGATTCAGATGTAAAATGCCCTTTTTGTTCATTTTACCGATTGAAAGTGAGCTGTGACAAATGTGATCAGATGTCACATCAAAAGTCGGCATCGTTAACATTCGTCTCAAGAATTGTCACACGTGTGCTTGATTTCTGTTACATGTGCGATCTCATGTGATACTCTTGTTACATATGCGATCTCATTTGTAACACCTGTTACAAATGCGATCTGTTACGAATGTGGTCTTACAATCTTGTCATAGAAAAAGCACAAGATTCGATACTATTGTCGAAATGTTTACTGCATTGAATAGTTCAGGCTGCTTGTAAAAGATAATTAATTTGAAACACAAAAAAACTTGTTCAACTTTATCACCCCATCATGACCCCAATCTCAAATATTTCCAGAAAACGACAATAGCTTCCTACTTTGAACAATTGTCATTTTAATACTTTTTTTGTTCTTACTTTCTATTGAATAACTAATTTTGAAGTGACTTCTTTAAGGTTACGATTCGCAGATTGAAACACGTGTTATGGCCTGAAAGTAAAATGACAACCTTGAACCTTTGAATGATATATCTTGAAAAATGATATTGAATATATGTTTTGTTTTTAAATCTTTCAGAGATCCGCTTATGTGCTTTTTTTATGGGAAAATGACTATGGCTGACGTAAATGCACTGATTGAAAAATGTCCGTATGCGGAAATAGCCACGTGTGGAGAAATACTCCTATCCGGCCTTGATGTGTCAACACTGAATCCAAATACTTGGCTGAATGATCAGGTATGAATACATTAAATTGACGGTTAATATTCTTCTAGCAGAAACAGTTTAATGAAACACGTTCACTGATACACACTTTATGCACACATACTATAGTACCCTATCAGTTCGGTCCTTGAAATGTAAGTTTATGTTATATTTTTGCTCACCTGACAGAAAGTGCAAGGGTGATCTATTATGATCACTCACCGTCCGGGTTCCACGTACATAGTCATCGGTCGTCCGTCCGTCCGCTTTTTTATGAGAACGATATCTCCTTTTAAATGACTGGACCAATGTTGTTGAAACTATGCAGGGATGATCCTTGCATGGAGCATTTTCAAAGTTGTTCAAATAATATTATATTATGCAGAACTCTAGTTGGTATGGCAACACATAGGAAAACTTATAAAAAAAAATCTTCTTCTATGAAGCCACAAGGCTTAGAGCTTAGATGTTTATCATGTGGCATTTTCTAGCGGACCTCTACTTATATTTTTCAAATTAGGACCCCCGGATCAAAAGTGACTACCCTCCGAGGGTTCAGAAAATAGGGTTTTACGAATGATTTGTTTTATTTTCTAAGAAGATCAGTCTTAACAGGCGTATTATGAACAGTGTATGGTTCAATTACTACACATGTGCACATGTTAGGTTACGGTTACTTGAAATGAAAACAGTCAAGTTTACTACATAATTCAGAATCATTTCATAACTGGAAACATTGCATTGTTTCTATTTTTACAGGTGATAAACGGATACATGTCCCTCATTGCTACCAATTACAGAGATGTAGCAGCACTAGATGTATTCTTTTTCCAGTGCTTGGTGTCTGGGAAATCCCCGGAGAAATTTGTGAACAGAGACTTGTTTAACAAGGGAACCATTTTAGTCCCTGTTATATATAGGAAACACTGGACGCTTTTGGTAAGATGATTTTAATTAAAATCATAATGTATTACACATTTTCAACATGCATTATATTGTGAAAGCTATTAGACATGTTGGTGATAATAAATATTTTCATAGTTATACTCGTCATATTGGTTAAGTTTCTTTTGTATTTAGACAGAGAAACTTAAGTACACAGCAATCTACATGAATTGTATATGATCAAGAGGTCATGACAAATATATCCAAACTTAAGGATATGGACTTGTTATTTATTAGCGTTTTCCAGGGTTATATTGGTTCGGTATTAAATATATTACATTTATCAAACTCACAATGATTGCCTGAAGTACAATAAAAGACAAAGAACGGTTTACACACTCAATGCCTTTTGTCAAGTTAAGAAACACATAGCTCCAATGAATGTAGAGTTACGAAATGAAAACATGCTTTCTTCAGGTCATACACGAGCCTGAAGCTACAATACATGTATACAACTCAATGACCAGTGGAGGTCGACATCCAGCTGAAATGCTGAGGTAATTTTGTTCTTATAAATCGTGTTTAAAGCAAATAACACCTCCAAACACAAGTTGATAGAAAATATGACGTATTCTCGTAGAATTGCTCTGAGGCCGTATCTAAGAATACTTTGAATTTATGAAAGATCTTAAAAAAGCTGTTAACACTTACAAAAATGTTTATTACCATATATCAGAGTTTCGTGGTAAGAAAAATATATTGCAACAAATCAGAAAAATGTTATACATTTCTATTTTAAAAGATCTGTTCCTCAAAATACCATTGACAATTTTTAATTTCTCTCTTACCATAAAGTTAACTATGCTTATAAGTTATTTGAAATGTTTGGAGCGTTGGAACACATTCATATTTGTACATACCTGGAAAATAATTAAGGTATCTTGAAAGATACAACCTAGTCACTCTCTTACATTTGTACGCCATCTAAAGCTATATTTTAGCTACAAGAATGCTCGGGATGTGGATGACCTTGATTGTTAACTGAAAAAATTAATCGGTGCAAAGGAAGAGGGCAATATTGACCTATGACACCAGAACTTTAAAATTATCTTCCGCTGACTTGCATGGTTTCTTTGAAGAACTGTAACCTTGCATATTTGTTTTATTCCACTCATGTGTGTACACATTTGGCATAACTGCATAAGGGTTCATGACATGGTATATAGTTCTATTAAAGGATGTCGTGTTAAGCATAAGGCAATTTTATATGAAATAGTTTTACATTTACCTTCAAATCATATTGTATTGTCATTTTAATTTACAGACGATACATGAATAGCAGAGGTGACGCCAGTTACGTAGTGAGAACTGTAGAGGTGCTGTATGTTTAAACTCAGTTGTAGTATATACTGTATTTTAATGTCTGATTTATTTAGCATGTCTACGAGTAATTAAATGATATTATACCAAGATTAATTTCTGGATTTAAAGAAACGTAGTACGTAATTTAGGACCAAAATAGTTTTTTCAATGACATGCGCATCATGACATTAAAAAGGTAACCATAATTACATTCAGATCTTAGTTTATTTCTTTTGTTGTAAACCAGTTTTACTTGATAATTTGATTTGTACATTTTAAAGAAATAAGATAATTAAGTTGTTTCTTACCAAATGCTTATATTAGCAAGGTTGAAAACCAGTTATTCGATTATGTTAATGAATATTCAATTAAAAGCAAAGTATGAATACTACATTGTGAATAATTCCATATTTATAATAATTTTCTAATTTTGTAGGACCTACCACAGCAGACAAAAAATGAAGACTGTGGTGTTTTTGTTTGCCAATATGCACTCTGTCTTGCGGCTGGAAAAAGTGGAAAGGGCATAAACTTTGCTCCGGTGTGTATAGTTAAAGTCACAGAGACTGTGCATTTAACAACTTTTTATGAGTTCATGAATTTATAGATTTTGGCATTCAATAGTTAAAAAACGGTCTAATATAAGAACTGCAAAGTTTGGTGACACGGATGCTTATCGTTCGCTATTATAGGTAATCAACATCATGATCTGTAATCTGTTAAAATCAACTCGGTGAATTTTGATGGGATGTTGATAAGGACCATTACCAAATTTATACTTCTTTATTGTACGGGCTTTTGTTTGCGTTTTAGGAAGAATCAGTATCGATGTGAACCTGAAAACTGACAATTGCCATGTACATGTATTGCTATTTTCAATATCCTTAAGGTTTGTTTGCAGTTCTCATGTCTCGATTAGAATTTAGAATTGGGAACTGCCTACCAGTTCCATTCTCCAACTTTTGGTTCGAATCGCTGATTGCAAACCAGTCATCCGTTTTCTTTAAGAAGCGACATTTCGCGATTTGAATTGTAAACTACAACTGCGACCAAAAGACAAATTGTCAGTTCGCAGTTCGCGGTTCGAGTTGTGAATTGCAATATGCTATACAGTTATTAGTTTGCAATTCGATTAGAGAATCGGGAACTTCCAAATAGTTCGCGATTAACCCACTTCCCAGTTTGCGATTAAAGTTAAGACTAGCCTGTAGTTCGCAGTTCGCGGCTGGAATTGTGAATTGCAAACATCAGACAAGTTTACTGCTGTCAGTTCGCGATTCGACTAGTTCCAGCTGTTGTTGCAACTTGCTGATTGCAAACCAGTCACCAGTTCATTATTAGAATTGCGACTTTTTACTATTCTGGATTCAAATTGGGAACTGGCAACTAGTCTGCAGTTCGCAGTTTGCGATTCGAACTGCGAACTGAAAAATGCAAACCAGTAACTAGTTTGAGATTCAATTACCGAATTGGAAACTGCAGAATTATGATAAAAAAAAGAAAAAATCTTTAAGAAGGTTAACACATAAGGCTATGCTCAAGACAAACACTTATTTACAATGTGGACTTCTAGAGAATAAACAAAAGTACAATCAGAGGCCAAGAAAATAGTATTTGAAAAAACAATATACATTTACACCAAAAGACATTCAGTTCCGAGAAACACTTGTCATATATATTTCAAGAAAAGTAAAATTATGATTATTAATCATACAAATTATATTATTCATGTGTACGTAGCAGATATGGAATTTATATTTCTTTAAATGATAGATCATTGCTTCTGCTTTCCAAAAGGCAGTCCTTGTATGAAAGTTACCAGTTCTCAATGTTCAGTCTGAAGACAGACGTGTTGCCAGTTCGCAGTTCGCGATTTCCATGTTGTCAGTTCATAGTTAAAAATACTAGTTGCTAGTTCACTAATTGCGACTCGTATTACGAATTACAAACTTCAGCCATTGGAACAAATTGTTCAGTTTGCAATAAGAATAGCGAATTGATGAGCGCATAGCATTTTACTTCCAGTTTATGATGAAATGAATAACAATGTTGTGTTTTAACTTCTGAATACACTCGACGGGTTTAGAAACGCAAAAGTGGTAATATATCTAATTAAAGAGTGTTATCGTATCTCAAATTTCATACACAACCAAAACAATGTAAAATTGAATTCTTGTTTAAAGTTCAATAATTCATCGCAAAACAATGACTTAAATAGAAACAAAAACAATAGCGTCATTCAAATAAAAATGTTCAACAGTGGAAATCTTTACATTTTTAAATCGGTTAAGTGGATTCCAGTTTTGTAACAAACTAATTTATACAGTTTTCATGCATACAACTTTTTTATTTACTTTTTAGGATGATATCCCATGCATCAGAAGGAAAATGATGTTCGAGAGCATTGCCTGCAGTCTTTTGTAAAGAAAAGAATAATAACTGTTAATTGAAGCCATCTTTCTTTGTCATTTCTCCTTACTTCCCGTACTCTGACTTTGTTTTTCTGAGTTAAGTTAAGTGAGTTTTTTGTTTCGATTAATTATTCAAGGCGTAACTTTTTAAGTGACTTTCCATGTACAGTTGAGCTTTAATTTGATTTTTTATATTATATATTTGTTTAAGGCATAATTTGTAAGTGATTTTTGTTAAAAATACATAAGCCGTTAATTTCAGGCCGCTAGGCCGCCAGGCCGCTAGGCCGCCAACTTCAGACCGCTAAGCCGCTGGGCCGCTAACTTCAGGCCGCCAGTCCGTTATCTGCACATATCTTTTTGTGTGTTCAGCCGACAATTGATGTGAGTGTTTTTGTTTAAAGACTTTATTTATAAATTTATTGTTGCTAAAATTCGCAGTACACCGACTTTGTTTTGTTTGTGTGTGTGTTCTGTTGAGCTTGAATGAGTTTTTTTTTATTGTTTATTCAAGGCGTAATTTTTTAAAGTGACTTTTTGTGTACAGTTGAGCTTTAATTGAAGTTTTTATATTATATATTTGTTTATGGCATAATATGTAAGTGATTTTTGTTAAAAATACATAGGCGATCAATTTCAGGCCGCTAGGCCGCCAGGCCGCTAGGCCGCCAACTTCAGGCCGCTAGGCCGCCAGGCCGCCAACTTCAGGCCGCTGGGCCGCTAACTTCAGGCCGCCAGGCCGATATCTGCACATATCTTTTTGTGTGTTCAGCCGACTTATGTGAGTGTTTTTGTTTAAAGGCCTTATTTCTAAGTTTATTGTTGTTAAAATTCGCAGTACACCGACTTTGTTTTTTTTGTGTGTGTGTTCTGTTGAGCTTGAAGTGAGTATTTTGTTTCGATTGTTTATTCAAGGCGTAATTTTTTAAGTGACTTTTTGTGTACAGTTGAGCTTTAATTTGAGTTTTTATATTATATATTTGTTTAAGGCAGAATATGTAAGTGATTTTTGTTAAAAAAACATAGGCGGTCAATTTCAGGCCGCTAGGCCGCCAGGCCGCTAGGCCGCCAGGCCGCTAGGCCGCCAACTTCAGGCCGCTAGGCTGCCAGGCCGCCAACTTCAGATTTTTTTCAGTGTGTTCAGTTGAAATTAAATGTGAGTTTTTTTGTTTTAAGGCGTTATTTCTAGGTTAATTTTTGTTAAAATTCCCAATCCACCGACTTGGTTAATTTTTTGTGTGTATTCTGTTGAGCTTTAAGTGACTTTTTTTCTTCGATTGTTAATTCAAGGCGTAACATTTTCAATGACTTTTTGTGTACAGTTGAGCTTTAATTTGAGTTTTCATATTTTATATTGGTTTATGGCATAATTTGTAAGTGATTTTTGTTAAAAATACATAAGCCGTCAATTTCAGGCCGCTAGGCCGCCAGGCCGCTAGGCCGCCAACTTCAGGCCGCTAGGCCGCCAACTTCAGGCCGCTAGGCTGCCAACTTCAGGGAGATACCCAATCTCTCAAAGATAGCTATACATACAAGCTGTAACACACTCACTCATCATTCGAAACAATTTTTTCAACTGAATTATTCTCGGTCCCTTTATCAGGATTGTATAGAGTTGTAATGTATGTTTCATATAACACCGAATGGAAATTGTTAGCTCACCTGGCTACGCCAGGTTGAGCTTTTCTGATCGATGATTGTCCGTCGTCCGTCGTCCGTCAACATTTTGATTCAAATGACATCTCCTCTGAAACCTCTAGGCCAATGTTGATAAAACTATGCAGGAATGTTCCTTGCATGAAGCTCTACCAAAATTGTTCAAAGAATTCCATTCCATGCAGAACTCTGGTTGCTATGGCAACAAATAGGAAAAACTTTAAAAATCTTCTTCTCTGAAACCACAAGGCCTAGAGCTTAGATATTTGGCATGTAGCATTGTCTAGTGGACCTCTACCAAGATTGTTCAAATTATGACCCCCGGGTCAAAATTGACCCCGCGCGGGTGGGCACTTAGTTTTTGCATAGGCATATATAGGAAAAACTTTAAAAATCTTTTTCTGTGAAACTACAAGGCCTAGAGCTAAGATATTTGGCATGTAGCATTGTTTAGTGGATCTCTACCAAGATTGTTCAAATTATGACCCCCGGATGGCGGTGGTGGTCACTTAGTTTTGCATAGGAATACAAATGTATATAGGAAAAAAATTTAAAATCTTCTTCTCTGAAACCACAAGGCCTAGAGCTTAGATATTTGGCATGTAGCATTGGCTAGTGGACCTCTACCAAGATTGTTCAAATTATGAGCCCCGGATCAAAATTGACCCCGCACCGGGGGTCACTTAGTTTTACATAGGCTTATGTAGGAAAAACTTTAAAAATCTTCTTCTCTGAAACCATAAGGCCTAGAGCTTAGATATTTGGCAGGTAGCATTGGCTAGTGGACCTCTACCAAGATTGTTCAAATTATGATCCTCGGATCAAAATTGACCCCGCACGGGGGTCATTTATTTTTACATAGGCTTATATAGTAAAAACTTTAAAAATCTTCTTCTTTGAAACCACAAGGCCTAGAGCTTAGATATTTGGCATGTAGCATTGCCTAGTGGACCTCTACCAAGATTGTTCAAATTATGACCCCTTTGTCAAAATTGACCCCCCACCGGGGGTCATTTAGTTTTACATAGGCTTATATAGGGAAAACTTTAAAAAACTTTTTCTCTAAAACCACAAGGCCTAGAGCTTAGATATTTGGCATGTAGCATTGCCTAGTAGACCTTTTCAAAGTTTGTTCAAATTAGGCCCCTGGGGTCAAAATTGACCTTGCCCGGGGGATCATTTGTTTTACAAAGGCGTATATAGGAAAACTTATTTGGTATATAACATTATCTAGTGATCTTCCACCAGGCAAGTGGACTTGTACCAAGGTGAGCGATATAGGGCCATCTTGGCCCTCTTGTTAGTATTGATTTGTATATGCGTGTTTTTGGATTGTATTGTATGTAATTAATTGATTGTGTAGATTTTTAATTGTATGTTTCGCATTATATTGTATGTATACTCTGTTGCAAAAGAAAGTATGCACTTAGGTTTTTGTTAATTTTATGTTTTATTTTTAACAGAAATTAGAATGTTTGGTATCACAATTTAGAGCAATTTATGCTCAATTTCATTTGCATTGATAGCACATTCAATTGATAGCAAATGGTGTATAAAGGCAGATACGTAGAAAAGGTATTCTATGTCTGCGATAAAGGAAGTACTGTTACTGTATGTTTTATCAAAATAGAGATATTTGAAATAAACGTGCATTCTTTCTTTTGCAACTGAGTATATTAAAATGAGTTGTATTGATTTGTATACTAAGTATATAATCTTTTGGATTGAATTGTATGCAATAAATTGATTTGTTCTGTATGTTTTCCGTGTTGTATGTAATAAAATTGGTTGTATAGAGTTGTACTTAGGAAATAACATTTGCCCAAGCGGTGTTCATGGTCTAATAAACAATGATTTGGAGTCTGATGCGCAGTAATTAACTACGAAGGCCGGCGGCCTGAGGGGTAATAACCGCGCACAAGGACGACAATGAGTTGTTTATTAGACGTTAACAACGCTGAAAATTATGTTATTTCGATTCTAACATGAGAAGATTACAAAAAGTGAATATTAAATGCAAAGCGTTATTTTCTACGCGGATACTTATTTTAACATCATGCGGCACAATATGACGGCATATTCATGGCATATTGTTTCCCGCGTTGTTTATGAAATAATTATTCTACTCTTTGTTTATAGAGACATAATCGTGAGTCATGTTAGAATGGTGTGTTTTGTATTGCATTGTATGTATTAAATTGGTTGACTTATAGATTTGTAATAAGTGTATGATTGTTTTGCCATGTGAGCATTATATATTAGTTGCATAGCATTGCACTGGTCGCTGTACATGGTCCAATGTTTAATATTCTATTATTTTTTCGCGCCGGATTTACTTCCCTTGATGGTTCACAGTAACCAATTTAATAATGAGGACATTTAAACATGATCGTTCAAAATGTTAAATTGTATATTTTTTTCTTGTAAGCTATTGTATTGCTTGTGTCTTTGAATTGTTTTTGCTTGTTTGTTAAACACGTTTCTTTTTTATCTTTTCCATTGAAAATTTCAATACTGGTGAGAAACATTGGAATACAAGCGTATACGGGAAAAATAGCTACTTCCTAATTAATTGTATGAAGATGAGTCCGATACTAACGCCTCAAATGATGACAAATCATTTTAAGTAATGTGTACCAGAAAAAACAATACTGTTCATTATTCAAATTAAGTTATTTTGTGAAATAATTTATAGTTATGTGGAACTACTTTTCGTGGATTTCGTGAATGAAAAGTAAAACACAAATACTAGAATTATGTTCTCGCCGATAGCATTTTCCAGGTTGGTTAAAATTCATGAAATCCACGAATTTATGAGCCAACGAAACTGTATTTAGAAAACAACTAAATTTTGTGCCCACGAATATGAATAAATAAATTGAAAAGTCGTATATAGTAACCAGTAAATGAATATGAAACGTATTGTAAATGTTGTGAGAATAAATTTGTTGTTGTCTAAGCGTTATTGTTGTCTTTATTCATCACTGACTTGTATGTTTTTCATATAAAGGAAACAGTTTTACATATCATAATAAATGTCCTTGTATTATTACCAGTAATATCAAATTACTAATACGTGCCTTAAAATTGCTACAAATTTTTCATTTTGCGATGCCAACAGTTGACGGGAAATAATATCACAACGACCTCCAACAACTAATATGTACATTGTATATTGTAACTGAAAACATATCACTGTTTAGTAGGGCCTACAAGGTATGGAAGACAGTTCATATCACTGACAATACAGTATCATGGGCAAGTACTTATGAGTGTCCATCTTACGCAATCTTACATTTTTCGTGCACCAATGAGTTTTTGATGTCACAATTCTCTTTAACAAACAAGCTTATTGATTGAAACATATCAACGCTCTACTTAATTAAAACTAATTTATAACCTCTCGATTGCGAAACAAGTCCTTGCAACCTGTATTATTCGCTCTCGAGACACACTCCAGATGGAATCAACATCGAAGAGAGACATAGGCAATGTGGAAACATTTGTATCATGCCTCAGGACATTACCACTACATAGACACTGGTGGGGATCGAACCCGGGACATTCCGATCCTGAGATGGACACGCTACCACTGTATCAAGACGTTTTGCATAAGGTTAATCAAAGAGGGTTATTAATGAAGATTTCTGTGCTAACTAGCAAACATTGGATATCATAATCAGACTGCATAAAACTTTCGTTAGATAATAACTTAAGGATCCAAATATATACCACCGTAACTTTGATCACAAAACACGAACATAGGAATATATAGGAAAATTTTTTAAAATCTTCTTCTCTGAAACCACAAGGCCTAGAGCTTAGATATTTGGCATGTAGCATTGGCTAGTGGACCTCTACCAAGATTGTTCAAATTATGACCCCCGGGTCAAAATTGACCCCGCGGTGGTGGTCATTTAGTTTTGCATAGGAATATATAGGAAAAATTTTTAAAATCTTCTTCTCTGAAACCACAAGGCCTAGAGCTTAGATATTTGGCATGTAGCATTGGCTAGTGGACCTCTACCAAGATTGTTCAAATTATGACCCCCGGGTCAAAATTGACCCCGCGCGGGTGGTCACTTAGTTTTGCATAGGCTTTATATAGGAAAAACTTAAAAAATATTCTTCTCTTAAACAACAAGGCCTAGAGCTTAGATATTTGGCATGTAGCATTGTTTAGTGACCCTCTACCAAGATTGTTCAACTTATGACCCAAGAGTCAAAATTGACCCCGCAGGGGTGGTCACTTAGTTTTGCATAGGCTTATATAGGAAAAAATTAAAAATCATCTTCTCTGAAACCACAAGGCCTAGAGCTTAGATATTTGGCATGTAGCATTGGCTAGTGGACCTCTACCAAGATTGTTCAAATTATGATCCCCGGATCAAAATTGACCCCGCACGGGTGGTCACTTAGTTTTGCATAGGCTTTATATAGGAAAAACTTTAAAAATCTTCTTCTTTGAAACCACAAGGCCTAGAGCTTAGATATTTGGCATGTAGCATTGTCTAGTAGACCTCTACCAAGATTGTTCAAATTATGATCCCTTTGTCAAAATTGACCCCGCGCGGGTGGTCACTTAGTTTTGCATAGGCTTATATAGGAAAAAGTTTTTAAAAATATTCTTCTCTGAAACCACAAGGCCTAGAGCTTAGATATTTGGCTTGTAGCTTTGCCCAGTAGATCTCTTCAAAGTTTGTTCAAATTATGATCCCCGGGTCAAAATTGACCTTGTCCGGGGTTGGGGGGTCACTTGTTTTACAAAGACGTATATAGGAAAACCTATTGTATATAACATTATCTAGTGATCTTCCACCAGGCAAGTGGACTTGTACCAAGGTGAGCGATATAGGGCCATCTTGGCCCTCTTGTTAATATAAGATCACACACCATCCGCATGCATTTTACCTGATTAAATATTCCGATAATTTACAAGATTTTGCTTGGAGAACTTAACAATATACAAGAACACAATTTTTATACACGTGCATGTACTATTAACATTATATTAAACTCAACCAATTAACGTCACATAATACTATCTATTGTTGATCTTCCGGTATTGAAGTAATATCACTTTCCATTTCATATAGTCTCGAACATGTTAATCACTTGGCTCTCTCCTCAAGTCGCACAAAAATTGGTTCTGCTGGTCCTCCTAACCCCACTGTTGCTATTTGCATAGGCACCTGTTAATTAAAGGGACATACCCTATAACTGATATCGAATAAATAACCTCCAAAACACAAATAACAGAATCTTTGGAAGTATTATAACTTAAACTAAAAGTTTCAGCTATGCATTCCCAGTCATTATCTATTAAATTAGCGGATTGAAATATACTGTAGTACCGTTAACCATTCAATAATCTATATAAAGATGTTGTTGTACTATTAATGGGTGGATGCGATTTAATACAAACAAGAGCTGTCCTTCACAAATGCCCTCGAAAGATGTGCCTCACAGTCTGTGTCCTCTCCATGTGCTCAATAAATGTGCTATGTAATTTTAAAATCCTTCCATGCATGACAGAGTAACCATGCATACAGTTTCCCATTACCTTAAACACTAAGTGTGACCTTGACCTTTGAGCTAGGGATTTGGGTCTTGCACGCGACACACCCGCTTGATGTGCTAGACATTTGTGCCAAGTTATTTTAAAATCCTTCAAAGCATGATAAAGTTATAGTCCGGACACAAATGTATGCATATATACAAGATTCCATTACCTATAAACTCTAAGTGTGACCTTGACCTTTGAGCTAGGGACAGGGGGCCTTGCACGCGACACGTCGTCTTGATGTGCTAGACATTTGTGCCAAGTTATTTTAAAATCCTTCAAGCATGACAAAGTTACAGTCCGGACACGAAGTGTGCATATATGCATTTATAGAGGAATCCATTACCTTCAAACTCTAAGTGTGACCTTGACCTTTGAGCTAGGGACAGGGGGCCTTGCACGCGACACGTCGTCTTGATGTGCTAGACATTTGTGCCAAGTTATTTTAAAATCCTTCAATGCATGCCAAAGTTACAGTCCGGATATGAATGTGTGCATATATGCATATATAGAAGAATCCATTACCTTCAAACTCTAAGTTTGACCTTGACCTTTGAGCTAGGGACGTGGGTCTTGCACGCGACACGTCGTCTTGATGTGCTAGACATTTGTGCCAAGTTATTTTAAAATCCTTCAATGCATGACAAAGTTACAGTCCGGACACGAATGTGCGCATATAAGGAGGATTCCATAACCTTCATACTCCAAGTGTGACCTTGACCTTTGAGGTAGGGATGTAGGTCTTGCACGCGACACGTTCTCTTGATGTGCTAGACATGTGTGCCAAGTTATTTTAAAATCCTTCAATGCATGACAGAGTTACAGTCCGGACACGAATTTGTAAGTGGGGACGCACAGACGGACGGACAGACAGACGGACGGTGCGATTTAATATGCCACCCTTCGGGGGCATAAAAAGCCTCCATACTGATTAATTGTGGTAAAATGAGGCATTTTTCGCCATTATTCTTTGAAATCGTATTTATTTATTATTTTACGTTCGTTCAACACATAAGCTATGATTCGAGAATATAATCTGCTAGATGTAGGGAGTACCTCTTTAATAGTACAGTCTGTACATCTTAATACCAAAATTTGAAGAATGTACAAAACTTCGAGGAATGTTCGAAACGTTATTCTCATCGGTGCCAGATATTCAAACAAGAGAACCGACAAAGAATATTAAACGGAATATTACATCATTTTCATATCACAATCACTTTTGTATGTTATGCAAAGTTAAGACTATGAACCAGTTTCCTGAACGTATCAAAAAAGGCTGATTTTGGTATGTTACAAAAATTTTAGAATACATTTGATCCAAACCGTTTAAAGATTTCTCCTGGACCAAAGTTGGCAAATGAAATAAGTCATTAAATGTAAATCTAAGGAATATCGGGGTTTGATTAAATTGTTACATTTCTGCTTTTAAATATTTTTCACAATGTCAGAAGAACTGTGAATTGGGCAATGTTTGCCTGACGAACATTTTGCGATTTATGAGCAGACAAATTTATTCGCGAATGTGAAATTAATCTTTCGCGAGATTTTTAATCTAACGAAGTGGGAAATTCGCGGCAAAAAAGCGAAATGAAATCATCGCGAAGAGTACCCAATTTACAGCATGGTGCATTTACACTGAGAAAGCAGGTAATTTTGAAACCAGTCTCAAACTGTGATTTTAGTTATCTTTTTAGTACTTTTTTGACAATAGAATTTTCCAGTTTTCTCAGTTCATCACAGCAGTAAAATCTGTGACACCTTAATCGTTTCTGTCATGTGCACGTAGTTCAGATCGAAATATCCATCACCGAGGGTAACTGTTTTGTCGAGAACGAGGCTCTGCCGAGTTTCCACAAAGAGTTACCCGAGGTGACGGATACCTCCATCTGAAAAAAATGTCTCATGATAGATTAAACTTTTTCTTGCATAACGTCTTGCACTTTAAAACAGATTTCAAAATGCAAACTTATCGAAGTAATTTATTATGATATAAAAACAAACGATATTCAGATGATTTGTTTGAGGAAGTGACGTCACAATGTTAACATGTATAACGTTACACCACAAGTTATTCACGAGAGTCATGGCGGATGTAATATGAGATTTTCCTGCACAGATGAAAACTGCGGATACCCCGATCCGATATGCAAGAATACCCGATTTTACTAGAGTTTAAATTGAAATTCTATTACATGGAAAGAAAATGGTGTGCTTTCTGACTTTGAATCATAACACCGAATGATCAAATCATAAATTGAAATAAAGTGCTTGTCTTTAATGTCTGCCTAAAATGTTAAAAGTAATTATAAAATATTCTAAACCTTTTATTATTAAGTCTATATGCAAAGTGAAGTCCTTACATAAGATCAAATATCCTAATAAAGTGATCAACTACCGGACAAAAAGTAAAAGCTGGTGCGCCGTGTAATAGCTATTTAACCACCAAGAACAGAAAGACTGACGAAATGATTACACTTTAGAATTAAGCTGATATTAGAAGGTCTTCATTCATTATCATCAAATGTTGGCTTATTCTATAGAACCAATAGCAAGAAATAGACTTCTGATAAAAACTAATCAAGCTGGAATGAAAGTGTCAACAGAGATAGATTTTTATCAGAAAGACATATACAAACCCTTAACTTATCTGTCTTATAAAACCTGTATTTCTGTAGCAAGGTGACGATAGTTGACTTCACTTCAAGTAGAGCTAGTCTTTTACCGATACAATTTCTTGGTCCCTGTCCGAATGGCATATATGCGTACTGATTAATGGTTGCTTTATTTTCAGGCGCAAACCTGTGTGAATACAGAAAAAGAGAATTGAAGACTGATTTCTTTTGTCTAGTTTGCAACAGTACCTCAAATTGGTACGATTCTTTTGAAAGTATTTATTTTGTACATTTAAATGTTTGTAAATTCTAAATTTAAGAAATGTTAATACGAACATTTATATTTATATACCTTTCCGTTAGTAGCCATCTATGTGATATGAATAAATTTAGGAAGTGTAATAAAGTTTACCTGCAGGGGTCATATTTATTGGGGTTCTCCCAGTACTCGGGCATAAAATGGAGGGCTCGCACTGGAAATGTACAGTCCATTCCTTTCTTAATCTGAACACCATTTATTTCAACATCTTCTAAGGCCATTCGGTTGATCCTAAAGCAAGTGTTGAAAGGTTTAACAATCTGTTTTTTTCCTTGACATAAACAATAAATGAAAAATATTTATATTTAGAACGTGACTATGATGCTATATGCACGTGAGGAAGAAAGTACTCTCCTTGTCCATGCCTCTTGAAATGTTGAAGTTTTCCATCATCGTTGACATCTCTTTTTTTTTGATCAGATTATCTATCTTGTGCACACATTAAAATGAGACAATATCGGGCGGAAAATTAAATAAGAGAGAAATCGCATTATTCTCCGGATCAAGTCACGAAAATATTAAAGTTTTCCATCATCGTTGACATCTCCATAATTGTTTTCTTTAGATCAGATTATCGTATCAGTTAGCCTTCAGACACACATGTTAAAATGAGACAATATAACTTTACTTACTGTAATAACTTTAAATAAGAGAGACAAAACGTTCGCGATTATTGATCTCCGGATCAAGTCACGAAATTATGAATTCGCGAATAAGCGATACCGTATGTTTCGGGAAATCGTGCATTGCCTGAGAACTTTGATTTGGTGAAATGATAAATTCGCCAACGAGTGATGTTGTAAAAAAAGCGAAAACAAAGTTCTCGCGAATATTTCATGATTCATAGTTTTGATGTAATTAGTTTTTATACAGATGGATTTTATTTGTACCTAAGTTTTCAAGTTAAAAAGTGACTGTTATTGATGCAATTATGGGTTGTTTTATAAAAACTATACATATATTTTCTTAAATAACTTGGAATGCTTCAATATGTTGTTGGTTCTAATGATTTCTTTTTACTTTTTCGATCTATCAAACAAACTTTCAGCAAAAACGCGTACATTTCGTTAGTGGACAAGGAATCCTAGCTTTAGGTTTAAAAATTTCTTATTACATAATTAACTACTGTAAGCATCAAACAATTATTGTGAACTTTACAACATTATGCATGTTACCTTTGTGCCGGTGGATGCATTCTCAAGGTCTCATTGACAACCATGTCGAGGTAGCTCAACTTAAACACATTGTCATATGACGGCTTTGACTAAATAATAGAAAAAAATATAATGCATTTTTGTGTAAGGATAAAATGCTTTTCAATTCCGAAAGTTTCTCATAAGTTCGCTCCTAAAGAAATTCTAATTGTTCCGCTCGCACGTGTATAAAGGATATGGGCTCAAGCACAATAAAGGCAGTCTTTTTTTAATACACTCGGTCTTATTTCTGTTTCTTTCTATTTATAACTGCTTTTAATATTATCGTGGTATTTTACTGGGAAGATGTGATCAACACCCCAGCCCTTAAATGTATGCTTTACCAGATCGATTTTAGCATCATTACACACGGTTACAGAACATAAAGATTTTGTTTATTTGTTTTGTGTTTTGTTTCATAATTCTACATAATACTACTAACCGCTGTTTAGCTTATCTGTAAGTTTATGAAAAATAGGAAACAAAATCGAATGCATGTTTTCGGTCCGCCAGAGGTACTCCACTACATTTAGTGCACACCTTCTGTCAGGTTCAAATCTCAGCAGGTGATCTCTAGTGATTTCTTTCTTGGAACTTCTATTTTGTATTTTTCTATTTATTGTATCGAATACTTAATCTTATATGCTATTAACTTCTTTTGCAACTAGCCGAATCGTAATGGCTATCATAAAGGATAGAGTTTTAGAGTTTTGTACGATGTTTGTGTTGATAAGCACGTTCAAGGAGTCTTGGTGAGACGCAAGAATGTTTCCTCACAGTGAAAAGGGTGGGGAAAAGATAATTTTCTCACTTTTATTTGATTTTATATGTGAGCATTCGTGACAAGGCTCGAAAATCATGCTAGAATTTGGGTTTCAGGATGTGTTCAATCTTTTAGACTCTTAACTAAAAATAATCGCTAATTGACCGCCTTGAACGAAACAATTTTACTGAAGTAACTTAGGCACAAGAGACCATGATTAATACATAAATACATTTAAATGCATGTACAAAAGTCGCAAACTATTTGTTTTAAGCCAAGGACCGAGTAGAAGGAGAAAATGAATGTGAATACGTCTGTCTGATTCGTATGGCCAATTTAATCACCTAGAAATCGAGGGAGATAAGTCTAGAAGTTGCTGGTATGGTTTCCTGTCTATTGTACGAAACTTAAATTGTTCTGTGGACACATGCATACAATGTACCACACATCATGTACATGCGCTTGTAAATCGATTAGAGGAACAAATCAGGAAAAGCAGGGCATATATAATATATAATAATTAACTTACCGGAACCATTAAACTCCGGGGAATAGGACTTTAAAATAAAGTAAAGTACGAAATACATGAGGGTTTGGACTTTAATACGTTAAAAAATATATTTTGTAAGGGACATGGTATAGGGAGTCCATATTGTAACTTACATCTCCTATTTCCTTGTCGATCTCCTGAATAAGTGCTTCCTGACAGTTGTGGTTAGTAACAAGATCATATATAATCCAGGACAAAGTGATTGCCGTAGTTTCGTATCCAGCTACCATAAATATGATCGAATTGATTAGGACTTCCACGTCCGTTAGACCTAAAATAAATTGTTCTTTTTTTAAATATAGCACGTCAAACTTGTGATATTTGAGTTTGTCATCTGAATTGTATTTTGTTTCTTTGAACAAACTTGTTTTTTTAAATCTGAATTGTAAATAAGATAAATTTGTAAAATTCAATACATTGTATAAGGATTTGATTTTTTCTGATTACATTGAATATATTTTCATTTGTGTCATATAACATGTTTCATTCCTTATGTTTTATTTCTATTGATTTCATATTCTTGAGAATCGATTTGTATCTTATAATCGAGGTCCTTGTCGGGGTTGGTGTTTATTTTTTTTTTTTTTTTTTTTTTTTTTTTTTTTTTTTTTTTTTTTTTTTTTTTTTTTTTTTTGGTTTTTTTTTTTTTTTTTTTTTTTTTAATTTTTTTTTTAAAAAAAAAAAAAAAAAAAAAAAATTATATATTTTTTTTTTATAATAAAATATAAAAAAGAAAAAAAAAAAAAAAAAAAAAAAAAAAAAAAAAAAAAAAAAAAAATTTTTATATTAAGTAAGAAGTAGTGAGTATAAATATGATTTCACTAACTGCAACTGTAACTGTTGATATAGGATTTCCAATATAAAACAGTTATCCATATTTCTTGATTTTATTCATGTGACGGAAGTAATCAATGCGGGCCAAGGTGTCTTTCAACTTAAAAGGCCTACAAGACAAATGATAGCACTTCCAAGCACAAAAGATAAAATGTACATCAGATTTAAAGGAAAAAAAAAAGCTATAGAAATAAAATGAAGCAGACGATAATGGATTAACGGGTGGAAAAAGCTAATTACTTTTTAATCTAGAAACTTCCGTTGCATGAATTTCAAAATAATGAGAGGTACAAATCAAGGCAGAGAATTTTAATTTAACATTTAAACCCTAGACGAACACGGGTATAGAATTTGTGCTTTTTCTTTGGAAGTCGACTTTAAAAGTATCTTCCGTATAAAATTTGTATAAGTCGATCTTTAATTATGTAACGGGGGTTACCTTCTTAAATACAAGACTGAAGTTTCGTGCAAAATACTAATGTAATATTAGGGTTGACGATTAAAAAAGAAGGGGGGGGGGGGTTGTGAAAACTGCAGTGTCGTTGTTTGCTTTGCTTCATCCCTTCGTACGTAGTTTCTTCCGAAGCATCGTCTTTTATGCTTAAGTCACCCTTTTCCTTATGAGCATTTATCAGTAACTGAAGCAAATCCCTGTGTTTCTATTGAATTAAGGTAAATTCTAGTATTAACATGTAGCTATAAATGTGTTATTTCATTTGTTTTTTCTCTGTGCTAATGCATATGAACATTGTGTAGAAAAGTTATAGACTTTTAGTGATAAGCATCATGCTTGTAAAATAAAGATAGAAACAAATATTAAAAATACAACAATGGTATACACGAAAATGAATATCGATTCACCTGTATACCATAATGTTTGGCTTTTATAAGTCAATGAACAATTGTTATACTTAGCTATAATATATTGCCTATTCCAAACCCACCTTTTGCAATATGTCTTATAAATCACTGTAAGTAAAGTCATTTGATTCAAATAAGTGTTACCCATGTAAATGCATGTTATGTTATGTTTTTTTTCTACAGTTTGTAGGACTAAGACCACCAAATGTGAGAAGGCATTAAACCACCAAATGTTGTAGGTTTAAGACCACCATATTTCTGCTCAAAATAGTAATAGTACAACATATTCAGAAAAGATGCAAACTAAACACAAGTTTTACTGCGTTACTGACTGATAGGAATAAACATCTACCTATTGGATAGTAAAAAAAAGAGCAAAATCCTGATGTTTATGACTTTACACTATATTCAAATGAAATAAATCACTGAATATACAGATTCCTGTGTATTTCGAATGTAACTTTGGTAAGAAGTAAAAATCTTTTATAAATATCTCGTTAAATCTTTTGATAACCAGTTTGACCACTAACATGTCTTTAAAGTTATATTACCCTTCAAAACTGTCAAAATAGATTATGGTCAAGTATAAAGCTTGAAATACAGTATAGGTTTTCCACCTCCTTAGTCACTGACTCGATATTACTGTAACCTCTCATAGATTAAAGGTCATAGGTTCGTGCCCTGCTACCGAACATGTCTCTTTATGTGAAAAAGTTGGAAGTTTCTTACGGAGGATATGTGTTTAGAACTGGTTCTTCTCAGAAACGAAAGTTAGGTAAACTGCCCGCCTGTTAAATGACTAAAATACTGTTGGAACGGGCGTTAAGCTTCAACAACAACATCAACAGTAGATATTTTGAAAACACGTAGGAAATTAGATAAACTGAGATCTTTTTGAAAAATATAAATGAAAACATACTTAACAGAAAGGTTGGATTTCTAATTTTTGACTAGTCAAAAATATTTTTTTCCAGATTTCTTTTTTTTCCATGGGAGTGACACTGTTACACAGATTCATATATTTTGTTAATAAAGATGGAAATGCTCGTTTCTCTAGGAGTAAAAGTCAGTGGTTAAATGTCATTCTTATAAAATTATGATGGTCATTTTGAATGGTTATTCACTTTAACATTGAAATGTGGATGCATCTATCCCTTTACTTTATCAGACGTAACTATTCCCGTCATTCCATATTTGAACAGCAGTAGAAATCGACGTACAATTAAGATCTTATAGTCTATCTAAAATAATTAATTGTTAATATAAACCTACCGATTGGTCGTGTTTTCTTTCCTTGAAAGCATGATCTAGTGTCTTCAGGTAAAACTCAAGCGCTTCATTAGAAATAATGTTTGTCCGTAAAAAATAACCAAGCATTTCAGAAATATCGGGGAAGAATGCTGTAAAAGATATAACTTTGAATTCCTGCAATATTTCAGAAAGCTTACGTTCATTTGCATGATCTTATAGATATATGCTTCAACAGCAAAATAAGATTGCCTTGAGGTATAAAGAAAAAGAACAAAACAAAAAATATTGTCATCTGAAACAAAAAATTACTATCCAATATTGGCTTTTAGAAAGCCCTTTTACATATTATTTGACATTCAGAAAGTCCATTCTACATATTATTCGACATTTAGACAGTCTATTTTACATATTGTTTAGCCATTCAGTAATTTTCGGATCAAACTGTAGCTTTACTTTACATGCTAACCGGTATACATTGTATTACGTAAAACATAAGAAAGATATACATCAATCATTTGAATTTTCAAAAATAGTAGAGAAATCATTTTTTTATTTTTCGGGAAATAAAAGCTAAAAAAAGCAATGAAAACACTTGTTACAACTAAATGATGCCACCTGGAAACTTTTGCTGGACCACGCTACATCAGTATCTTATCAACTGGAAGCTTAAGCTAGATAGAACATGAAACTAAGAGCCCCTAAGCTTTAAACCCAGTGACACTAATCAAATACATTTTTAAACATCTCATTAATCCATCTGAGATGTACTACGTGTATAAGCTCGGGGTTACACCTCCAGCTTCTTTATACGCATTTGCAGCCATTTTAAAGATTGGTAAAGTTTTATACTTCGAAAAACGAAAAGTGGGTTCCTCAAATTTCTGAACTCAAGCAGTCGTCTCGTGTATTTGATAAAGGCATTGTCTGGGTTTTTCTGAGCGTCAATATTTAGACCGAATCCAGTGCTTAATATGACATCCAACGTATAACTAGCTAACATTCTGAAAATATCATAGCCGCTGTGGTAAATAGTATTGAAATGTCATTACGGTAAATAGCATTGAAATATAATTACGGTAAGAAGTATTGAAATGTCATTACGGTAAGTACAATGTAGTATTGAAATGTCATTACGGTAAATAACATTGAAGTGTCATTACGGTAAATAGTATTGAAATGTCATTACAGTAAGTAGTATTGAAATGTTATTACGGTAAGTAGTATTGAAATGTCATTACGGTAAATAGTATTGAAATGTCATTACAGTAAGTAGTATTGAAATGTTATTATGGTAAGTAGTAATGAAATGTCATTACTGTAAATATTATTGAAATAGTATTGAAATTCAAATACTCAAATATTCAATGCACTTGAATTTAATGGAAAAACAACACTTTATTAATTTTAATTAACTAGTTCAATCATAGAATAGTATGACATGTAAAACTATTTTGAATACTTACGGTTTGATGTCAAAACCTTCAGGGTGCATTTTAATCTCTTCCCCAAAAAGTTCATGCAATGTTTTCATGCATTTGTGAATATACGGGTTCACCTGTCGTTACAAAAACACAGTGTATATAAATTAATAATCTGATTGTATTTGAATTCAAGTGAGGTACACAATCGTCTATACGACTGGTATCTGTTAAAATTCCATTAGCTCAATCGTGTTTATTTAAAATAGAATTTTCAAAGAAAGAAAAGCTTGTCTGGTTTGTAAACGATTTGTAAATATATATATTTCTAGCTAAGAAAAGGCATTGTTATTGCTTTTTTCGGAAGGCAACAAAATATACAAACAAGGAACACATGAAACACATGTGTTGATGAGACTTCTAGACTAGTAAAATCAGGAAAGCATTAAATTGATACGTAAACGATTTTTAACAGAATATCATATTATCACATTTCAAATTTTATTCAAAACAATTGCTTGCGAAAACAACCAGATAACTAGATACTGTTAATTTAGAATAATGTTATTATTATTATTATTACGAGTTTTAGAATAATGTGACAGTGACCAAAACGAAGAGTCCATTATCACTATCTGAGTGCGTAAATTCATTAAATAATACAAGGATAAAATCTTATCCAGAACGCATAAACGGTACTTTTGCTTTCAATAATTGTGACATTTTGTGTACGTATATAGCAATAACATCACTGTCAAATTATCCTATATGATTTGTACAGAGAAATGTGCGATCATTAAATGTGTTCTTATTATAATTAAAGTAAGGAATTTCTACCTAATTATTTCCCCATGTCCAGATAAGAAGAATGGCATACAAAAGAGTGGGTCCCTGCTGCATTTTTAAATTTTAACAAGTTAAAAAAACGGAATAAAATATATATCAAACCTGTTTAGGTTCTTTATAGTATTTTAAGGTTTAACCTCTCATGACCCATTCAACTAAGCAACTTCCACAAGAAAGTCTTACACGAGAAAACTGTATGATACTGCATTTATCTAGGATATGACTTGATGTTACTCTAACAACAACTAGTATGGCATTTATCTAGGATTTGACTTGATGTTACTCTAACAACTACTAGTATCATGGCACTTATCTAGGATATGACTTGATGTTACTCTAACAACTACTAGTATGGCACGTATCTAGGATATGACTTGATGTTACTCTAACAACTACTAGTATGGCACTTATCTAGGATATGACTTGATGTTACTCTAACAACTACTAGTATGGCACGTATCTAGGATATGACTTGATGTTACTCTAACAACTACTAGTATGGCACGTATCTAGGATATGACTTGATGTTACTCTAACAACTACTAGTATGGCACGTATCTAGGATATGACTTGATGTTACTCTAACAACTACTAGTATGGCACTTATCTAGGATATGACTTGATGTTACTCTAGCAACTACTAGTATGGCACGTATCTAGGATATGATTTGATGTTACTCTAACAACTACTAGTATGGCACGTATCTAGGATATGACTTGATGTTACTCTAACAACTACTAGTATGGTACTTATCTAGGATATGACTTGATGTTACTCTAACAACTACTAGTATGGTACGTATCTAGGATATGACTTGATGTTACTCTAACAACTACAAGTATGGAATTTATCTTGGATATGACTTGATGTTAATCTAACAACTACAAGTATGGCATTTATCTTGGATATGACTTGATGTTACTCTAACAACTACTAGTATGGCACTTATCTAGGATATGACTTGATGTTACTCTAACAACCAACTACTAGTATGGCATTTATCTGGGATATGTCTTGATGTTACTCTAACAACTACTAGTATGGCACTTATCACATTTTGCAGTCTATGAGCCCTCACGTGCTACATATTTTCAAATATACATGAATTTCCACACTATTTAACAAGGGGAACGAGATGGTCCTTTATTGTTCAGTCGGGTACATTTGCACATGATGACAAAGTTAGTGTCAAGGTCACATAAACCTTAGCCTTAAAAATACAGACATTTCAAAATACTAGTACCTGATTCCAAAGTCAAAAGGGGTGAGTTTCGAGCAAAGAGATACGGTTTAAAAAAATGGTAGAGGACTTTAAACTATTAAGTGCATTATTTCCCTTTAACTGAATTTCATAGTTTATTTTCAAGACTGAATTACATGTACATCAGAATGATAATTTTCTATAAAAGTTTGAGTTTGATTATTTATTTTCTTTTTGGAAACTTGAAATTTGACGTCTTTCTGGAGTGACGGAGGTATAAAGATCAATTATGATTTACAAATAATAAAATTAACTAATAGATCCCATATCAAAGCCCATACGGGTCTCATATAAATTCCATTTGAAAAACCCGTATACCCAATACAGATACATGTATAAGGTAATATGCCCCTATACGGATTCAATATTTAATGATATTTGGGTTATCTATTCTTATCAAACAGTTCTCTCTTTTCGCGTAATGTTATTTCTTCGAGAAATGAATACGATGTACCTCTCTTAATTTCCCCGAGGTAAAGGTTGGGCTCAGAGTTGAACGCAGAAATTTCCAATGTTCACCAGATGCATTGAAAACTGATGACTGCCATATTTTCGTCACCGGAAAACCGGGCTGAAAAATATATGAAGCGTTTTAAGCAATAGGCATGTGGAAAAACTACGAAACTTTTGTCTTTGAATTATCAAAGTTGTAAATGTCATAGCAATTGATTAAACGAGAAAAACTACAAAGATCTTGTACCTAAAAGTTGTGTTATAATGTGTATATATACGGAGCACGAGTTGAGTGGGAAGGTAGAACACATAATATATAGGCGGAAAGCGTAATTAGAATTGAAGGAACAATATAACCAGTAAAGGCGCAACAGTTTAAGTTATGAAGTTTAAAGCTTTTAATTAACATAGAAAAAAAATTCAGATCCGCACGCAATTAACATGACGCCAGGTGTGTATCAAGTGTTTTCAATACAAATCAAAATTGAACTTTACGTACGACTTATACAATGTAAATGCACACGGAGAAAGGTTTGAATGGATTATATTGTTAAAAATACTCCAACATCAACAAAGGAGCGAGGTTATCGCACCATTGACGTCATCTTAATTCTTCTTGTTGATGTTATTACTGCGAACCTTTGGTTGGTTGGATCATTACTTACCACACGATCAGCGAATCTAGGAAATTCCTTCACCATTATCTGTTTAATCATATCTGTGTCACTTATAATGAGCGATGGAGTATTGCCCAGGTATAACCTAGAAGACAATGAATGGAATTTAACATGCTAGTTAAATGTTAGCAGTCCTCTAATACTCCTACACTGCCACGACAGCATCCCTGTTACAGTGTAAGAGAATTTACTCATGACGGAAGTCCATTTTAACTTTAAACAGAACTAGATTATTAGTTTCTGTCATGAGCACGCGGTTCAGTCGAAATATCTGTGACAGAAGGTAAAACCCGGGTTCCTCACACACGGTCACGCTCGTTGACATATATTACCATATGAACTAACAGTGTCATGACAGAAACATTTTTTGCGTACCGTCTTGCACTTGATAATCAAAGTCTTAATGCAAAATTATCTAAATAATGCATTAACTAACAATAATCAGGTGCTGTCTTTGGGAAAATTCACAATATTTACAACGTTACGTTACAAATACTTCACGAGAATAGTCTAACGACAAAAGAAAACGACTGGGTTTTGGAGCCAAATGGTGTTGTGTTAAATTATAAGTTATAATTATAATGTTATTTATGACTATATTCCTGAGTGTAGATATTAATAGACTAAAACAATTTATTTGTTAATTAATATCAGATGTTAGGCAGCATTCACATACAACAAGTTTCTTGTACAAGACATTAAAGATAAGTCAAAGTTATGACTTGTACAAGAAATTTTTCTACACAAGATCTAGCAAGAATTGCTTTGACAATTAATCGCAAAATAGCGAGAAGATGTCATCAGCACATCATACTGTCTTTAGAATGCAGACGAATTTCTGATTTTTTAAAGAAAATATGAAATTAATGGATTATGCTTTAAAATAAATGCATTAAGTGTTCTTATCGAGAAACATCTTTAATTGAATGACCAATACATATTAAAATGGCTTTTAAATTTCATCTTAAAAACTCTTTTTTTTTTTGTTCATTGTGATAGTACTTTGCACTTGTATCATATAGATGTTCCCTTTCTTGGTATAAATTGATCAGTTGATCAACTTTGTCCTTTGACCAAGCCTGCGTACAAAATTTTATATAATGTACCTGAATTACCTCTCCCACATTTTTTTCCCATTAAACACTTCTTATCAGTAATTTGACAGCCAAGAAATTGCGAAAAAATAGAACAGGCTCTATTCTCATACAAGAAAGTTATCGCATATTTTGTCACATAAATTCTGACAAAAGTTGCTCAAAAGTGGGTGTTTACATATGAACAATTCTTGTACAAGACATAAATAGTACTTATCTTAATGTCTTGTACAAGAAACTTGCAAGGTGTAAACCCCAACCTACTTGAGATGTCTCATCGTTCAACGGGTACCCCCACTAAATGTCTAAAATAGCCTTGTCTCTCTTTCGAGTTTGAAAGTTTTATATATTTTCAAAATATATATGTAATTGGTGAGATAAAAAATACTGACTGACTTGCATGTTTCGTAGAGTGAGTGTTAAATAGTTCTTGGTTGTTACAACTTGTTGTTATTCAGTTTCCAATGTCCAATTTTTATAATAAAGTGACATCTTTAAAACATCTATAGGCTATGGAACATACATTTATTATACTGTTAATTATATGTAAGTCGATATTCATTGTTTTCTGGTTGGTCAGTAATTTGCTAGTTTCCACATGACTATACTTTACGCAGACATAATTGACATCATTTATGACGTCGTAACGGCTCGGATTTGGAATAAACATTGTATTTTCCGACTATATAGTGCAAGCTGGTCTTGGTCGGCACTGGTCGCAAAGATAAAATTACTTTCAGTCAGCAGGGTAAGAGATGATGAATAAAATATGGTTTAACTTATTGAAATAACTTACAAGTTAAAAATTCCAAGGAAGGGAATAATTGTACATGCATATATATACACCAATTAGAATCTTTACGTTAACTTACTCACAACATACTTACCCAAACACTTTCCCATTCTCTTTTACCATCTTACAATCAATGTATCCAAATCCCTACATAAGACAATAACATCTTGTTGAAATCCTCTCGCTAACTTTATTTAAAGACGATCGCTATAGTTTCATCATACGTCAGAAGTCAGAATATAAAATGAAATTATACCCTTAAAAGCAGTGAAAATGACCCCTATTTCGTGTTTATCAATAATAAAATTCCAAATTTGGCAATTCGCCACTGTGTTTTATTTCAAATGTTAAGCAATTGATCAATCAACAAGAGATAGAGGTCATTTTCACTGCTTCAAAAAGTGTCCATTGCTTATAAACAAGGCTGGTGACCTAACTTTTTTATTTTATATTCTGACTTATCAGGTATTACCCTAACAACGAACAAAATTTTATAAAATTCTCATTGCTTGAAAAAAATGATGAAACTGTAGCGATCGTCTTTTAAAACTACTGTGATAGATATGACCAAGTAGAAAAAGATAACTCTTAAAGAACGTTTTGTGATATTGCATATTTTCTAACTGAAACAGCTTATCAACTGGAGAAAAGCATATTGGCTATCACTCCTAAAAGGGTTAGGGCTGCAACGACTCAGGTACCCTTCGGTTCGGTTCGGATTTGGTTAATACCCTTTCGATTATCGAATATTCGATTCGATTATCTACATCGGTAGATAACATGAAATAATAGTCTGTAAAGTTCAGTGACTAGAAACATATTCAAATGTCCAACTTACTTCACAACTTTGAACACGTAAATTAACTTAAAACATTATGTTTTCGTTTCAAATGTTGCATCATATTTGTTGTTGTTTCCGTTCGATACCTTAGATTTTCGCTACAGACTCTGCAGATAGCATTCGATTTATCAATCACACCATACTTTTTCTCAAATGCGAAATGTCGCCATACATTGGACTGGATCGACCAACACTTTTTCATCCGCCATGTTTGTGTATGTACTTGTGACGCAGTGAATAAAATGACGCGCGCTGATTGGACAATACTAATTTTTAGCGCGGGCGTACTTGTTTGACACTGCCTAGACGTACCGAACCGAAATATCGTAACCCAAATCGGATAACCGATTCGAAGCCAGGGACTCGGTTATATCCGAACTTCGGTGATTCGTTGCAGCCCTATTAGTTGGATTTTTTAATTGATTATAGTCCCGGCCGACCTTAGGACTATTCCTCAGGTGAAAATGCTGAGACTCCGTACAGGTGTAGGTTGAAGAGACAGATGCAGATACAAGGGAATCCGGGTACCAGACTCAAGACATTTTCGAATAGACCACTTGGTTCTTTTACATGACCGGTGTATAGCACCGATACACGCAAGACTACCTCTGGGTTTCTAACCAGTTCATCTCAAGATGAGTGGAAAACACTGAAAAGCGTTCCTGAAATTTCCAGCGCCCCGTCCGGGATTCGAGCAGGGGGCTCCGGATTGGTAGTCTAAGGCGTTAAGCAATGGACCTGCGCGCCACCCCTAAGGTGCTAGTTCACAGTTTTATTTGTTTACTAATACCTTTTTCGACATTTCGAACACATCTCCAAAGAAGAATAACGTGGGTTTCTGTGGAATACCGAGTCGCTTGAAGTAGCTTTGCTTTCTCCAGCTGTAGCTAAAAATAAAACCAACACAATGAGTCAGACTTGTTAAAAGCGTGACGTAATACGTATTCCTACCTAGTATTTTTGTTGTAACTTATGCCCGCGATTGAACTATATTAATCTACTGAGTACACACATTAGATTTGATTCTGTGTGTTTTAAAGAAGTCTAGCCTTTCAGCAAACACCGTTTAATTATGTATGTAAAAACAACAGTACGTGGCAAAGGCTCGTTTGACAATTGCGGCATTCAAGTTTCAAATGGTCGTGAACGTTATGTTTCGAGCCGACGATCAGCGATACCCTAGCACGACGATCTACAAGGCTAGAGCACGAACTCTAGAAGAACGTCAAATATTTCAAAAAGTAAATCAAAACGTTTACAAATGCAAAAAAAGAATGAGAGCAATATTTACAAACAAACTGCCATCACAAAGACTATGATGCAGACTAGCCAACCAGGCAAGTCAATGAGTCCAAGAATCTCCATTTCGGACGATCAGAGGGCTAGTTTCTCTGAAATAAAGAAATGAACACGAAATTGTGAATGCTTGTTTAATAGTGTAGTAATGTGATCCAGAATGCTGGATTTGCTCGAGTGGTGCGGCGGATCATACGAGTTCGGGCTCGAGTATGATGTGAACGTGAAAAGTGCAAATCCGGTGATTTTTTAAATGTAATGTTTAGTCTGGCTAGGGTTAAATATGCCATGAAAATTGGAATTAGATATAAGAAAAAGACGATTAACATAAGAGTATTCCATTATGATTTACATGTTAATGCATTGAATGTATAACGATTAACGTGGATGGATAAGCCGCCCCGTCATTCGCCTACCGGTACCTCTGTATGCTCATTAACATTTAAGGTTACGCAAGAACGGAAATTAAATTCTGTTCAAATACCGTAATATTGAAAAAAAGATCATAATCGAAACAAATATGGTCACAACAGACCAATGTACTCTTGGTGGAAATATTGTTTTTAGAAAACTGAGATTGTCATTTTATTTTAGGCACGTGTGGTTTCGTTTGTTAATGATAAATTTGGTTACTTTACACAAATGTACAAACAATTATTAACTAAATAACTATTGTTTATTGGCTCTGATATTCGTTAACTACCCTACATAATAACATAGGAAGAGCTATCATAAAATTGAAAGACAGGGCCAATAACACAAAATCAGGGCCAATATCACTTATTGGACCGGTCCAATAAAAGATTGCTGACGAATGATTGGCTGTCGAGAAATCTGAGCATTCTAATTGTATGGAACAGTTTTGACGCAAAAATTACATTGAGCCTTCTGACATCCCATCTTGCATTGTTGCGTGTGTACTTGTCCATCTGATATTACATGTTTCTTTTTGATATGCTCTATGCTTAAAACTGGAGAAACGATTACACCTTTCTGAGAGATGAATTGTTGTATTCTACATTATTTCATATATCAGTGTTCTGTATTTGCTATTAAACTGAACTTATATTTAAAGATGATTGACTAAACGGTCGAAATTCAGTTGAACAACCTGACTGCATTGTTGGACTGTCATTCATTCCCTCATCATAACATTCTATAAATGATACTGGATCGAAATGCAATAACTGCGTTTGTCATACTTGAAATGTATGATTTTAACGTCTCATATTAGCCAACTGCTAATATAAACCAATATATCTACGTTATACTGAAATAGGCATAATATATCTAAGCTAAACAACGCATGTCAGTTGGACGAACAATGCATGTCATAACGCACTATTGAAACGTGCACTCGCATTATTACACCAGATGGCGCGCTTGCATAATCATCGACAGTTTTCGGCACCTACGTAATAATCCGTACTTTTAGGAGAATTATGTCTTGGGAAGATATATTGTTTTTGCCATGTCTGTCTGTCCGTCCGTCCGTCTGTCTGTCCGGCAAAATAGTGTCCGCTTCATATCTCCTAAACTCCTCGAAGGATTTTCATGAAACTTGGGTCAGATGTTGACCTCAACTAGATGATGTGCAGAACCCATGACACTTGCTCAAGGTAACAGTTCAAGGTCAAAGGTTTGAGCCTTGTATTTCGTGTCCGCTCTGTATCTCCTTAACCCCTCGAAGGTTTTTTATTAAACTTGAGTTAGATGTTAACATCAACTACGCGATGTGCAGAACCCATGAACTAACTGCACCGGCTCAAGGTCAAGGTCACAGAGATCAAAGGTCATATGACTATATTTCGTGTCCACTCCATATCTCTTGAACCCGTTGTAGGATTTAAGAATAACTCAACACAAATCGTCACCATATTGACACGTTGGCAAAGCGCATGTAACAAACATATTAGTTCAAGGTCAAGGTCACTGTTACTACAAATAGAAAAATTGTTTCTGCTTAATAACTCCAGTTAGGAGTCACCTATGATTATTGACAAACTGCCATGGGGGAGACATATGTTTTGTGACAAAAACAACCATGTAGGGAAAAGGCTACCAGAACGGGTCGTAGAAATCGAACTTGGTTTATATATGAAGACTTCCTCCCCCAAACAGTGAAAATGACGTTTTCAAACGACGTTTCTTGTAAATGCCTGACAAATGGCGAGTTCAATACAAAGGGTCACAACCTACACTAATTTAATGTCATTAAACTAATATCAGTCGCAGTCCCGAACTAGATGGTTGTTTTTGTCATGAAAACATATGTCTCCCCCATGGCACCATTTTTTCTATTTTTAGTAACAGTGACCTTGACCTTGAAACAAGGTGGTTGTTACATGCGCTCTGCACATCGTGTCAGTCTGGTGAAGATTTGTGTTGAGTTATTCTTAAATCCTATAAAATGTTCAAGAGATATGGAGTGGACACTGAATATAGTCATATGACCTTTGATCTCGAACTGTGACCTTGACCTTGAGCCGGCACATTTTGTAAACAAGCTCTGCACATCGCATAATTGAGGTCAACATCTCACCCATGAAAATCCTTATAGGGGTTTAGGAGATATGGAGCGGACACTATTTTGCCGGACAGACAGACGGACGGACGGACAGACAGACATGGCAAAAACAATATATCTTCCCAAGACATAATTCTCCTAAAAGTACGGATTATTACGTAGGTGCCGAAAACTGTCGATGATTATGCAAGCGCGCCATCTGGTGTAATAATGCGTTGCAATCAGCCTTGAAGATTGAATGACAAAATTACATGAATCAAATGAACATCAACTTTTAATCAATTTCTGCCTGAAACTCATTTAGAAGGATAGAAAATGCTCCAACTAAGAAAATAATACCCACATCAATATGTTTATTTCAAAAATGAATATGTTAGAGGTATTTTTATTTACAGATCTGCATGTTACTGTCTGTTTCTGACTAGTTATTGCCAGTGAAGATGATGGTCTATAATTATACAATGAATCATTGTAATTTTGATAAGTTATTTAATAAAATTGTCATTAAATGAGTGATTTGATATTGGCCCTGTCATTTGTCCTCTGGCACTCGTATTGGCCTGAGCCCGGGGGGCGAGGGCCAATACGAATGCCTTCCTACAAATAACAGGGCCAATATCAAATCACTCATTTAATAGCATATAATATTAAAACTATAACTTAACAAAATTCTTTACCTCTTACAATATATCCGTCAGTTTGTTGGTCCGTTTAATATCGGGTGGTATCATTATATTGAATTAAATATAACGCAGCAAGAGTACAAATATAAAAACTATAGTTTACCTGTTCTCTGCTTAAGTGCTTCAGTTCATTCCGAACCCGCCTCGTGTATTCAGAAATTGTTTATAGACCTTTATATAATTGCGACGCACTTGTACATTTAAGTATGGCTTACTGTTTGGAACAAAGGAAGAAACATGAATACAGCTGTATGTGTATATAAGATAGGTATGATCGTTAAATACAGTTGTGTAGTAAATTAATGGGCAAAAGAAACGCAACATTTTTCATTTTCTTATTATTTAAAGAAAAGTGGCAGCGTATATTTTCTCATTAAAACGTGTACACTAAGTAGTAAAGTTGATTCCCCAATTGTCTACTATTTGATTATTCATTCAGAATCATTTAGTATTTCTTCTATTTCTCTGTTCTAGGAGAAGTCTTTTCAAAATGCACCGGGTAAAATAATTTAGTTTACTGGTAAAGCTGCGTTTGTTTTGCCGGTCAGTATAATTGTTGCAGTATACTGATGCAGATGTAACAGAATGAATTCAATATAACTTTACTTTTAAAATTATACTCTGTCAAAAATGAAGGTGTAACTGTAAAATTACGGTTGTATAGTCGAAACTGTTAGTGTGTTCAGTGTTGTAAGTTTAAAAAATAATATCCGTAAAAATAAAAATGCAGCGTGCTATACTTTACGCAGACATAATTGACATCATTTATGACGTCGTAACGGCTCGGATTTGGAATAAACATTGTATTTTAATGGATGTTTGTAATTGAAACTATTGGCCGAAAAGGTACACCAAACTTTTATGACCGTGACAATACATTAAGCACAACTTGTAGTTTATAATCTAGCACATGCCAGTTCAAAATAGAAGACGAAATTCAATTGTGTGCATGTGTTAGTGTAACCATATACATGTACAAGTGACAGTCTACAAGTATTGAGACTTGTGGCTCTATCAAAATGTTGCCTTGATATGCGACACTAATTTTGTAAGGTATATACCTACCAAATTTTAAAATGACAGCATTGTTCAAAAATGGATTGTTGTACAAGTCGTTCTTTGGTCGTAGGGACCATTTAGCTGTTAATCTGGACAGTTTCTTTAATATTAAAGTTAAAACTAGTATAGTAATTGTGTTAGACTATTGCCTTGGTTTAGGTGAAAATCCAATAAAAGTGACGTCGCCAAAAGATTCGCATAAATAAATTCTTACATATGCAAAAAGGTTATGTGCAGGACAAAATTCACTAGATGTTACGGAGAAAAAGTAGCATGTGCACTTGTCACTAATACCGTCACATTCCAGAGTTGTCATTTTGTATCAAAGTTCTTAATTAAAATAAGATACTTATGTTGGCAAATATTATTTGATTTATCATTTTGATGCTTAGAAGATGAAATCTGACCTGTACAGATCTTCATTGTTGTAGTCCCAACGGCCCTAGATTCACGGTAACCTCGGATCCAACCTACTACTTATATGTGTTTGTTCTGTGCTTTGCAATGTGTCTACATTATTGTGTATGTGTTGTCCATTACCTTTGCATAGAGCGAAAGCGTTGTATTGATATAGTCAAAAATATTTAATCTGCCGTGTAGGACCTTTCTGCTGCCCTTTTCTCATACTTGGAGGATGTATTCTTCGGGGTGTAAGTCTGGCTGTTGGTGAGTAATGCGTCTGATGGCGTTAAGGGACTACTTTATTTATTTTCTCTTTTAGAACAAAGGTCTAAATATTGATCGAATGTTCCTCGTATGAAAGTATAATACATTATATTTATATTGTTTTCTCCAATGTAACAATCTAGATGAAATATTCTTAAAGCGTTGCTTTGAAGCTTATCGCTTTTAAACTATTACAAACTCTCACTGTGTTAAAGAGTAAATATATACACAGCTTATTTCATTAAAACAATTGTAATTCGTTTACATGCATTTTGTGTCTATTCATCATTTAGTATGCACAGTCTTGCAAGCGTGGTCATTTTGCTATTAATTCTTTATCATGATCACGTAAGGGACTTCCACTGTACCAAAGTGGATGGGACGGTAGAAAAATAAAATTCTGGAAAACTTTCCTTGTACCTCATTTAGATGTGTAGGTTTTTTCTAAAGATGGTATGAATATTTCTAAAGTCTAATAAATGTAACATTTATGAATAAAAGTTCAAATTCTATTTAAATTCAAACGCAAAATCTAAACAACACAAAACATCATTTTAAATGCCAACACGAGTAACATTATACTGTCAATTATATGTTGTGTCCTTTTAATGAATTTGCAATTAAGAGGTGAGAAATCAAGATTTTTATTCCTTTGTCACATATTTTCGCGACCAGCAAACTCAAGGTCAAACACAACTTTACAAATATCGCATTTTTATACATGTGTTTGACAAAAAGACACAATAATTGTTGTCACTATCATCTTACTTATGTTGGCATTTAAAACGATGTTCTGTGCTGATAAGTTTTTGTTTAGGATTACGTTTGGTTGTAAATAGAATTTAAGGGACTTTTTAGGTCTATCTATTTTTCTATACTGCCCTAACAGTTCTTAACATATGTAAAATAAAGATATACTGACACCAAAAAGAAACTGTGCACTTCTATAATTAGCGTAACTTTTTCGTACTTAGTTTAAAAAGATAGATTTTACTATCATGAGTAACAAAATAATTTTCCATACATTGCACTAATTTACCCAATATACCCAATATTTAAGCACGTGGATGTCCTTCAAACTGACCAAAGGCTATTTTGCAACTTTTTGCACGTGCTACCCATGCAACATGTTTACAAATACAGATTTCACTGACCGATATCTTTTCTGGCTATGCAATAATCAAATCACAGTACATTTGAATTTCACTCACTAACAAGATGCCACGGCTTCAAGAAAATGAACGAATTCATGCACTTCTGCAACTTGCATCCGGCGTCGCTAGACAGTTTAACTGCCACAGAAATACCATCATGAACGTTGCCGTCAAAATGCAAGCGTTAGAGATCTCCCACTATCCGGCAGGCCGAAGTTGACAACGGCACGTCAGATAATTATTACACAAGTGCACAGTTTCTTTTTGGTGTCAGTATACTTTTATAACATTTATTTGTGTAAAGTTTTGTTGAACTGCATTTTGCATTTAGAGATTTTTAATTTTCTTTTTTATTGCTGAAAGTGCAATGGCAAAAGTGGAAGATCCTTATTATAACTATTTATGTACTGTAAAATCGTGTGTGCGGCGTGATCCATAAAAATAGTGCTGAAATCCGGTACAGTAGAAGGTGTGAAATACTTGACATGTTACATTGTAGGTATGACTTCACTAAATCGGTGAGACTTCGAACCAGCCAATTTCTGTAGGGAACTTGCGGACCTATTAGATATCTGTGGTCTCTGATTGGTCCAAAATGATTGGTAGCACTAAAGTGTTCTAGAATTAAAATCGAACGTACAATGGTTGAGCATAACAATTAATATTACGGTGTCCTATGGCTATCTGAAAATATTGAATTTTTTGACAGAATGAAAGCAAACATCCTACAGACGAGGGGGGATGTCATACTGGCGCAATTTTCGGCTATAAAGTAACATATTATGTATATAAAAAAGGGGCATTTTTGAGTGTAACTTCGGTGGTTCTACAGATTTATTGGAGTGTAATTACTCTACGAATGTGTTGGTATGCGGACCGTGCTTAAATGTTATACAGTAAGTCTATGGAAAAAGATTTAATGTAGTCATACCTAAAAGAGACATTGTCCTGAATGATAATCTGAAATCGTGTGAAGAATTTTGAACTACTGCTGGTATACATCACCTTCTTATGGTGCTTTATTTATGCGATATCATACAGAGTTAATATATACACAATTCTACAGAAAAGTTAGGAAGATAAACACATCACAGTCACATTTAAGAGGAAGATATGTTCAATAGGTTGAGTACTATAAATGAATTTTGGATCAATATTAGTTTAAACATAGTTTATTGCCATAAAATCAGCAAATGGTTTGAGCCACAAGTGCTTGCCACTTATAAGATGGCTCTCCCCAATACAATACAATTGAAGAAGTAAATTATGGCATGCTAATAAATATTTATCTAAATTTATCTAAATAAGGAAAGATGCTGAGTCTGTAGTTGTGATTGATTGATTGATATATGTTTATTATATATTGTTGTTTTCTGTCACCTTTTACATGTATGATTTGCTTATTTGTTCTTATATTTTATCATAGTAATTTTAACTTTATGTACAACGCCATTGGATACACTTTATGTAACATTAGGCGTTTAATTAAATAAACTAGTTTCAGTTTGACTGACCATAATTCAAATTTAAGCAAACTAAAGTTCTGCAAATACTCCTATTTGGAGAAATAGACTTGCCCAATTGGAAGTCAGACGATCCCATTGTAAACAAATAGGTGTAAAACGGGTTAAACAATATAAATGTAAAACAAGGTTAACTGTAAGAATTGAAACCAATCTTACATAACAAATGCTACAGAACCATTATATTCCCATCACGTTACTATACCAGGTCCAAAGATCTAGTCAAACTCGGAGTTTATCATCACTGTTTCTAATTTCCACATTTGTAATGTTTGAAGTTGAAAGGGGCACTCCCTACATCTAGCAGATACTACTCTCCAAACATTGATTATGTGTTCGGTGAACATAAAATGATAAATAAATCAATTTTAAAGAACAAGATACATCGAAAACTCATTTTTACACAAAAAATCAACATTGAGGCCTTCCGTAATAAATCGCTGCCCACCCATTAATAGTACAACAACAACTTTACATAGATTATTGAATGTTTCACAGTATTGCAACATATTTCAAACCGCTGATTTTACCGGAGTTTTAAAGACATAGATTAAACTTTAAGGTTAAGTAATAGTTCAAGCATATAAGTCTGCGAGTCAAATGCTAGAAAATCTCCATCAACTTCTTTTCGTAGAAAATCACAAGGTTCTTGAGTATCAATGTCTATTTAAATTAAGAGGAATGATTCAACTGACTATATATTAGAATAAAGTACCTTTCAGTAAGCTTGACAATATACAATGTACTACTCCGACAAATTAACCTGATCCTCCTGACATCTGTTAGCATAGTTTCACGGTCGATTTACTGTCTATATGTATTTTTGACTTTCATTTTACGAATATGCACGAGGAAAGTAATATAAAATAACTGATAGACATTGTTCAGACTGAAGAAGAAAACTCATTTTTATTCGGGTTTAGCCCATTATATGTTTTGAACTTTATTTTTAGGCATATAGTATTAATTCATCTTACTCATTTTTTTCTATGTTAATCTCACCACTTGCCTACGGCTAACAATGCCTCTATAGTCGTTTATTAATAGTGCACTTACAATTGTAAACCGGCGAAAATTTCCGTACTTAGTACAAAAAGAACCGTTAGCAAACGAAATGCTCACGGAAATTGATTTATTCAACGCAATCACTGAATAATATATTCAAGCATGGAGGTCAGGTTCAGGTTAATCTGTCTGGACAATACTTACAAACAATATGTAAAGATACGTTGACAGTTGAAATTTAAATATACAATTGTCAAATATTCTAGTGAACCAAATACAACAACATTATCTACGATTTTCTTATTTGGATTAAGTATCTTATCTACGATTTTCCTATATGGAATAAGAATTTCTCTAAATGATATTGTCTCCATCATGATGATCACTTGGTCCTTTCTTCCAGTCGCACAAATACTGGTTCGGCTGGTCTAGTTAAAGTCTTTTTTTCCGTCGGCATAGGTACCTGCAAATTTATTTAGACATAGCAAAATATTATATGGCCTTTTTCTCTTTGTCTTCACTGGCACTGTCATTTCAGTCTTTGTATATAAAAATGCATAGAAAACTAATAGGTTTACACATTTCGAGTTAAATATGAGGAGATTATAACATATAGAATGTCCTCTATGGATACATAACTCTTTAAAGCACGTTAACTTTTCTTAATTCTAGAAGTAAAACGGTCGGCAACTGTTATTATATTATGATAAGATATCTATTATTAATTAAACAACAAGAAAACGTAAAGTAATTAACGCAAAACTCACCTTTACTGCATAAAAATACTTTTTTTGTAGTTTTATAAAAGGAAGTAATTCTAATAACTGTCATTATTTTGTACAGTCATTTGTTTGTCAAAAGCATGACCATTCAATACCAATTCGACAAATCTAATTCATTGTTAGAAAAAAATGAACATCATCAAAATAACTAGGTTAGCTTTCAGTTTTTTCTATATCAAAACTGACTTTAAAAACCAACTTAAGATTATACCTTTAGTTTATCCGTTTTATAAAACCTGTATTTCTGTAGCAAGGTGACAATTGTTGCCTTCACTTCAAGTAGAGCTAGTCTTTTACCGATACAACTTCTTGGGCCCAGTCCAAAAGGCATGTATGCGTACTGATTAATGTTTGCTTTATTTTCAGGCGCAAACCTGTGTGAATGCAAAAAAAGAGAGAACTAACTACTGGTTCCTTTTGTCATGTTTGCAACAGTATTTGCAAAAGTTGGTAGGATTCTACAAAAGGTTGTAAATTCTGATATGAAGAAAGGTCAATACGATAATATCATATTTATACACAAATCAAGCATTATATGAAGTTAAGATGAACTATTCAAGTGAACAAAAACGATAGCTTAGTAAGATTAGTGATAAAATACCTTTCGGGGTCATATTTATTGGGATTCTCCCAATACTCAGGCATGAAATGAAGGGCTGCTACTGGAAATGTACAATCCATTCCTTTCTTTATCTGTACACCATTTATTTCGACATCTTCTAACGCCCTGCGATCGAGTCTGAAGAAAGTGCTAAGAAATACAGTCGATTCTTTTCTTGATATTAACTAGACATTGAAAATACAATGATTTCAGCTGATGAACACGATTGTAATATACCCTGTGACAAAGCCCCGAGCTTGGCTATGTATAATGCGATTATTTTGTTAATTTGAGGGCGCATACGTACCTGATATCTATCCGCTAAAAGTCCATAGATTATATGATTAAAGTAACAAAAACATATTTATATAGAACGTTCGAACTAAATATTTATTCCATTTTTAAGAGGTGTATTTTAGCTTTTCTATTTCATAAAACTCTAGGTTAATACTGTTTAAGCTACAGTTACTGTTGTCATTAAAGGTTATTTTGTTTGCACTTGGAATTCAAATAGTGTGTTAGTGCTTATAATTATCAATGTTTTCTTATACTTTTTCTGTAATTTCAACAAAGTAAATCATATTTTGTATTAACTGTCATGTTTATTTCATGATCTGGTGCAAAAGTTTAGGGGAGAAAATCTGAAACCACTTTAGATCTGAAAGAAACACTGAACGCAGCAATCGGCTACTGAAATACAATTTATATAAACATATATTGAAGAATGGCTTTTGGCTTCCTTATAATTTAATTCTAATGTTTTATAATAACATCATTCAAATTTGCATCCGTGGTCGACTGGTAAGTCACTGTAATATCTCATAGATTGCGGGTCATTGCATCGAGCACTGCTACTGACCATGTCTCTTTATGTGAGAAAGTTGGCAATTCCTCACGGAGGATAGGGATTTACTACTGGTTCTTCCAAGGAACAATGGTTTGGTAAATTGTCCGCCTGTAAAAATGACCGAAACACGGTTGAAACGGGCTTTAAACTCATACAACAACAACAACATTTGATAACATAAAGTACACAAAAGGGTAAAATTAAAAGTATGTGTTGTCCTGTTTTAAGCTTAATACCTGTATCGGTGAAATATAAAACAGTCATCTATGCATAGTTCATGTGCACGAACTATTTTTGGATTCTGAGGTGGAGAAGTGGTCTGAGGTGCCCTGGACGATGTCGCCGAATGGTACAGGTAGAAATCATACCTTTTGCTTCGAAAAGCTTCTTCTTATGTCATGTTTTATTTATATATTAAAGGTGAAACAAATGGCAAAATGCACGTTACCTTTCTCCGGGTGGATGTATTCTCATGGTCTCATTGACAACCATGTCCAGGTATCTCAACTTAAAGACATTGTCATATACCGGCTTTGACTTTATAACAAAAAAACAAAAAACAAAAGTTTAATTACGAAAAAAAACACATGTTCGTTCTTACTTCTTTATTATTACACCACTAAAGCGTATACAGAATGTATGCCAGATTTTTTTGGAGATGAACAAATAGTCGAATCATATTTCAAGATATAGAAAAATGATTCTCACATTTCAAGTCGATTTAACATGGCTGTGAGCATTTTTGCCAAATTACCAACTAGAATCATATATCCATGACCAAAAGAAAAGACAAAGTTACGTAGAAAAAGAACTTTTAAAGCTTCTCGTTTACATCCCGGTGAAGAAATTTAATTTCTCCAAAATGCTATATACATAAAATGTAAAAGTAATGGCTAGAATCAACAACACAAGTTAACATCTATATAGCAATATGAGAGAATCTGTTAAAAACCCAATTAGAGTTATGAAGGTACAGATGTATCTACTCTCGCTGTATGTGCTATTTATAGACTCTTAGTAAATAATACTGTTCGTTTTTGTCCAATGTCATTCTTTCATTGACGACAGTTTACAGATATAATATTTGTGTTTCGTACCTTCTGAAAATTCTTCACTCGTTAATCTTATCAGTTTAACAAATTTCTTGAAAATGAAAAGGTCTATCATCTAAATTAGTCAGTCACAGGACACCTTAGTATAAAATAATACATGAATGAGTAACATACAATTTGTACCGAACTTACAAGGACTAGTTAGGAGGAACGACTTAAGAAAAAGCCTGCCAGATTCGAAGGTTAACTGTCATCATGTATTGGGGTTAGGATTGTGGGTAGGGGTGACGGTAGGTAAAGATCTGACATTTTACATGGTTTCTGGCTGTTTTTAAATAACTTGTATAATAAAGATGTAATCGTCTGTCGGTAAATAAGCTAACGCTGGGCATAAATGAACACCCACTTGTTGAAAGACAAACTGTTTACCACATATCTTATATACAAAAAAAATCTCAAATTTAAATGGGGATGTTCAAATCAATAACGATAAAAATGACTTTGGTCTGTGTAAGCAGCATGCCTATATTAGTAAGAGACATCGTGTATTAATGCAATATTGTTACTTACATCTCCTATTTGCTCGTCTATCTCTTGAATAAGTTTTTCCTGCCAGTCTGTGTTAAGTACGAGATCATATATAATCCAGGACAATGTGGCGGACGTAGTTTCGTACCCAGCTACCATAAATATGATAGAGTTGACAAGAACTTCCACGTCCGTAAGACCTGAGGCAAATTGCATCCATCTTAGATATGACATGTTGAACGTTGCGTAATTCGATTTCGTTATTTTGTTTTGTTATTCACTTATTATACAGTATGATTTTCATCTGAATTGTAAAATAAGACGAAGTTTTCATTAGTGTTAATTATCTTTCTGACTGCGTTATATATATTTTCAATTGTGCTGTACATATGTTATTAATTTAGTTTAATGAATATCCTTAAGGCCCGGTTTACAAATGTAACTCTTGTAACATGATACATGACTCATTCATCGTAATGTTAAACTGTCTTTAATATTGTACAGTTTACATATATTATGATTTCTTTAGGATGAAGTTGCTGATTTTTTAACACGAAAATCGATTGAGTTAAAATAAATGCAATATGGTAGTTCAAGTGCACGAGCAAATGTATCAGACAGTGGAACTGAAGATTTCAATAGTTTTCGGTGATGACGTTGGTCATACTAAAATTAAATCGAAAGCACTGCCCACTACATAATTATAAATCATTAATATTTATATTTTATGAATTAAATGCAATACAATTTGATATTGCTAGAAAAAAAATCATTTAAAAACAGACTTCGGATAAAACATAGAAATATTTTAGAATACATATCAAATTACATAGTACAGACGCCACGAGTACTTTTTAAAGTACTGACTAAAGTACTACAACATTGTGTCAAATAGCACTTGAGAAAAGCATGTTGGTAACGATACACAAAACAAATAGTAACTTTATGTCATATTCTACATTTTCAAGTATGCAAAAGATCAAATGTCGCGACACTCGATACGTTATACACATAGTGAGCAGAAATATACAGAATCAGACATGATCAGGTTGAAGATATTAAAAAAAACCTGTGGCCTGTCAAATTTTCAGACCAGAGACTTAATCTTACATTAATGCAATACATTACGTTATTCTGTATATTCATTTCTAAACAATTTAACTATTCTAGTAATTGCATATATTTTCAATATATTTCATGCATACATATTGACATAATTGAAGTATTACCTCTTTTTTTCATCCCTTCAAAGGTTATAATTTCATCCGAGTCATCATCCCTGATGGTTAAGTCATCCTTTTCCTTATGAGCATTTATCAATAGCTGGAGCAAGTCCCTATGTTTCTAGATAAAATACATGTCAAGCATTTAGATACGAATATATGATATTTTCTTGTTCTAAAAGTTGTATTGTCATTGCAAGTGACCATGAAAACTCAAAAAGTTTCAATACCTGTTCAAAATGGCCTTCTTATATAACTTGGTAAAGCCAGATGACAAAAAGGAGTGCAAGTTATCCTTTTGACAGCTACCTTCCAAAATAGTAGGATTTTCAATGTTTTGTTAGAATAATCAAATTTTGATTATGTAATACTATATACAAATAAATCTCTGATAGATATCTGTCTTGATTTTGATGATCAGTTTAAACAAAAATAATTATGTTACAAAGACATTTAAAAAGGACTCATACTCTCTCAAAAACGAATTTCACTTTAGTTATAACAAAAAAAAACAACATTTATTACACTTGTTACATTAAATTTATCACTCACGATGAGTAGATAAAGTGCGTTGGTATATAGTTTATTCGATATAGAACACGTTTCAATAAAAGTAAATTTAACACCATACGTATGTCGTAAAACTTGTTTGATATCATATGTTCTCAAATACGAGGTAGAATCATGGAATAAACAAAAAACAAACAAATGCGTTTCGTTATAAAAGCCTACCGACTGGTCTTGTTTTCTTTCCTTGAAAGCTTGATCTAGTGTCTTCAGGTAAAAATCGAAAGCCTCGTTAGAAATTAGGTTTGTCCGTAAAAAATATCCAAACATCTCAAACATTTCAGGGAAGAATACTGTAACAGAACAATAAGAAATGTAACTACAAACAATCTGTATGATCTTGCAAACAATCTGCATGATCTTACAACTAAACTGTATGATCTAAAACAATCTGTATGATCTTACAAACAATATGTTTGATTTTTCAGATAATCTGTATGGTCTTAGTAATACAATTTGTATGATCTTACAAACAATCTTTATTGAAGTAAATAGAAAGAGTGGAAACAGGATAATTTATAAACCATTTTGTAATCCGTAGAAGTCGTACCTTCTAAGTCCTTGTGAGATCGGTACACATTGTATGCAACTCATGTATATAACTTAAACATGATTGTAATGTATATACTAAGTAGTCCTGTGACTGACTATTTTAGGTCATAGACCTATTCACTTTCAATAAATTTTGTAAACTGATAACTAAAAGAGTGAAGAATTTTCACAAGAGACAAAACACAAATACATGTATATATATCTGTAAACTGTCGTCAATGAAACAATGACATTGTCACAACATTGCAGAGATTACAAATAAGAGGGCCATAATTGGCCCTATATCGCTTACCTAAGTACAAGTGCACTCACATAAGGAAGTCACTGGTTGCTAGGGAAAGTCACTGGTTGCTAAGGGAATCACTGGTCAGTACTGGAAAGTCAGTGATTGCAAAACACAACTGTTGCTAGTTTCTAAGGATGTCAATTGTTGCTAAGAAAGTCACAAGTGGCAAGATGATGCAAAGGGTTGCTAAGGAAGTCACTTGTTGCTAGGTGAAGTCGTTGGTTGATAAGGGAAGTCATTGGTTGATAGCAGACTAAACTGTTGCTAAGGAAGTCAATAGTTGCTAAAGAAGTCACTTGTTGCTCGGGGAAGTCACTTGTTGCTAAGGAAGTCACTTGCTGCTAAGAGCAGTCACTGGTTGCTTAGGAACTAAATTGTTGCTAAGGAAGTCAATAGTTGCTAAGGGTGTCACTTGTTGCTATGGAAAAGCAACTGGTTGCTAAAGAAGTCACTGGTTGCTAAGGAAGTCACTGGTTGTTATTGGAAGTCACTGGTTGCTAAGGAAGTCACTTGTTGCTAAGGAAGTCACTGGCTACTAAGGAAGTTACTTTTTCCAAGGGGGAGTCACTGGTTGCTAGGGGAAGTCACTGGTTGCTAGGTTTTTCCTTTTACTCCATATACCTCCACCCTAGTACCTGTGGTCAATTTTGACTCAAGGGGCATAATTTGAACAAACTGTGTACAGATCCGCTGGACGATGCTACAAACCACATATCTAAGCTCTAGAGCTCTAGGCTATGATATTTTGAAGAAGAAAATTTTTGAAATTTTTCCTATAGCAAGTGACCTCCCAGGCAGGGTCAATTTTGACCCCGGGGATACGAGTTGTAAAAACTTTGTAAAGTTCCACTAAGCAATGACACATACTTAATATTTAAGCTCTAGGCTTTGTGGTTTCTAAGAAGAAGAATTTTTAATTTGTTAACATAAGTCTATATGAAAATCAGTGACAACTGGTAATACTCCGGGAACACTTTTTAACAAGCTTGGTAGAGGTCCACTAGGCAAAACTACATGCAAAATATCTAAGCTTTAAGCCTTGCTGTTTCAGAGAAGAAGAGTTTTTCCTATATAAGCCTATGTAAAATCAAGTGACCCCGGGGCGGTCTTAATTTTGACCTGGGGGTCATAAATGGAACACTCTTAGTAGAGGTCCACTAGGCAATGCTACGTGCTAAATATCTAAGCTCTAGGCTTGTAGTTTCAGATTAATATATTTTTAACGTTTATCCTACTAGTTGCCATGGCAACCAGAGTTCTACATGGAACGGAATTCTTTGAAGGTTTTGCTAGAGCTTCACGCAAAGAACATCCCTGCCAAGTTTAATTATCACTGATTAGAATTAGTGAAGAAATTAAGATGCTAGAGTGTAAACGCCATTAAATATTGCATTTTTGTTAACTCAAGGGCCATAACTCTATAAGAAATATTCCGATCAAGCCAATAATTGAATTCCTCCGCGATCTTACGGTCATGCACATTCTCTGTAAATATGATTAGGATAAGTGAAGAAATGAAGGTGATAGAGAGTAAACACGGTTATATATTACAATATTTGTTAAATAAAGGGCCATAACTCTGGAAGAACTGATACGATGAAGTCCATAATTGAGCTCAAGTGAGATCTTATGGTCATACACATTCTCTGTAAATATGATTAAGATTAAAGAAGAAATGAAGGTGCTAGAGCGTAAACATAGTTAAATATTGCATTTTTTGTTAAATCAGGGGCCATAATTCAGGAAGTACTGATCCGTGCAAGTCCATAATCGAACTCATCCGACGTTTTGTGGCCATATACATTGTGTTTAAGTTTCATTATGATTGTTTTAAAAATGTAGATGCTCTAGTGTAAACAAACTAATTGTGAACGGACGGACGACGGACATTCATTGACTGATACTAAAGGCTCACCATGACCACTTCGTCAAAGTTTTATACCTCGAAGTACGAAGATAGGGTTTTTCAAATTCTTGAACTCCAGCATATCTTTCGTATACTTGAAAAATTCATTGTCTGGGTGTTTCTGTGCGTCAACATCCAAACCAAATCCAGTACTGCATATAACGTCCAACGTATAACTAGCTATAATTCTGAAAACATCATTTTAGTAAATAGCATTGAAATGTTAATGTTAATTCTGCAGGCGAAATTTGAAAACCCAATATAGCCATACAGTATAGCGTAGCAGTGACGTTAAACCAAATCCATCAACATTTGTTATAGATTTTTCTCAATTACCATGTGGATTTTAACTTGTGTTACTGATTTTAACATTTACTTTCATACAATTTACGTTCAAATATATCATTTTGGAGAAATTAAAATTTTCCCTCATATTTCGTTGAGACGAACATATCCGAAGAAACGATCAGATTAAATAAAAATTATATCTATATTTTTATAGGTTAGTTTATAATATAGTTCATTTAAATACTCACGGTGAAATGTCAAAACCTTCTGGGTTCATTTTAATCTTTTCGTCCAACAGTTCATGTAGAGTTTTCATACACTTGTGTATATACGGGTTCATCTGCCGATTCAAAACATACAGTGCTAATTAAGGTTCTAATGGTGTTTAATTTCTTGCGAGTTACACAATTGCGTATCGGCAAAGAGCAACTACAAGTACAGTGAAACCCGATAAACAGTATTTGTTTAAAATAATATTTCTTTTAGAAGAAAAAGCTTGCCAGGTTTTGCAATTATTAAAAGATGTTTTACTATGTAAGAACGGCACTAGTATTGCTTTGTTCCGGAAGTCAAGAAAATATACGGACAACAAACGTTTGTGAGACGCATATTGACCTATAACTTCTAGATATAACCAAGTCATAAAATTGAAAAGAAGACGATCTTACAATCACGTTCTGAGTATTCACTAAATTTCCTTTAAAAGAAAACTTTCCCAAAAACTTCCAGATTTCTCTTTACATGGAACTGTCCGATCATTTATTGTGTTCAATCTATATTACAAATGAGTTTTATTGAGACTATTTTAACAGAAAAATAGAACAAAACATAAAAAAAGATCGGATCCTACATGTATTTGCTTTTTCAAATTATAAAAATTGAGAAGAAAAATTATTAAAGGGATATTAAATACTATCTACTTCCTTGGTAAAAGTTTGGTCAATGTTTCCGATACAATTGCCGCTAACTGCATGTGTACACAGTTTCAGCTGTTTTGGATTTTTGACATTTTTAATTTTGCAATATTATCTGTTCTCACAGACATTTTTGGATTTATTTTACTTAACGTGTGTACTATTACTGCAACAATTTAAGTGTTTAGTAAAATTTAAACTTTGATCGTTTTTTTGTTTCTGGGGCACACCTATTTTAAATCTTATAAAATATTAGTCGCTACTTGCATGCAGATAATGCTCTTATGTGAATATTATTTATATACCTCTCTCATTTTGCCCGAGGTAAATGCTGGGCTCAAAGTTGATCGTAAAAATTTCCAATGTTCGCCCGAAGCACCTGATACATTTGACTCCCATATTTTCGTAATCGGAATATTGGGCTGAAATGAACATGAAATGTACAAATGAAACGGTTTTAAGACAAGAGGGCTATGATGGCCCTTTATCGCTCACCCGAGTACAACTGCTTTTAACAAAGTTGCTAGAAATCATCGAAACAACCTTTCTGACAAATTTCCAGGATATTTGGGCTGAAAATGGTACCTCTAGAGTGTTAACAAGGTTTTTCCATATTTGGGCTCTGTGACCTAGTTTTTGACCCAAGATGACCCATATTCGAACTTGAGCTAGAAATCATAGAAACAACCTTTCTGACAAATTTCCAGGATATTTGGGCTGAAAATGTAACCTCTAGAGTATTAACAAGGCTTTTCCATATTTGGGCTCTGTGACCTAGTTTTTGACCCCAGATGACCCATATTAAAACTTGAGCTAGAAATCAACGAAACAACCTCTCTGACAAATTTCCAGGATATTTGGGCTGAAAATGGTACCTCTAGAGTGTTAACAAGGTTTTTCCATATTTGGGCTCTGTGACCTAGTTTTTGACCCAAGATGACCCATATTCGAACTTGAGCTAGAAATCATAGAAACAACCTTTCTGACAAATTTCCAGGATATTTGGGCTGAAAATGTAACCTCTAGAGTATTAACAAAGCTTTTCCATATTTGGGCTCTGTGACCTAGTTTTTGACCCAAGATGACCCATATTAAAACTTGAGCTAGAAATCATCAACACAACCTTTCTGACAAATTTCCAGGATATTTGGGCTGAAAATGGTACCTCTAGAGTGTTAACAAGGTTTTTCCACATTTGGGCTCTGTGACCTAGTTTTTGACCCAAAATGACCCATATTCAAACTTGAGCTAGAAATCATCGAAACAACCTTTCTGAGAAATATCAAGGATATCTGGGCTGAAAATGTAACATCTAGAGTGTTAACAAGGTTTTTCCATATTTGGGCTCTGTGACCTAGTTTTTGACCCCAGATGACCCATATTCAAACTTGGGCTAGAAATCATCAAAACAACTTCTCTGACATATTTCCAGGATATTTGGGCTGAAAATGTTACCTCTAGAGTGTTAACAAGGTTTTTCCATATTCAGGCTGTGTGACCTAGTTTTTGATCCCAGATGACCCATATTCGAACCTGAGCTAGAAATCATCTTAACAACCTTTCTGACAAATTTCCAGGATATTTGGGCTGAAAATGTTACCTCTGGAGTATTAACAAGGTTTTTCCATATTTGGGCTGTGTGACCTAGTTTTTGACCCCAGGTGACCCATATTAAAACTTGAGCTAGAAATCAACCAAACAACCTTTCTGACAAATTGCCAGGATATTTGGACTGAAACAGTAGCCTCTAGAGTGTTAACAAGATTTTTCTATTTTTGGGTCATGTGACCTAGTTTTTCATCCGAGATGACCCATATTCGAACTTGTCCGAGTAATTACTGGGACAAACATCCTGACCAAGTTTCGTGACAATTGAGGCAAAAATGTGACCACTAGAGTGTTAACGAACTAAATGTGGACGGACGACGGACGACGGACGACAGACGACGGACGACGGACAATCATCGATCCTAATAGCTCACCCTGAGCCAGCTCAGGTGAGCTAAAAAACAGGAGAAAAATCAAAAGCGAGTATAAAAACAAATTAAATAAAGGCTACATATTTGCTCTAACTTCATAAAATATGTAAATAGGCGGACGTACATATTTTCACAGCATTTGGTAGGTTGTGAATTCCAGTTTCCATGTCAACAAAAATATCATTTATCTCCATTAACCTTTTGTACGAATTTCGCCAAGAACGATGCTATCTTTGATTTTTGCAACTCTCAGTCCATTTTACTGACGAAATAAGCTGAGACAGATTTTGGCATGCAGGGGATCAAGCATAAAATAATTTAAACTGACAAACGATATTGGAAAGTTAAAATTATTTACTTTTAATGGTCAATGCGTCAAAGTTTGATTTGATTGTAAACAAACTAGGTCAAGAGGTAATGATCAAGTATCAAAATCTGTATGCAAATATATACATATGATCCAGATTTCAAAAGAACGAAAGAAAACCAAAAGGTCATGGTCATGAAAACATGCAAACGTGGCATAGATTTAACAGTCACACATATTCATTGTAAATATGAGTATGTTCAGTAAATAAATAGAAAACTAGACAGGTAAGGTTTATGGTTCATTATCACTACACTTCCACTTAACGTTCGTTATTTCTGTGTGAAATATCAACTGAAATCCTTACATAGTTTTCGAGTAATGGCCGGGCAAGCATATTACATAGTTTACGTGATACAATTAAAAATACGGGGTAAGCTAGACTTATGGTTGATTGTCGCTGCAGTGTCTCTCAATGACCTCTATCAATTTGTGAAGTATCAACTCAATCCCTATCAAAGGTTTGAAGTGAATGTCCCTGACAAAAGAAATACAGAAAGGAGAATCATTCACAATTGTAGACAGCTGGCGTAATTATTATTTAGCATTGCTCTTGCGTTTAATGACCTCTATCGATGTGAGAAGTATCAAATTGGTCCATTGAATACTTTTTATTTATGCTCCAGACAAAACGTATTCGGGCGGACGGACGGACGGACGGACGGACAAAACGTCGACTACGAATATATGCTTCCCCCTTCGGGAAGCCTAAAAAATTTAACAGTGACACTATGATTGTTTTTAAAGAATGAAACTCATCTCTATCGTATTTTATTAAGTTTAAGTTTAAAACTTTAAACTCTCTAAATTATATACTATGCAGAACTATAATGTCTGTCCGTAACTCTACTTCCTGCGAATCTCTGAATGCAAGATTCCTAAAAAAGTAACTTACCACACGGTCCGCAAATTTGGGGAAATCTTTAATCATGATCTGCTTAATCATGTCTGTGTCACTAATAATGAGTGATGGTGTATTTCCCAAGTACGTACTGGAATAAAATTTAAAGGAACTTTACAGGTTAGTTATGATAGCAAACCTCCAAAACTCCTTAAACTATCATAACAGTGCAGTTGAACAATAGAATTTTACTTTTGACAGATCTAGAGAAATCAAGGTTACAAGCGCAATATCTTGTGCAGATATTTCACTGACTCCGGTAATTGTCTCTCAGAACATAATCAGTATACTGCGTCAGCAGAGCTATTTTAAAATATAAAAATCCAAGATGTCTACTTGTTCTGCTTATATATCAAGTAATTAATGTTCTATCCATGCAGTTTATACACTGACACACAAAACAATACTGTATTACAATCATTTCTCATTTCACCTTAAACACTTACAACTAAGCAAATTTGCAAAAACTAATTGCTAAAACGGAGGACCCCGACAGAAACGGCCAAGTATATATGACTTTAAAAAACCATTGGGTCAGTTTGTTTCGTAATGATATGATAAGATTACATGTGTCACTTTCAGTTTAATTGTAGAAAGTGCTTAATCATTTGTTCATCATATCAGTCATTGTTGTAATACGCTCCATTTAAATAAAATGAACTTCTTTGGAAATTGATTGGCCGCAGAAATACTAAGTGAATGAATAGGAGGGGTTGCTCAAAATCCACCTGCACCGATCGAAAGCCAATTTTCACTTCCAACTAAATTATGGTAATTCAAGTAAAACTTTCCCAAGAAAGAATTAAAGTATACATCAGAAAGCATATAAAAGGTACGTAAATACTTACCCAAACACTTTCCCATTCTCTTTCACCATCTTGTAATCTATATATCCAAATCCCTATATAAGACAATAAGATCTAATTAAGATTGTTGTACAAGGTCCCTATCAGAACGTTTGTGAGAATTGCAACCAATTAACAAAGAAAACATTGGCGGAGGGTCTTTTGTTACTGCAATTTTCCAACCATACACTATTTTGCTTGATGCAATGCTCGTGAGCTAGACTGCTCTCATTGGTCAACTACATGAAGCAGGTTTATATATTTACCTTTTTCGACATTTCGAACATATCGCCAAAGAAGAATAATGTTGGTTTCTGTGGAATACCGTGCCGCTTGTAGAAGCTTTGCTTGTACAAGGTGTAGCTAAAAGCAAAAATTTAGTTAATTCTGTGTCTTTAAGGTGATGTACTTTGAATATGTTTTTTAAATGATTTCATTTATTCAGTAAAACGTAAAGATTCCATGAACTATCTTTATTCCGGATAAATGTTCTTCTTAATGAGTATTACAGTGTAGTATTAAATAGTGAAAGAAGTCAATAATGCCCTACAAATTTCATGTGAAAGGTTGCCGTAACATTGCATGCTTTAACAAGGAAATGTAGACTTTTGTTCCACAAAAGTAGTTCTGTATGTCAGTGCCTTAGTGATAACGTCCCGTTTTCGCCTCAGTCATAACAATATGTCCATGTTTTAGCCACCAGAGAAAGTATATTTTGGAAAGTAAGTAAAAATAAAGCAGTGAATACGATCTAGTTTCATGTTTTACAGACATACTTTTGTATTAGATCATATATGCGTTTCGATTTACTTTCTGATGCTAAGGCAGTTAAGAAACTAGTTTTCTTCGGTTACTTAAAAGGTAGGCTTAGTCTTTCCAAACATTCCGGATAGTTATGCAGGTTAAACAGCAGTTTGATGGCAAAATATCGTAGTAAATTTGCAAGTGTTAAGTTTCATTTTGGTTATTGACACCAGTATGTTTCAAATCAGCTTTGAGAAATGCCTAGTGAAGCGTCAAAGTATTGTACAGAATGACTCGAAACATATAAGCAAGTTAGAAAATAATGATAACATTGCTTACACACAAATTGTCGTCACAAATATGATGATGCCCAACAGCCAACCAGGTAAGTCAAGGAGTCCTAGAATTTCCATCGTAAACGGTCAGCTAGTCTGCAATAGAATGATGGTGATATCTGCTTGTTTAAAAAAGTATGACAACATACGTATTGTATTGGGTATTTAGGTTCTACGTCATGTTAAGCCATAATAAAATACATATTAGCGACTTACAGGAAATTGCAGTAAAAATAAAGTTTATTCACAAATTGAAATATATTTTAGTGTGGGAAACAGTGTAATACACATTTTATCAGAGTTTAGCTATTATTTTATTATAAGACAAACATGCTTGATTTTTTACCGAATGTTATTATGCAAATGCAGTACATATCACTACATCATTTGTAACATTAAAGCCCTCCAATCATCACTCCATTTTTCTAACATACGTTGAAACCTATGTTAAAGGTTTTCGTTGTTGTTAAACATTAAATGTTTCATAGTTCAAACATATCATCTGTGTGTTGTTATATTGTATATAATATGATAAGAATATTTTTAACATTGCATATCGTCGTTCAAAAGTAAAAATGTTGTAACAAGAATTTGGGCAAAAATTATTTTTTGACGTCCAGGGATTTCAAACATGCACCTTTTGTCAAAATATCTTGACTATGCTTCTATCAAATTATTTGATACAATAAATAATTGAAACGCTTTATTTGAAGCAAAATTTTTGAACAAAAAAATAGAAATAGTTGACCTTAAATATCAATATTTTTTAAAAGATAACTCACACCATACGACTGTTTCAAAAATATTGTCAAATTAAAAGGAGATTTTGTTTCTTAAGTAGAAAATACACACAAATCAATGCCAAAAATATAACAGTCTGTTAAGAAACTTAACTGTCATTTAACAATATTAGTTAAGGAAGCACTCCCTAAAACTGGTGTCAAATTAATGAACTACAAAATCATAAATAATAGAGTATTTGCATGCATTATTCCTTAACCTAAACATTTAAGCTATACACCCCAGTCATCACGAACAAATAAGAGCAACAAACACAGGCCAGATATATTCCACTTTTAAAGAAAATCACGAGTTTGAAAACTATTTAAAATCCTTGAACAAAACAGAATATATAACACTTTTTACATTCAGAACCGCCAATCACCATCTTCCTGTTGAAATAGGACGCTATGATGGTACACCTTTTGATAACAGATCATGCCCATTATGTGATAATGGACAAGTTGGCTCTGAACGACACTATATTGTTGAATGCCCTTTCTTCCAAAATGAAAGAGATCAGTATCTGTTTAATACAAATACACCACAATATACCTTATGCTCGTCATTGAATACCGATTTATCATCTTCACCGGTTTCAAATTTAAGGGAAGCAATTTGATTTTTAAAAAGTATTATGAATTAATTTACAACATACTCTTTTTATATTCATTATACCGATGCCTCACGGATTTACTTAAAAACTTCTAAAATTATCACTATTAATACCAATAATTTAGAAATTATCACTTTCAATACCAATAATTTAGAAATTATCACTATTAATACCAATAATTTAGAAATTATCACTATTAATACCAATAATTTAGAAATTATCACTATTAATACCAATAATTTAGAAGTACCCCGTGACCTAGCATGATATTCACAATTAACTGATCTTAACTGTTAAACTTTACTTTGTTTTCATTGTCTAGATTGTTATTCTCATTTTTCATAAACATTTTTTCTAGCAGTAGATCTAGTATAGGTTATATAATCTTAGAACAAACAGTGTTGACCTGTTGACTATGTCCAGATATACAGTACTGCATCTTTATCTAGATTTAATGTCAAGAGTTAACACACGCTGTTTTACAAACATAAACTTCAAGTTACCCTGTGTACCACTAACCACATTTGCAACATGTACTGTATGCAACTATGACTAAAGTTAACAATCTAACCTACCTATCCAGTATATAAACTGTGCTACCCTGGCCTATGACACACAGGCAGACTTAATTTGCTATTTTTCCTAGACGCACGTTTTTTTTGTAGTTTTTCCCCCACATGTATACACATTTATACCAAGATTTAAGCTCCAATCCAAACGGTTAAACACTCAAAAAGCGAAAACTTTTTCTTAATTCACTCTTTGTACGGTATCATGTGTTCCGTTCAGTAAATATGCTTGAAACTATACAACACGAATATTGATAAAAGTTTGAACTGGCTATGACGTAAGCATCTAGTATACACACAGGAGCGTATCATGTCCTGACTCATGGGTCGCCGCAAAAATATTTATAAAATGTACTTTTTTGTTTAATTTCTTGTTGTTGTTTACGATGGGCATACAACAAGAGTTACTCCTTTTTTGGTTAAGTTCTTCTCCAATACCCCCCGCCCCCCACCCCTCCACCCTAGTATATTAAGTAATTACTGTAATCACTTCCCTCCCATTAAATGTAAGGATATTAAAATATTTACAAGTACCTTGTAGATCTACCGGAAGTCATATATATATATATATATGTATTTGTTTAATTACTATGTTTTATTGTCCTTATTGTGTAGTTTATGCATTGGACGAAATAAAAGATACGTTCTTTTCTATTCTGCTCTTGGCGTTTTAAAATATGTTGCAGTACCGTAAAATGTTTAATAACTTATGAAACGTTGTTGTTGTACTATTTATGGGTGGATAGTGATTTATTACAGAAGGTCTCTGTGTTGCTAATTTGTGCTTTCGATTTACATGTATATTGTTCTTTAAAATTGTATTTATTTGTCATTGTACGTTCATTGGACACATTATTTCAGTTTGGATGATATAATCTGCTAGAAGTATGGAGTGCCTTTACATACTTTCTTAAAACTTCACAAATTGGTATTTGTTTCGCCTTAATAGTAAGAAGAAAAAGAGTACGACAGATTGACTTTGCAACGACGATATGCTTATACTGCACATGAATCACGGGTTCAGTCATTATACAACACGAAAAAGAAACCGGCATTAATTCCTAGTGATAACGATATTGATTTAGTTCTCAGCTCACTTAAGAAAGTCCACAGGAATGTTATTGACATGGTCACACCGCTCAACCCTTAAGTTCCGCTTAAAATAATGGACCTTCTGAGCGAGAACCACTTGTCTTATTTTAAAATAATTTCACATAAAGTTAACTCGAATGACATCTGTTCATTTATAGACATTTTCTGTTACCTGATCTGGGCAAGGTTGCGGGTTCGAGCCCCACTTGGGTCACCGTACCTCCTCATATGACACTAGTACTGTTTTTTCTTGGAAGTGGAAGGCTATCTTCTTTTTTTAGATCAATACTTTAGTTTCAGGATTATGCCATTCATTTGAATCTTAAAAAATATCTAATTAATATAACTACAAATTCGGTAAATTTCGCGATGAATTAATTTTCTCTTTATTCGCGAATTTCCCACGTCGCTAATACAAAAATATCGCGAAAAAATAATTTAAAAAAAATTTACCATAAGAGAATTCTCCTTTCGCGAATTTAAAATTCGCAAAAATATCTGTCTGCTAACAAATCGCGAAATGTTCATCACGCCAAAATTACCGAATTTACGGTGGTCATGTTTTAATCGACATAGAATGGTTTTAATCGACATGAAATGGTTTTAATCTACATAAAATAGTTTTAATCGACATAAAATGGTTTTGTCATGTGTTACATCGCTAACGTAGACCGCTGTGGGTTTGAATAAGTTTAAAACAATATACATGTATACCCAAAGAATTTTGACTGATTCGACATGTTCTGATTTTTGCGATATCTGACAGACAGTCTATAGTGTCCGGCATACTTGAATGTAGAGATTTCAGGATTATATAGATTAATTTTCAAATCTTTTGCCCATTAATGTTTTCTTACAATTTTTCAAATCAATACTAAAGAAAGTTACAATTTGTTGCATGTTTAATCTCATATTTGTAAGCCACAGTTAAAGGATTTTGTCAACAAACTTGACCTATATTAAGACAGTTAATACAGGTACAATGTACACAGTAATTTCTTAGTCACTTCATGGGGTTACTAAAAGGCAGAGATTATTTATTTGATGCGAACTGCTTTACATGGATAACTAAACAATTCTGATAATATTGATCACGCTGGAGTATGCGTCTTTCATAAATAGGGCTACAGTATGCTAGAATAATTTATAGTTGTACATGTTTCTAAAACGCGGTTAACTATAAATATACAAATATAAATTGAAGAATGCATGGTAACTCTGCATTAACGACTTTAACTGTTTCAGAAATAAATCTGTAAAATAAATTAACACGTATTTTATAAATACTAATGACTTTATTATTGTTATGTATAGTTAAAACTGTAGTAAAAACACACTCGATCATTTTAACGTTGAAGCTCTGACCTACATTTTATGATCAGCTACTGTTACTGGTACTGTAGCAAATATAATTTTGTTTTAGAATCACTTGCAACTGTAAGACTTAGTGTTGGTAACAAATGTATCTTAATAACTTTCGGATAACTGCTACTTTTAACCAAAATGGTGCTCCATAATTATGTCTGTACCGAAGTTATCAATTCATATTGCTGTTACACTTTGTACGCCATACTTTTATATGAAGTTCATAAATGAGCACATGAAGATAAGAAGTTCAATTACTATGTAATAACATACTATCGGGTTTTCAACAAGTATTGAGAATAAAGCGTATGTAGTCTCGAAGCTAATTTTCTGTTGACATGTTCTTACTTTACTTGAAAACAACACAATTAATATGGATCGGTGTTTTATACAATAAACTCCGTATGTATATAACAAACTCCTTGATAACATTTAAATGTTTATTAAAAACGTTTATATAGCATTTTCCTAATATAAAATAAGAAAGAATAAATTCTGGCCCAGAAAATATGTTCGTTATATCCGGAATTTCGTTATATCCGAAGTCGTTATATACGGAGTTTACTGTCTGTTCCCATAGGAGTCATACATATGCGCATATTTAACTGGATACACGATTTTATGTTAAGTTGTGTTGATTCTTCAAATTATAATTTTATTTTTGTTTTGTTTTACCATTACGTTTTGTAAAGAAAGTCGTTACATAACTAAGGGTGCAACTGCAGAAAACCTGACGTTAGATGATCCCCATGCCGATTTCCAATTTCAAAACAGTTTTGTTTTGTCTGAAGTTGGCCAGCCACCTACACAAACATGAAAAATAATCAACACATCTTCTACTTCTCTGACGTGATGTTGACACAGTGGGACGAAATTCGTTAGAAGACGAAGGGGTGGATCAGTTGTCCTGGCCAGTGGTAACGCGCTGAACTAGTAATCCAGGGATCGCAGGTTCGACCCCCTGCTCCTCCACTAACATAACTAAATCTAAGTCTGAATGAGACCTGAAAACCGAAGTCCAATGTATCGGTGCTGTACACCGGGCAAGCCAAAGAACCAGGGGTGTCTCTTGAACGGGACACGTTCTGTATCTTGCAATATCCCCCGAAACCTAAAACATCTAAACTCTTCTCGGGGTGTGGTCATTAGGATTATCTTTTACCAACGATACAACTCTAAGATAAAAACATACTTAATAGAAGATGAGAGACCGAGAATGTTATGTGTACTAGTACATCACTGAGACATTCCTGTTCTACACTTGTCATCCTGTGCCAATGTGTGTAATTTATTTTTAGAAAATGTGATGGCAAATTAAAATTTTGTTAGCAAAAATGTAATTCGGCTCCTACAGCATGTACAGATGTTCAGTTTTATAGACCCGGCGATCCCCGAGTTAGCGAAAAGGTCTGACTCTTCGCTGAAGAAACGGTACCTTCTACTTATAACGTTATGGCAGATAGATCTGAATGTAAATATCTTAAAAGTATAGCGTTGCTTTGAAGCTTATCGTTTGCAAACAAAAAAAACCTTTGGGGTTAAGAAATTAATTGTTTACATACATAGTTTATCTAGCTCTCTTTCACAAAGTATGTGATAACTTTAAACGAACGTGTCAATACTGGTAAATCATTGCATATACACTTGGAGCCACTTCTAACCCGACACTTTTCAAATTCGATTTTTCTCGAATACGGTTCAAGATATTTATTTCAAATTAAATATTTTGTTGTTTTGTTTTGCAATATTAGCTGTATAAAAATGATAAAACTATGACGATCGGTTACGTTTGCACGTGTGACAAGTACGATTTGACCATTTTGCACGAGGAAATGTAGGTCGATTTTCATTTTCATTTTATTATTCTATAACGCAATTCAAATCGTGAAAATCAGTCACTTCGAATGAATAACCAAGAGCAATTGACATGTTGCTTGCCGACAAATCAGTCAGACAGTCAGGTATATAAATGTATCATATTTATTTAGCAATAATTTTATTTGCAAACATATGCAGTATCAACCTGTTCACTATAAATCGTAACAAAGGTTGAAATTTATCTGTAAAATACAATTACATTGTATTTCGTTTCTTAACTCCGATGTACGGATTTTATTATGAATCGATGACTTTTCTCATTGTTTGGGTTTCACGTTATGCCATTTTATGAATTCGGCTTTTACAGCGATGTTTTTTATTTGTTAAGTTTTATATGTTTTGTTAATCAATTAAAATTTAATTTCGCAGAAGTATGTATTACAATGTATGTGTTGAATTAATTTGATTCTAAATTTGAACGAAATTTGCATACAAATAATTCAGTTATACCGAATTATATAAGTATCGGGTTAGAAGTGGCTCCAAGTGTATACATGTATAGTCTATCGTCATGAATAGTGAAGGTCGATATCTACACGGACGGTTAAGTACAGTCTAACCTGTCAATAGCGGTCATCCTATGGACTTAATGAAAGTGGCTACTAAATTAAAAACATGTTTCATTTTGAGACTTGATAATACCAGATTCATGACTTGACTTGTACCATTACATACAAGTCATAAGCATAAAATATTTATGTTTATTTCATATTCAAACATATATAAAACATTAAAGAAATTGAAATAGTCAAATGTATGACTTAAAGTAACTTCAAAAGACACGGGAATTATAAATATGAAATTTTTTTAAACTATCAAAACAGCGAAATAGTTACACAAACAAAATTGATCGTCAAACTAATATGATCAAATTAATTGTTAAATTGGCAATTCAATTGAAATAAGAAAGCTACACATTTGAGGTGTTAAAAATTCTTTAAAGAAATCTATATCACATCTCGACACACTGATTGCAATTTTCTCTCATTTTCAGTGCCTTTTTTAATAACAGACAATTTAATTTTATAAACTGAAGACTTCATCCTGATGATGTTTCGAGATAAAATAAATTATCGTTCAAAAACATCAAATTGTAAAGAATCGCTTATTGTAATAAAACGTGAAATGTTTTGATTTAACTGCGCAAAGTTTTGGTCCCTTAGTACGTACCTATTGAATGTTCCGAAACCTTTGAATCGACTATGTTCCAGGGACAAGTATAGCACAATGTTGATCGAAGTTTTGAACTGCAAATGCCTACATTGTCCTTTCGTGTGAAATGCCGTCCAATATTAGCAATTGTACCATATCAAACCAAAAGCATTGGGTGCAGTAGGAGGTTGCAGTCCGGCCGGAAACTGATATGTCCATTTTGAGCAAACCTTACACTTTGAGATTTGGAACTGGGGCTTGCGCGCGACATGTAATCCCATCAAGTTTCAAAGCCATAAAGTTTCAAAGTCATTCAATACCCATCTATTGTAATGAGAAGTAACAGCTCGAACACAAAATTTAGAGACAAAAATACACCGAACCACCAATGTGAAAATTGTGTCATGCCTCAGACTGTAAATTAAGACGCAATAATACAATTATATTAGTTGATGAATATTTCATTACTTTTCAAATATCTGTCGTTCTTAAAAGTAGTTAAATCTGTTTAATAGAGGTTTAGACCGCTTTAGATTTGATCTACCAAACATTCGTCTACGATGGCTGTGTATATACGTATGCCCACTGCTTATGCACAATAACCAGTAGTACTAGAGCAATCACAACTAGTTGTAAGGCCCGTCAGTGAACACCGCAGTGGCATCACGTAGAACGAGAAGAAGAATATTGCAGTAAAACTTCTTGCAGGTCAGGAAGTTGCAGTAAACTGTTATGAATTTTATGTTAATATAAGAACAACTGGTCAATGTGAAAATGTTACAAAACCGTTTCGCACAAACGACATAAACTAAAAATAGCACCATGGTGTTGGCTATCAGAATGGGTAAACAATCACCAGACACATTTTTGTTTCAGAGGAGAAGATCACTAAAGTTTCTCCTATATAAATATACTTAGAACAAACGACCCCTGATGGGACCAGTTTAGATTCAAGTGGCATGTTTTTTACAAATTGTGTTACCGACAAATAGACAATGCTTTATTCAATATATGTGAAATAATTTTAAAATCCAGTCAATGGTTTCAGAGGAAGATTCTTTGAACGTTCTGACTAACAAGTTCATTTAAAACAATTGAAGCCGAACTATAAATAATGGATAAAGTACTGTAAGCGTGAATAAATACGTTATTTCGAGAAGTCGTTACATCCAAGTAATTGTTCAAGCAAACAGTTCTCCATCTGATTTATATCATGGCGAATTTCCTGTACTATGCTCTATTTCAGATAGATCACAGTTTTATGAATTTTTGTGAATAAGCATAGGCGTGAAATCGTCTAGTAAGTGTTAAAGTTCTGTCGTTTTCCATAGCTAACACGTAGTTGAGTCTCAAAATTGAAAAGCATATTACAAATCAGATGTTTCTCCTCAATTGCTGCTGTTTTGAGGCACGTTTAACCTTTTTTCAGGTTTTACCATAAGCATACATGATAGATTAAAAGCACTATTGTTATGTTTTACATGTATATTATATGCTTACTTCAGTAGGTAAAACTAAGAAACATGAGCAAACACAAATGATAATATATATTTATTTACTCAACTTTTCGAACTGTTTTTGACTTTTCAACGTATCAAATTCACAATCAAAACTATCTCAAACAATACATAGTAAGAGCGAATACTTTACAAAACTGAAAAAAGCGCACAAAGCACACATTTACACAGAAAACAAAGAAAATATCAGTAGATCATATCAAATTTACACAGAAAACAAAGAAATCATCAGTAAATAAAATAAAACATGACACATGGATGGCAAAATAGTTTCTTATAGATTGTATACCATTACTTTCGTTGTTAATATGATTAAGACTCAAATGTTGTTTAGCGATATACATACTGTGACAATTAAAACGTTATCACAGATATTTAAATCGATAAGTTAATGAAAGGCGAGAGGCCCTAAGCAGTCTGTTTTACAAAAAGAAAGCCTTAATTATGCATTTTGTGGGGGATAAAAATTGTTGCCCGTTTTTAAAATGGGTGGTGTTTAAAGCAACATAAATACCGTTTTTGACTACAATTTTCATTTGAACGAAGATCTCAATTAGTCAGTTATCTTTAGGCATAAACAACGCAATATTTCTAGACGCAGCAGCAAATGAAGAAGTCAGTTGTAAAGATAATGTTAGGAGCAATTGCACTTGGATATTTTCGAATGAAATTCAAACGATTACAGTTAATTAGATATCGAGATATTGTGCAAAATTATTTGGTAAACTATAAAACGTACACATGTTGAATTTCTACATATATTTACAAATAGTCTATACAAAGTTATTGTTGATTTTCCTGTCTGAAGAAGTATCCGCTTTGTTTATGTTTTCACTCTTTTTTCCAGTCTCACAAAGACTGGTTCGGCTGGTTTTCCTAACCCCAATGTTGTCGTCGGCATTGGTACCTGCAGATTAATAAAAAAGTATGTCAATATTGTAGTAAAGTTTTAAACACGTTGACCAAATTTCAGTTGCAAACATTAAAATATTTGCATATGGCAAGATAAATCCACAGCTCAAAATCTATGACTTATTAAAAAGGTTGCGTTTTTAAAGTTGTTAAGTATATAAGATGACAAAACTTTTTTGTGAAATTTAGAGAGACGAGGTTTTGATAGTGGCAAACGTTTTGGACAACAGGAATATATAAAGTCGCCTATGACAACTTTGCTTTAAACACCTCTTAACGGACTCTTAATCCGTTCATCTATTGTAAACGGTTGCAAGATACGAGCTAAATGGTTTCAATGTTAACACTCTGTCTCATTTGAAACAGACTGACAAAATGAAATGTGCTTAATATAATGATTGTAAAATAGAGACACCGATAAATCTCAACAATATCATATATATTTGTTAAATACCTTCTTATGCATCAATATATCACCAAAAACCATATACAAACCTTTAACTTATCTGTCTTATGAAACCTGTATTTCTGTAGCAAGGTGACGATAGTTGACTTCACTTCGAGTAAAGCTAGTCTTTTACCGATACAATTTCTTGGGCCCTGTCCGAATGGCATGTATGCGTATTGATTGATATTTGCCTGATTTTCAGGAGCAAACCTGTGCAAACACCAAACAGAATATTTACAGTTGTTTTCTTTTGAATGCCGATGACTATTTGTATGAATTTACTAAAGTTTTATTATTTGTTTATCTTATGGAAAATGTTACACGTTTGTTTGTTGACTAATAAGAAAATAGCACATTTATACATAACATGTCCGTCAGATAGTTTCTGATGTTAAGATGAACATTTCAAGTACATAAAATGTATGTACATGTAATACGTACAAATTTAGAAACATTAATGGGCGACTTTAGTGACTTATAAAATCCAAAGGTAGGTCCTATCATTTGGAATCCTTTGACTGTATCTTTGTTTCTTATACAGGTGTCCTAGGTACTTCTTACTTCTGTGTTGATTAAACGTATAGAATTGTCAATAATTGGACACTAGACTAGGGTATAAAAGAACATGCTGCTAAATTCATTACTTAGGCCAACAAAAAATTCCAACAAAAAATAAAAAAATCATCATTTAATCTGATTATCATAGTTGCAAATATTTCGGCTTACTTTTTATTATGTAGTACAAAGAAAACAGCGATGAACACAGAGTAATCCAAATGAAATGACCTACTTTCTGATAGTGAAAAAGGACACAACTGGCAAAAATCTTTAATTGATTTCACCTTTCAGGGTCATATTTATTTGGGTTCTCCCAATACTCCGGCATATAATGCAGGGCTAGTGTTGACATTGTACAGTCCATTCCTTTCTTTATATGTACACCATTTATTTCCACATCCTCCAATGCCATCCGGTTGAGCCTAAAGCAAATGTTAAGTCGAAGATTTAGTTGACAAAAAGTATAAAATACAAATAAGGAGTTTTCATCTGATGAACAGGATATGACCTAGATTTTGACCCCAGGTGACCCAGATGCAAACCTGACATAGACAAATTATTGAACATGGCGATAAACCTAGCAAAGGTTTTTTGTACTGTTGTACAAGATGAATTTGATGTCGACATCGGAATTTAGTATTTCGAAACAATTTGGGCAGTTGCTGTCTACTTTGTTTGCTTTGTAGGTTACAATACTTAAAGGTTAAAGTCCCAGGATCTTTTTGAATTTACTGATATAGTAAAATAATATTACTGACAGCATAATGATAGAACCATGCTCTATTCACTCTAAAACAATGTTGATCATGCCTTTCTTTCGTATTCAAGACGTTTCGTCATATAGCAAACGAATCAATTTTTTGAGAGCAGAAATGACCCAGTAATACACAAATTATTTATCAGCTGTATCAAACCGCTTAAAACCAGAGTCGCATTATGCTTTGATATGTCTTCTTCCACTCTTGCAGAGTAAATTCATACACGCGTACAAAATAGCAAAGCAACAATATTTGACTATCTCGATAAATCAAAATCAGGGCAAATGAAAAACACTTCACATCTACCTACAATAATGCATTATTCATTAAAATCATGAATTTTAGGTAGTTCCATGTGTTTTACTTGGTTTCTCGATAATACGTAACAACCTAGAACATCTACTGGTTTGAATATGTTAAAAAAACATGTACCAGCCGTTCTAATGCTTTATTGTGACAAATTCATATATTGTTAGAGTATGGTTTCAAATCGAACTGTTTCTACAGTTGCATACATTCCCTGAGATATTGGAAACCCGTTTTTACTATATACTGCAAATTTGGTATTTCTTGCGTGCCGAAAATTTCGCAAATTGTGAGCAGATAGCAATATTCGCGGAAGGAAAATTTTCTAATAGTAAATCTATGTGAAAGAATTATTTCAAGAGATTTTTAAATTAGCAAAATGGGAAATTCGCGAAAATAGTGAAAATTAAATAGTCGCGAAAATTACCCAATTTACAATAATTATAACATATATTTCATTATGATTTTAGACAGGTGAAACGAAGATTGTTAATATCTTACAGCAAAATGCATGTTACCTTCGTACCGGTGGATGCATTCTCAACGACTCATTGACAACCATGTCGAGGTATCCCAACTTAAACACATTGTCATAGTTCGTTTCTGCCTTTTTAACAGAAAAAATATACACTGAAACATTTTGCACTAGAACGATTATCTGCGATACGAAAGTTGAGTATCTCGTTATTGACAAAGTAACTCAGATTTATGTTAACATACAAAGTACCTAACATCACAGTGAATAATAATAAGAGATAAAAATCTTAAAAGTCTTATCAAAGTTTAGTAAGTTATTATGTTGGTATGAGCTGAGAATTTCGTTCTTCTACTTCCATATTGTTACTTACATCTCCTATATTCCCGTCGATCTCCTCGATCAGTTTTTCTTGGCATTCAGGGTTAGTTACAATATCATATATGATCCACTGCAAAGTGGTTGCCGTAGTGTCGTAACCCGCTACCATAAAGAATATTGAGTTGATAAGCACTTCTTCATCCGTCAGACCTGAGGTAAATTGTTTTTATCTACAGTACATACGTTCATAGTGTTACCTACCTTACTGTCACAGTAACAAAAAAAAATAGATTTGTATTATTTCTTTTATTTTATGGTCTTATGTAGCCCCCTGATGCCGATATCATATTTGGTGAGCTTATATTACATTTCGGCCAAAGCCACCGTTATCATATGCTGACTAAAGACAGATTTTATTTAGATTTTTGTACAACTTTGACTGTAACAATTTTAACGTTTGAAAGTTATCTTTGAAAAGTAACTTTAGTATTAGTCTCTCCCACGCTAGCACGTGGTGCCCAAAAATCTAAAATAAAATATGTGTGAAATAGTGTGTGTAAAGGTTATACCAATCTGTGTTTTCTTGAAATATTGAATGAAAAGTATAAATCATTTAGTGTTCCGGACTCGTTTTCATACTTTGAATGAATCCAACTAAGCGTTACTTAAAAGGAATTGTTCCAGTTCAAAAACCTCTAAATTAAGCACGGCTTCTTGATGTGAATTGTTACCCTAATATTGTAATACGACCTAAAAGAATATTCCAGTTTCGATACCAAATAATTTTTAAAGCCTAATCTTACCTCTTTTTTTCATTCCTTCAAATGTCGTTTCGTCCGTGTCTTCGTCTTTCGCTCTTACTCCACCACTATCCTGATGAGCATTAATCATCAACTGGAGCAAATCCCTATGTTTCTAGAAAAAGCAAAAAAAAAAGATCTATTACAGTAACTGTATTAATTCTTATTTATCTAAATGATAAATATCATACATCTGACTAAATACACAGATGTATGGCATATTTTCTCATTTCATTTCAAGTACATAGATTTGTGCAATTATTTGAAACAAAAGCAACAAAGGTTTATAAGTCACTGCAAATTAAACGTTGTTTGTGCAACTGTATACTAATGAGAAGTTTTCATAAAGAAAATCTAAAAGACATTTGTTTTGCAAGCGTGTAATAATGTTTATACTGGACAGTTTACATTATCAAATGTACTAAATTCACTGTATTTTTAGTTTTCGATATAGATGTTGTTGTCTTGTAACGTTATCAAATGTACCCATACCTCCTATTTCATATATCGTAAAACAGCTATTAGGTATGATCCATAATCTAAAAGGGTCTTAAATAATACATGTTCATTTGTTATAGCTTACAGATTGATCTTGTTTTCGTTCCTTAAAAGCTTGTTCTAGAGTCGTTTGGAAAAACTCAAATGCATCATTTGAAACGATGTTTGTCCGTATATAATTTCCGAAGATCTTTTGAATATCCGGGAAGAACACTGCAACAGATAAAAAATATATAAATAAATTGTATTATAATAGATTTATGTATATATCTATATATCACTGTAACAAAAGATTACCTTATCTAATATGAGTATGTTGCACTGTGAAAAACAGCAATTTTGAAGCATCTTTATGTTCTTATATGGCCATCTTTTCTATTTAGGACGGTTGCTACAGTTCTCTTTTAGATGTATAGGGCCAAAACTTTTCATTTTCATGGAATTTCTTCAAACTTGGTATTTTGACTGAGAATCAAGTTTAAAACAGAAATCTGAAATAAAAATCACATCACCGGCATTTATCTTGAAATGTCAGAAACTATAACAAAACCCTTTGTTGAAGGGCATGTAATTCCAAACCAAGGCAGGTGACCTATGATTTTTATATTAGATTTCTGATTCAAAGGAAACACATGTATCTACCTAGGACAGGGGAAAATGTGAAAGATGTGACCGATAAAATGAAGTCTTCCTATTGTCATTGTTTAAAATCTCAATTAATCAAAGAAAATATTGAATATGTAACTCATTTGTATTTGGCATAAAATTTCTATATCCTCAGAAATCGCACAGTTCTTCAGTAAATTCACTAAACCGTCATAGTTTCCCCATGAGAACTATTAAACAAATATAGTAATACAAAGAAGATCACCAGAGATATATAAAATGATTTCAATATATTTTAAGTTACAACTGGCAAGACAATAGTTTCATAGATAATGACCTTATCTGAATTTCTTTACCAACTTTCAAAGGCTTTATGAAGTATTATCTCTACAGGACTGTATGGGATTCATGAATATAAAACAAATAAAGATATTACCAAACAGTTATACATGTTTTGTATTCATGTATCCCATACGCTTAAGTACTATCGGTTTATCACAGCGCAACAATTCTATGACAAAACTGTATCAGCTAAAATTCAGGATCCCATAGAACCGGTATCTAAATTTCATCAATGTCAAAATATTATAAGTACACTAGACTAACATGAGTATCTGACCGAGAGTAGCAGTAAGGCATTGTTTTTTAGAACGGAATTATCGAGGTAACTACATCGCTCCGTTGTTATGGATGTCTGTCATTAAGTTAAAGAGGTAAGTAAAATAAAATATATTTACTTTGAAGAAGAAACACTGGATTCTTGAAGCTGCTAATCTCCACAACCTGTCTCGAATACCTTATGAAAGCATTGTCTGGGTCTTTCTGTGCGTCAATATCAAGACCAAATCCCGTGCTGCATATAACGTCCAAAGTATAAGCCCCTATGTTTCTGAAACATTATTTCGTCACGTGGTATTTAAAACCCAAATAAAAAAAAATGTATTTCTGTGCAAATAGAGGACCATCATGGCCCTATATCACTTACCTGGGTATCATTGGCTATAGTTCAAGGTCAGCAACAGGGTCGCAGAAAACAAAGTACAGATGCAACGATTGTTAAGTTTCCGATAAATGTAAAAGGTACGTGTTGTTTGAACTGTGATAAACATGCTTTGCAAAAACAAAGGTAATAAAAGAAAAGGTGTGAAAAAATATTGGACCTCGTTTGTAAAAGTGCAAACATGGTTCAAAATTCACGACTGTAGCTCTATAACAAGCAAGTAGGTCAAAAGGTTATAGTCAATGCCATCCAAGTTAAGTATTGAATTTGTTCGCAAAACTGTACACGAGGTCCTAACTTCGTTACGATAGCTTCAAAAACAAAAAAGTAAGCTAATAGGTCCTGGTCAAGGTAAACCCAGGTAACCATTGAAATCTATTTGAAAAACTTGATGGTCCAAATTTCATCACAGTGACCAACAAAGAAGATCAAAAGGAGGCTCACTTTTGACTTTGGGTAAATAGTTATAACAGTCATTGGAGAGGATCACTAGGCAATGTTTTTTTATCATTTATTTTTGAGACATACATATACATTATGACAAAATATTCACCATATTGCACACTACATTGCACAATGCTACCTACCAAAATAGTTAAGCTCTAGTCCATGCCATTACGGAACAGATTTTTAAAACTATTCCTATAATATAAATCTATGTGATAAAAGAGCGGGGTGTGGCCAATTTTAACCCTAGGGACATCATTTGAACAATCTTGGTAGAAGACAAGAAGTCGATCTGACGTACTAAATATCTTAGGTCTAAGCCTTAATTTTGACCCAAGGGGAATTTGAACAATATTGGTAATAGAACACTAGGCAATGCTACCCATACAATATTGGAGCTCTCATAATTAGGTGATGCTACATTCCAAATATCTCCAGACATTACGGTATTAAACATAAAACGTATTTCATTGATAGAGGAACACTACGTAATAATACACATCATGACGTTACGTTTTCTGACAAGAAGACTTCGTAAGTTTTACTACATATTTCTACGTAAAACATATGACCTCACGGACGGGACCAATTTTGACCAAAGGGGCACAATTTGAACAAACTTGATAGCGGTCCACTAGGCAGTGCTTTTCCTATTTGTTGCCATAGCAACCAGAGTGTTTCATGGAATTGAATATTGTAACAACTTTAAAAGAGCCTAGAAACTTGGTTTTTGAGAAGATTTTTTAAGTTTTTCCCATTTGTTGCCATAGCAACGAGAGTGCTACATGAAATGTAATTTTGTCACACATTTGGTAAATCTCTATGCAAGGAATATTCCTGCAAACTTTTATCAACATTGGTCAAACGGTTTCAGAGGAGATGCCATTAGTTGGGAAATGGTAGACTGAAGACAGACGGACGACATACGCCGGACATTGGGCAGTTCTGATACTAGTTCAAATATTGATTCTGTACACAAGTCTATTTCAGAAACTTAACAGACGCAGGTTTATTTTTACTAGAGTGTTGACATTATAATAACCGAATACAAAATTAATCGTAAAACTGGCACTTCTGTGTTAATATTATGATTATAACCAAATGCATTAGAAATAATAAAGCTAGTATACTACATTGTTTACATTATAATAACCAAATACAACGTTTAAGTACTCACGGTTTCATGTCAAATCCTTCAGGGTGCATTTCAATCTTTTCATCCAAAAGTTCAAGCAAAGTTTTCATACATTTATGTATGTAAGGTTTCATCTGCCGAATAATAAAATGTTTTAATGTTATTTTGTCAGGCCCACGAACTGACTGTGTTCGCATTTGCCCAGATTGTGTGATATCTGTATAACACAGGACAGTATACTAGTAGTTTCGCATAGTTAGAGGGTACATTACGTAGTTATAGTAGCTTGAACACTTATGCTATGATACAGATTGGTAAAACACGATTTCTTAGTGATCATTTGTGCGTATGGAATTATTTCAAGTAATATTCAATCATACATCTGGCAGATTGAGGTCACCGTGACATTGTTTTACATTAATTGAGATTAGGATTATGCTGGCCCATATGTACATACTTTAAGATCTACATGCAGTTTTTGCAACATTTTGAACATCATTGAATACATGCACACATTTTCAAAATTACAAGACTTATGTTACTTAAGCTGAAACTTATCGACAATTACTATGAAAAGAAAGATACTGTAAATCACATTGCATTCGCGAGACAAAAAGTTCGCAAATTGTACTGTATTTTTTCTTTATACCGGCATACCTCTCTCATTCTGCCTGAAGTAAATGTTGGACTCAAAGTGGAACGTAAAAATCTCCAGTGTTGTCCTCCAGCAACGGATACGGATGAGTCCCACCTTTTTGTCAATGCAATAAAGGTCTGAAACAGTTAGGAAGTGTACAGTACAAATAATACATTGGTGCAAAAAAGGCATCAGGAAAAAAAAGAGAAATAAATGAACTGACAGGTATTCATCTGTGTTTGGAAAGGTCTTGTTTCCAAAGACAACTAAAAAAAGGGACACTTCCGCGATATGTCTAAAGTAAATCCTTAACAAACAATACTGACATTCACCCAACTAAGCTAGTTAAAATAAATCGTGGTACATGTTGATCATACAAAATTATGATTTTGACATTGTTAAAAGTTATATCATCCTTAAAAACGGCTATGCTGAATTATTGTAAAGAATAAAGATTAAAATAGAAGATGCTTCATAGACATGTAAACTAAACTTAAAAGAAAAGATGCATTTTCAATTTTTGACTAGAATAAACAAAAATATTACAGCAGTGATACACAATATTCAGTGGGAATAAAACTGCTACACAGAGTCAGATACTATAGGGTTAACTGTTTTGTAATTTTGATATTTGCGACTGTATATACGGTTTTTAATGGTCGGAAACATTTTTAATAGTGTAAAACCTGTTTGAGACCAATCAAACCGTATATACTATCGCAAATGTCAAAATCATTAAACGGTTAACCCTATTCTAAGGCATAATTCTCTAAAATGCGATCATTACCGATTGTCCGACTTTTGCGACTATATATACGTTTTTTTGATAGTCTCAAATTTAAACAACACAACCAATCAGAAACGACGTTACGTCGATAGTGCGTTAGAATAAGTAATCATTATGGCAATGTTCATTACTCTAGGAGTATAAATCAGTGATTAATGTGCATGTATTTGTTGTCATTATGATGCTCATTTTCAATGGCAATATCACTTTAAGTAATTATTACGTAATTTGAAATATATACAAAACAAACTCTGTAATTCTTGACTATAGGAGATAAAGAAGTACAATGTATTAAATTAACCTTGGGAATATGGACGGTTTCAGTGTTAACAATAATATTAAAATCAATTTCTCCGGATTATGCAACGGCCACACCTGGACATCACGCGTCTGATTGCACATAATAACACGTGGATTTGTTTGTGATGCTGTTTGTGAACAGTTGACATAGCCATAAAAAGAAAATAATCCCTTAACAAAAGGCTTAGATAAGCTTTAAAGTTTGTCCTAAAACCGGAACGGTCCATTCGCAGCTCGAACCGTATGTTCGACAATAACATTAGTTAAACAAAGACGAGTTGAAACATCTATAAACCCGAGTTTAATTTCTTTACTATAATTTGCTGTGTGTCTGTGCGCAATTCTCGTCGTCGGTCTTGTTATACCGCAAAACTGAATGCAGGTACAAATATTCTTTAAAAGAACTTACCACACGGTCAGTGAATTTAGAAAACTCCTTGACCATTATCTGTTTTATCATATCTGCGTCACTTATAATAAGTGAAGGAATATTTCCCAAATACAATCTAGAAGAAAATAAATGGTGTCATTTATGAGGAGATGTTAACACTTCCTAAACTGTCCGGTGCCAGTGGGCAGCGTGGTTTTTAAATTTGAAAACACAAGTTTGACAACTAAAAGTAAACCTGAATGCTGAAATCGTGTTTGAAGCTATAACTTTATCAATAAACTCTCCTTCTAAACTAAAATGCCTTGAAACACTTATCTTTAAATACTTGTGTAAGTCACTTAGCTACGATTCTAAAATACGAAGTATATGCATTTAGATATGATCTGCGATAAATTATTTTAGTTAATGTTCTTTCCACAGGAACATGGTTTGCATCTTAAATTTCCTGTTTCTTTATACAGAAGCACTCATACCGTTATAGATCCATCTGATGATGTCAAAAAATACATTTACAAATACTAAATTCACAAAAGGAGCGTTCGTCACGGTACCTTAACAAATATTATCAGTTACTTTAAGCCGTAGGTTGGTGTACGTATAAATGATTCAATCGGTATATGCAGGGTAATTAAGAATGAGTAACATATTCTGAAAAATAGTTTGTAAAAACACTTACCCGAAAACTTTTCCATTCTTTTTTACCATTTCATAATCAATATACCCAAAGCCCTAATATAAAACAATAAATTATTGGATTCAATACTGTCGCAACGCACAAAATTGTCCTGATCTTTTGAAATAAATATAACCAAGATGAAATAAAATAAGAACACTCATCTTAAGTTTAAAAATATCACATCATAAAAAATGCCTGAAAAAACACTGAGCAGATTATTTTCTGAAAACGATAAAAATGAATAATAGATATATAACTTTTTTAAGAAGAACCTATATCGAAAAAATTCTCGTTTATGCAAAATGTGCCAATATAGTCATGATTTATAATAAAACGCTATCCACCCATAAGTTATGAAACAAGTGTTTATAAAAGTTTTAAGGTATTACAACACGTATGATAATGCTAGTTTTACCGATGTTTGCTGAAACGTTCAGTTTTGCTAACTATCGTTTTAATTATTTCAATAAAAATTGTTTTGATGTTATTAAAATTGATCCAAGATTTAGTATATGCCTCATATAAAACATTATCTAGTTATCATATTATAGAAGCGACCATTATCACGTAGCTTTACATCATGTATATATACCTTCTTCGACAGTTCGAACATATCCCCCAGAAAGAAAACGGTTGGCTTTTGTGCAATTCCTAACCGCTTGAAAAAGGTTTGCTTGTACCATGTGTAGCTTAAAGTAAAAAGATGTAAAAGTTCCTGAGATAGTGATATTTTAGGGTCGTTTTGTTGTCCTGATGGTTCGTCGTGCTGATTACACCTAGATATATACAACTAAGTCTATTTCAAAGTTTTTGCATTTAACATGAGGCCATGTGTCAATCAAGTGACTTCAATATCAGTCACAAATGGAATTTACCTACGACAAATAAATGCACGTGGAAAAGGCGGTTAGTACTGGTTCTTCCCAGGAACGAAGTACCGAAATACTGTTTGAACGTGCGTTAAATTCATACAATAACAACTACAACCACTCAGGGTTTGTTAAAGTTTGGTGTTTCACAGCATCATCAGATTTATAAAATTTAAATTTAGTGCAAGGCGATGTTCCTGAGTCGACAGGAATCCTAATTTGGACCCTACCTAAAATAAATACACCTTATTGTTTTGATGAAACCCGATCTAAAGGTAGGGTAACACATTGCAAAAATACAGAACTATTCTGAATGAACAATATATTGGTTTCAGCAATACAATGTACATAGGTTTCAGTATAAAATCCATTACAAAGTAGTGACACTAAAGAAAAAAAGAAAACCCTGCTTACAGACAAACTGTCATCACAAACATGATTATGCCCACTAGCCAACCAGGCAAGTCGATGAGTCCTAGAATTTCCATCGCAGACGGTCAGCTTCTCTGAAATATAAGAGAGAAACATTATGTTTAAAGAAGAATTAACGCATCTTTTGTGCTAACACATGTTTGTAGACACCAATAAAATTTTTTGTTGTTAATTTGAAAAAAAAATAGAAGAACTTAAAGAGTATATAGCCCCTGCCATTTTAAATGTCCGTAGTTTCAAACATCATTGCGAATCTGTCCTGAGTGTGCCATACGTCCACTAAAAATCATCGTGACAATGGAAAATAATCGAAACTTGATTTGTATTTAACATGCAATTTGTATTTCTTAAAGTTCAGTTTTGAAAGACGCGCTTAAAGCTTTTCGCCTTTCCACACAATGCTTCCAGGTAGCGAAGTTTGAATGGATTTACACATGTATAAGAATAAATTCAATTGTGTATCGTATCAAGAAAACAATCACATATTACGAAATGTGTTTTTAGTTTTTACCATTATAAATACCAAATGGCAATTATAGTAAATATATTTCGTAAAATCGAAATTTTTCCCTTATTTCGTAAAAAAATAAAGCCAGAATAAATGTATACCACTTGTGTTTGCGACCTTTTACAAGGATCTTATACTACAGTATGTTATACACATAATTTACAATTTGCTCGCTTGGTGGCAACAACTTCGTACAATTGTGCAAATATTAAAGCATAATTAGGTAATTTCATTCATTTTAAAATTTCAATTTTTGCTCAGGCAAATGGCAAATATGAATTTATATTCCATAATGATAGACTTTGTAACAAATTGTGACGCATGTCAATTATCTATTACAAAGTCTGTGAAACTAGCAAATTGAACAAAACTTGTTAAGAAAAGCTTGACTATATGCACCGAGATCTATATGCGAAACCAATCGAGATTTCACTGGAATATTGCACTTGTTTAAAACCTCTGAAAATGGCGCAAATTGGAGTTTTGGCATCGTATATATGATATATCTATAAATAATTTAAGTAACACATGTGAAGGAAACATATTTCTTAAAACAGAAATAGTCATTACTGTGTGAATTTTGCTATAAACTGAACTAATATGACAACCGCTGTTCTAACAGATATAACTACAGTCCATAGGTGACGGATATCCCTGCTTAGGCTTTTAAGTCAATTTTACAAAATAAAATTTAATTAAAATACAATCAAACACTGTGGCCTTGTCGTTTAAAGTGATACCATTTTCTTGTACAAAACAGATCATCTTGTTATATGTCAGAATAACTCGCCTTTAGCACTTTGTTCACTGGTGAGCTAAAACGTAATGATCATGAGTTGGACACAAATAACTATTACAATATAGCAATACATGTATGAACCACCTTTGTCAACAAAAACGACCTATATATTTAGACAGTAGATAGCAGAATCAATACCGCACAACTTAATAAGCATACTATCTAATTCTTAAATCGATAAAACTAGAGCGTTCGCCATAAATGAAAGAGATGGCTACAGATTAAACAACCGAGTCAAAGCAGTTTGTATAAGTGCCGATCAGTTTGTATCTCCATTTGAACAAGAAGCAATCAAAGTGCATTTCCTGTAGTTAATTCTATTTTCCACAAGCGAAAATTGTACTGTAAAATTATTGAAAGCTTACCTGTTTCTTTCCGTCTAATTCGCAATCTTGTTAAAAGGCGTTTTCTATGTTAGCTTTTATATATAGATGTTCAACCTTGAGCGAGCGTGACGCAATATATATACGATTATTCATAAGCAGTTATCTACTGACACACGTTGCAAGCTCACCGTATATTCCAATGTAGTTCAAAAATGAGCTCATGGGATTTTCCCCGATGTATTTTACATATGAATACTATTAATATAGATTATGAACTTCCCATGTCGTTATTCACAGCGATATCATTATAGCTATTTGACACAGTGCTGACCTTTTAACATCATTCACTTGACAGTATTCGTAAAGTGCAGATTGTTTGTTTAAAGGATTTTATGTATTAAGGCGTGATATCGTGTTACATTTAAATAACAGTGAAGTTGTGACAGATGTATTTGTACAAAAATACATATATATATATTTATATAAAAACTGCATGAAAATGTAAAGTCTGCGTACAAAGAAAGAAATTAAATCCATTTAATAAATATTCGTCGATGAAATAATGGTTGTAAAAAGATAACGGCTTTACAAAGTTATAGCTAATTTTTGCATGGTCAATTTAATTACCTAAAAGTTACCTAACCAGTACCCATCAACATAGTCGTATTCACTTACAGTCAATAATATGGGCTTAACACAGTGTGTGGTTCGAAAACATGTAAGAATTGAATTATAATCAATTATTTCTCTCATTGACAGGTCTAAATGGAAACATACAAAACAGAAAGTTTTGACTTCAACAGCCAAAAAAATATTTTTGCAGATTTTCTCTACATTCATGAAACTGTTTTATTTTTTATACTTTAATGGCATTGGTCATTTTTTCAGAGTCTAAATCACTGAGTAATGCCTATCTTAAAATTATGACGGTCGCTTTGAACGGTAATATTTTAATTTAGCAAGGGACTGATCATGCGCTTAAATTGTAAAATTTTTCTTGAACTACGATAAATTCATTTATTTTTGTTTCGGTTACACGAATGTATACGCTTACTATCGGAAATTCCTCATAAGGAGAGTATACGGAGTAATGGTCGGTGCATCACAAACAGTTTATCTTTTGTACATGTAACCTCTAATTTGTATATTGAGACGCTCCACATTCAATAGGTAAGGATAGACATAGCGATGGAGACCCAGCTCTTGATTTTCACTGGTGGAAAGTCAATTTTCACTTCCAACTAAATTATGGTAATTCATGTAAAACATTCCAAAGAAGGAATTAAATTAAACACCAAAAAGCATTAAAAAGATAAGTAAATACTTACCCAAACACTTTCCCATTCTCTTTCACCATCTTATAATCTATATATCCAAATCCCTATACAAGACAATAAGATATAGTTAACATTGTTGTACAAGGTCCCTATCAGAACGTTTGTGAGAAATGCATCCAACAGAAACACAAATCATTTGTCATTGCAGTTTTTCAACCGTACACTATTTTGCTTGATGCAATGTTCGTGAGCTAGACTGCTCTCATTGGTCAACTACATGAAGCAGGTTTATATATTTACCTTTTTCGACATTTCGAACATATCGCCAAAGAAGAATAATGTTGGTTTCTGTGGAATACCGAGCCGCTTGTAGAAGCTTTGCTTGTACAAGGTGTAGCTAAAAGCAAAACTATAGCTAATTTTGTGTCCTTGCGGTGATGTACTCTGAATATGATTTTTAAAGGATTTATTTTTATTCGGTAAAAAGTTAAGATTTTATGAATTTTCTTTATTCCGGCCGCATCGCTGACGACGGGCCGGCCCTGTCAAGAGTTTTTGCCTCAGTCATAATAATATGTCCATGTTAGCCACCAGATTATGTATATTTTAGATTTTAAGTAAAAGTAAATAAAACAGTGAATATATTTAAGTTTCATGTTTTACAGAAATATGAATTTCAAACAGATATACCATTGAAGAATTCTCCTATCGCGAATATAAAATACGCGAATAAGGCTGTCTACAAACAAATCGCGAGATTTTCGTCACACGAAATTACCCAATTTACAGTACTCTTGTTTGATCCACACAAAATGGTTTTGATCCACACAAAATGGTTTTGTCTTGTGTTTCGTCGTTTGAATACATTTGATACAATGAACATTTTTACCGAACGAATTTTTGCTGATTCGACAGGTTCTGCTTTTTGCAATATCTGACAGACGACAATATTGATTAAAGTCTTTAGAGTCCGGCGTACTTGTAGAGTTTTCAGGGTAAATAGATTAATGTTCCACTCTTTTGGCCATTAATTTTATCACATTTTTTTCAGATGAATGCTGAAGAAGATTACAGCTTGTTGCATGTTTAATCTAGTATATGTAGGGCGCAGTACAAGGATTGTGTCAACAAACCTATTAAGTGTTTGATTATTATAGTGTCACCCAGCCATTTCTGACTTATGAGACACCTTCTTTTTAAACATATTTACCTCCCGAATCCTATACTTTTAATGCCAGGCACCAGGCGGGTAGGCATACGGTAACCATTATTTAACTAGCTGGCGGCTCACCAACTGGCCATATCAGAACGGATCCCTGCTGGGATTCGAACCTTCGACCTCCCGCTCCAAAGGTGTACGGATGCCTGAACCACTAGACCAAGTGGGCGGTAATTTAGACAGATGATGCCACAAATCAATCTAGTGGCACAATATCGTCTAAACGCTAAATAGTTAATAGCACAGATTAGGCATTTTATGCGAACTGCTGGATTGTTAAAACAAATCTGGAAACATCACTGATGGTAGAAAAATCACCCAGCATTACCTACTGGCTAGTTGAGATACATCTGGCTCCCATCATAGATAGGGCTAAAGTGTTGTCAAGCAATTCATTTGCCCTTTCAAAAATATAAATGATTTAGTTTGTATCGTGTGACATTATACACTTAAGGCAACTTCCAACGCTACCTTTAGCCTTTATGTATTATTTTGAAAACTACTGTAAGATTTTACTTGAAATTTCACAAGAATAATAAATAGTATATTTGACAAATTATGTATATCTTTTGCAACGACCCATTGGTTTTAACACACTCGCTCAAAGAAAAACCTCCAAAATCGAAAGGCAAAATGCCGTTTTCACAATGTGTTAATTGGACGGAATACACGTATAAAAGTCTCGCTACTGGGCCTTGTGTGCGTTCACATTTCATTTTGGTTTCATTCTACATTGACTGAACACACGATAAGGTGACAATATGTTTACATGTTTTCGAAAATGATGTTGCTGATTATGCTGGTTAAAGGTACCGTTATGCTGTAATGACACTTCATAAACATTCTGCATGTGAAACCTGTGGATGATCGCTACCGCTTTTTAGAGCACAGGTTGTTATAAATGATTTAATCTCCATTTCAAAAATGTTGAAATTTAAGTAAGGAAAATGGTTAGAATATCTATACAGCAAAGGTCTCAAATTGCTGGTCTAATTATATGTGGAATTTTTGCAGCTTTTTGGTTTGCGCTTTGTGATATTGTTGCTGTTGTTTAAAGGAATTTGAGTTTATGATTTTATTTTTTGATATTTTATGAATTTACTATTGTTTAACAATGTGGAGACAACAGTCCACATGTTGTGAAAATTTGGTTAAGATATCTGGTACAGTTTCTGCGATATTCCAAAATATTGACAGGTAGCGTTAGAAGTTCCCTTAAGTGTATAAGAGTCATTGTTATATTTCCTGCGTACGGTAAGTGTAAGTTTACAATAACAGACTAAGTTTACTTGTTATATGCTTCTTGGTTCCGTTATATAAGGCAACGCATTAAAATATTCCGAAACTGTTCTGTGCATCTGTAACACAACTGAATGCACTACACATGCATCTTTTAGTATGGCGTCCTTTTTGGACCAAACGAAGACACTACCCGACATCGTTTGACCATAAGTAATACATTAATTAAATGTATTAAATACATTTAGCGTTAAATTACAGTTACTACATCCAGTTTAGGAAATGCAAATTAGAAAATAGATTTTGCTTTTGATTGATGTACCGCTTTATATATCAATCATGCTTTCGCCGGTCGTGATTACATTTCTATGCATCTAAACCCCACACAATGATAATACTTACCGGTATATCAATCAAAGTTATCTATTTTCTAATTTTATTATATACGTATACTTAATACAGCTGCATATGTAAATAACAATCAAATGCGGTTAACTATAAATATTTAAATATAAATTGAAGAATGCATTAAGATTGGTACTGTTTCAGAAATAGATCTGTAAATAAATTTACACGTATTTTCGAAACATACTGACTTTATTATAGTTACGTACAGTTAAAGCTGTAGCTATAAATCATTTACCGTTTAAGCTCTGACCGTCATCTTATGATCAATAGCAAATATTTTGTTTCAAAATCACTTATAACTGTAAGTTTATATTAACAATTGGATCTTAATAACTTTCGGCTAACTGCTACTTTTAACCGAAATGGTGCTCCATAATCATATCTGTACTGAAGTTATCAATTCATATTGCTGTTACATTTTGTACGCCATACTTTTATATAAAGTTCTCAAATGAGCACATGAAGATTAGAAGTTCATTTCTACTTTAGCTGCTACTATGTAATAACACACTATAGGCATTCAACAAGTATTGAGACTATAGCGTGGTAAAAAAACTTGAAAACTGAGAAAATAGGAAAGAGTTTACATAAGCGTTTAGCTTTCTTCTCAATCCTAATAGTCAATGTTTGTTGTATTATACTATGACCCATATGCAAATAAATATTATTTAAACTATACTCTAAAACGACAATATGGATCGGTGTTTATACAGTAAGCTCCATATGTATATAACGAACTCCTTGATAACATTTGAATGTACATTATAAACGTTCATATAGCATTTTCGTGTTATATAAAGAAAAAATGAAATCCGGCCCAGAAAATATGATCGTAATATCCGGAATTTCGCTATCACCGAAGTCGTTATATAAAGCGTTAACTATCTGTTTCCATAGGAAACATACATATATGCATATTTAACTAGATACACGAGTGTATGTTATGTTGTTGTTTTGATTCTTCAAATTATAATTTTAATGTTTTTGTTTTACCATTACGTTTTGTAAAGAAAGTCGGTACATAACTAAGGGTGAAAATGCAGAAAACCTTACGTTAAATGATCCGCATGCCGATTGTCAAGTTCAAAACAGTTTTGTTTTGTCTGAAGTAGGCCAGCCACCTACACAAACATGAAAACTTATCCACATCTTCTTCTTTTCTGACGTCATGTTGACACAGTGGGACGAAATTCGTTAGAAGACGAAGGGGTGGATCAGTAGTCCAGTGGTAACGCGGGTCGCAGGTTCGACCCCCACTTCTCCACTAACATTAAAATGGTCTGAATGAGACCTGAAAACCGAAGTCCAATGTATCGGTGTTGTACACCGGGCAAGTCAAAGAACCAGGGGTGTCTCTTGAACGGGACACGTTCTGTATCTTGCAATATCCCCCGAAACCTAAAACAGCTAAACTCTTCTCGGGGTGTGGTCATTAGGATTATCCTGTACCAACGATACAACTCTAAGATAAAAACATGCTTAATAGAAGATGAGAGACCGATAATGTTATGTGTACTAGTACATCACTGAGACATTCCTGTTCTACACTCCTGTGCGATGGTGTTTAATTTATTTTTAGAAAATATGACCGCAAATAAAAATTTTGTTACCAAAAATGTAATTCGGCCCCTACAGCATGCACGGATGTTCAGTTTTATAGACCCGGCTATCCTCGAGTTAGCGAAAAGGTCTAAAACTTCGCTGAAGGTTATATACATTCTACTTATAATGCTATAGCAGAAGAATCTGAATGTAAATTTCTTTAAATTGTAGTGTTGCTTTGAAGTTTACCGTTTGCAAACAAAAAAAAACCTTTGGGGTTAAGAAAGTAATTGTTTACATACATAGTTTATGTAGCTATCTTTCACAAAGTATGTGATAACTTTACACGAACGCGTTAATACTAGTAAATCATTGCATATGTACATGTATAGTTTATCGTCATGAATAATGAAGGTCGATATCTACACGGACGCTTAAGTACAGTCTAACCTGTCAATAGCGGTCATCCTATGGACTTAAGGAAAATGACTACTAAGTTAAAGACATGTTTCATATTTAGACTTGATATTACCAGATTCATGACTTGACGTGTATCATTATGAGTACTGAGGTCAATAAGCATTTTTAAAACATATTTATGTCTATTTCATATTCAAACATATCTAAAACATTAAATAAATATTCAAATATATGACTTATAGTAACTTTGATATCCTTTGCACAGCCGGCATATTTTGTTACACAGTCGACCGACATGCATATGTTTTTGTAAACACTGTACATCACGGTTTACTGCGCGTGTTGTACACGTTAGTAAATAGATTGAGCTGTAACATGAAAGTAAAATTTCCATTGGCCCACCTACAGAGGTCACGCGCAGGGGTCACCCTGTCTGCTAATCTGCTCATGGATCCTTATTTTTTATTTTTTGCTAACGAGAGGTAAATTTTAAGCGTTCTCATAAGATGTCAATATACCTGGGTTTGAGTACGACATAGCTGCTTTATGTCTATGAAAAAAATTTGCACGCGCTCGAAACGCTATCCCACAGGGGCCTGTACGCGAACGTTGGTAAAATGAACATTTTCAAACCTGGTAAAATTGTGTCCAAGGTCATTTTCAAGGTTGTCTTAAAGTGTCAGCATTTGCCTCGGACGTCTGAGTTTTCAACATTCAGGAGCTGTCGGCATAGGCTTAAAATTCATACAGACAAAACGTGTTCCATTCGGTAAATGTCACTTCTACGGAAGGCCAAACTTGTCTTAACCCGCGTATACGGTTTATTACGTTATTGCCATTCAAAGGATATCAAAAGACACGGACATTATAAATATGAAAACTCATTAATATGCAATTTTAAAATATCAAAACAGCGAAATAGTTGCACAAACTTCACAGTTTCTACACGAATTCGAGAAAATTTTGATCAGTCAAACTAATGTAATCAATATAAACTGTTAAATTTGCAAATCAATTAAAATAAGAAAGCTTCTCATCTGAGGTGTTATAAATCCCTTAAAGAAATCTGTATCACAATTCGACACACTGATTGCAATTTTATTTCATTTTCAGTGCCTTTTTAATGTTTAATGACAGACAATTTAATTTTACACTGAAGGCTTCGGCCATCCGAATGATGTTTCGTGATCAAATAAATTATCGTTCAATAACATCAAATTGTAAAGAATCATTTATTGCAATAAAACGTCAAAATGTTTTGATTAAACTGCGCAAAGTTTTGGTTCCTCAGTGCGTACCTATTAGATGTTCCGAAACCTTTGTATCGCCTATGTTCCAATGACAAGTATATCACAATTTTGATTGAAGCTTTGAACTGCAAAGTGCCTACATTGTCCTTTCGCGTGAAATGCCGTCCACTATTAGCAATTGTACCATACCAAACCAAAAGCATTGGGTGCATGAGGAGGTTGCAGAAACTGATATGTTCATTATGAGCGAACCTTTCACTTTGAGCTTTGGAACTGGGGCTTGCGCGCGACATGCAGTCCCATCAAGTTTCAAAGCCATCAAGTTTCAAAGTCATTCAATACCCATCTATTGTAATAAGAAGTAACAGCTCGGACACAAAATTTAGAGACAAACATACACCGAACCACCAATGTGAAAATTGTATCATGCATCAGACTGTAAATTAAGACGCAATAATACAATTATATTAGTTGATGAATATTTCATTACTTTTCGAATATCTGTCGTTCTTAAAAGTAGTGAAATCTGTTTAATAGAGGTTTAGACCGCTTTAGATTTGATCTACCAAACATTCGTCTACGATGGCTGTGTGTATACGTATGCCCACTGCTTATGCACAATAACCAGTAGTACTAGAGGAATCACTACACGCTGTAAGGCCCGTCAGTGAACACCGCAGTGGCATCACGTAGAACGTATGTCTGCGAGGAAGAATATTGCAGTCAATCTTCATGCAGGTAAGGAAGTTTCAGTAAAATGTTTTGAGTTTTATGGTCATATAAGAACAATTAGTCAATGTGAGAATGTAATAAACACGTTTCGGACGAAAAGACATAAACTCAAAATAAAACCATGGTTTTGGCTCTCAGAATGGGTACATTTGGTTTTAGAGGATAAGATCACTTAGGTTTCTCCTGTATAAATATACTTAGAACAAACGACCCCTGAAGGGACCAGTTTTGATCCAAGTGGCATGATTTGAACAAATCTTGTAAACGACAAATAGACAATTCTGTATTCAAAATATGTGAAATAATTTTGAAATGCAGTCAATGGTTTCAGGGGAAAATTGTTTGAAGGTTCTGACTAACAAGTTCATTTAAAACAATTGACTCCGAACTAGACCAGTTTTATGCCGCCTTGAGGAATGATTTGAGCAGATTTGGATACGAGCCACTAGACAACGCAAAATGCAAAACATCTACGTTCTGGTCCTTGCAGTTGTGGGCATAGAATAGAGTTCTTTAAACAGCCTGGTAGACAAGTATCAGAAGGAATACATGAACTTACACCCTCCTGTTTCAGACGAGATGTTCACAATAGCACAACAATAATAGGTAGAGTAGTGTTTGCGAGAAAAATAACGTTATTTCGAAGAGGCTTAGAATTCGGGTAGCAACGTAATTGTGTAAGCAAACAGTTGTCCATCTGATTTGTATCATGGCTAATTATTTATACTGCTCAATTGGAAATATGCTCCATTTCAGATATGTTACAGTTTTAAGCTCCATCCGCTTGCATACAGCAAGGTATCATTTACAGATAAGTTTGCTTTTATGTAGATTCATCCCAAAGTCATGATACAATATGGAATAAAATCACCTTTCAAAACATTTTTTTGTGAATAAGCATAGGCGTGAAATCATTTAAGTATTAAATTTGTGTCGTTTTCCTTAGCTAATACGTTGTTGGGTCCCAAATCTGAAAAGCATATTATAATTCAGATGTTTCTCCTAAACTGCTGCTGTTTTGAGACGCGTATGACATTTTGTCAGGTTTTACCATTAGTATACATGATCGATTAAAAGCAATATTGTTATGTTTCATATTATCTGCATACCTCAGTAGGTAAAGACTAAAAAACATGAGCAAACACAAATGATAACACATATTCATTTACTCAACTTTTCGGACTGTGTTTGACGTTTCAACGTATCAAATTCACAATCAAAAACTATCTCAAACAATACATAGTAAGAGCGAATACTTTACAAATCTGAAAAAAGCGCACAAAACACACATTTACACAGACAACAAAGAAAGTATCAGTAGATCATATCACATTTACACAGAAAACATCAGTAGATAAAATAAAACATGACACATGGATTGCAAAATAGTTTCTTATAGATTCTGTACCATTAATTTCATTGTTAATATGTATTTAAACTCAAAATGTTGTTAAAGCTGATATGCAGTTATCTCTAACGATTAGAAACGCTAATCAACAAGATGTTCAAAGTGTTATACATATTCAACATTAATGAAATGCTTCATTACGCGAAGATGGCCCTTAAGCATACCTGTTACACTAACAAGGTAACCTTTATCAGGGCATTAGTGGTGGTAGATCAAAATTGCTGCACGATTTAAAAATGGAGGCTGTTAAAAGCAACATAAACCGTTTTAGAACTACATTTTTACATAGGAACGAAGATGTTGTCAACGTTAGTCAGTTATCTTATAAACATGTAAACAGAATCGCAATATAGCTTTTTATTAAATCTAGACGCAGCAGCAAATGAAGAAGTCAGTTGTAAAGATAATGTTAGGAGCAATTGCACGTCTAGTACGTCTGTAATGCTTATCAACATTCCAGCTGACACGCTAAGTTAACTTTCACTTGCCTACGCAATATATTGCATACCAATTATTTTCATCACTTGACAAGGCTCAAACAGTAAGTCGAATCCAACATTATCATTCGTATTACTAGTTTTAACTCTAATATTGACTATAGCTTTTAACGCGCCAGTCAAACACGTGAGGAAAATTAATTCTGGGCGAAACAACTGTGATTTCGTAGAATATAATCGATGTTTGAAACAAAGTTATTTAAAGGTCCATTACTAAGGGAAATTGAGGTGGCATTTTTTTCATAGCCAGTACATAGACTTAGGCAAGACACTAAATAATGAAGACTGGCAGGTCAAAATTTACAGAAGGTCTTTGGAACCCAAAGAAATGTATGTGTATTATGTTGAAATTTCAGTGAATCGACATAATGACCACCCAGGTCTTTTGAACTTTCTTCATAATTCATAGAAAAGTAATTGTACATTTACTGTGATTTATTTAGAATTTCTACATACCAACTTTCTTTTTCCAATAAAATGAAATAGTTTCTGTGCTTTTTAAAAGATATTCAAATTTTCACTTTCCTTAGTATTGGACCTTTAAAAAAATTATCATTTTATAAATATTTTTCACAATTCTTTTCACAATATAGGTATCAACGAATTTCGCAACAGAAGATTGATATTTTCGAATGCAATTCAAACAATTACAGTTAATTAGATATCGAGATATTGTGCAAAATTATTTGGTAAACTATAAAACATACACATGTTGAATTTACTACATATATTTACAAATAGTTTGTACAAAGTTATTGTTGATTTTCCTGTCTGAAGAAGTATCCGCTTTGTTTATGTTTTCACTCTTTTTTCCAGTCTCACAAAGACTGGTTCGGCTGGTTTTCCTAACCCCAATGTTGTCGTCGGCATCGGTACCTGCAGATTAATCAAAAAGTATGTCAACATTGTAGGAAAGTTTTAAACACGTTGAGCAAAATTTCAGTTGTAAACATTAAAAATGTGCATATGGCAAGATAATTCCACAGCTCAAAATCTATTACTTATTACATTGTAAAAAGGTTGCGTTTTTAAAGTTGTTAAGTATATAAGATGACAAATTTTTTGTGAAATTCGAGGGACGAGGTTTTGGTAGTGGCAAACGTTTGGGACAACAGGAATATATAAAGTCGTCTATGACAACCTTGCTTTAAACACCTCTTAATGGACTCTTAATCCGTTCATCTCTTGTAAACGGTTGCAAGATGCGAGCTAAATGGTTTCAATGTTAACACCCTGTCTCATCTGAAAAAAGTACTTTTTTGCGACAGACTGACAAAAATGAAATGTGCTTAAAATAATTCTGAAAGTAATCCCATTAAATTTTCATTTTTTATATCATGGTATACTTTATAGTGTGCTGAACTTTATCGTTGCCTCAAGACATTCATCAATCCCGCGTCATTCCTTTAGTGTTCACTAATATTTTACAATTTGCAAAGCTAAGCTGGCAGTAAATTTTATGTTCATACTTGGTAAATAAATAAACTTGCAAATTTATGACCCCGCGGTGGTCGATACAAACTATTAAATGATTGTAAAAATAGAGACACCGATAAATCTCAACAATATACTATATATACATGTGTATATATATTTTACCTTCTTATGCATCAATATATTACAATAAAAACATATACGAACCTTTAACTTATCTGTCTTATGAAACCGGTATTTCTGTAGCAAGGTGACGATAGTTGACTTCACTTCGAGTAAAGCTAGTCTTTTACCGATACAATTTCTTGGTCCCTGTCCGAATGGCATGTATGCGTATTGATTGATATTTGCCTGATTTTCAGGAGCAAACCTGTGCAAACACCAAACAGAATATTTACAGTTGTTTTCTTTTGAATGCCGATGACTATATGTATGAATTTACTAAAGTTTTCTTATTTGTTTATATTATGGAAAATGTTGCACGTTTGTTTGTTGACTAATAAGAAAATAGCACATTTATTCACAACGTGTCCGTCAGATAATTTCTGATGTTAAGATGAACATTTCAAGTAAATAACATGTATGTACAGCGTACAAATTTAGAAACATTATTGAGATAAGATCCAAAGGTAGGTCCTATCATTTGGAATTCTCTGACTTTATCCTTGTTTCTTATACAGATATCCCAGTTACTTTGAGTCAAATGTCTTACTTCTGTGTTGTTTAAACGTATAGGATTGTCAATAATTGGACACTAGACTAGGGTATTAACACAACATGCTGCAAAATTCATTATTTAGGCCTCATTTTTTTAATCATTATTTACTCTGATTATCATGGTTGCAAATATTTCGGCTTACTTTTTATTATATAGTACAAAGAAAACAGCGATGAAAACAGAGTAATCCAATGAAATGACCTACTTACTTTCTCATTGTGAAAAGGGTGACAACAGACAAAAATCTCTGATTAATTTCACCTTTCAGGATCATATCTATTTGGGTTCTCCCAATACTCCGGCATATAATGCAGGGCTAGTATTGACACTGTGCAGTCCATTCCTTTCTTTATCTGTACACCATTTATTTCCACATCCTCCAATGCCATCCGGTTGAGCCTAAAGCAAATGTTAAGTCGTGGATTTAGTTGACAAAAATCATAGAGTACAAAAAAGGAGTTTTCATTTGATGAACATGATATGACCTAGATTTTGACCCCAGGTGACCCAGATTCAAACTTGACATAGAAAAGACCAGAGTATTGAACATGGCGATACACCTTACAAAGTTTTTCTGTACTGTTAGATATCGACATCGAATTTTAGTATTTCGAAGCTAATGTTGGCAGTTGTTGTCTTCTTTGTTTGCTTTGTACGTTACAACACTTAATGGTTAATGTCCCAGGATCTTTTTGACGTTGCTGAAATAGCAAAATTAATTTACTGACAGGATAACGATAGAACCATGTTCTATTCACTGTAAAACATTTTGATAAGCCTTTCTTTCGTATTCAAGTCGTTTCGTCATGACAAATAGTTGTCAGAAAGCATTTCTGGTTTTTTTTGCAATATCTAAGATATTAACATGTACTTTTCGATTCAAAAAGCAAAATAAATATTTTTGATACAAATATATGCTTTGATACGGCTTTTTCCACTTTTGCAGAGTAAAGAAATAATGTTTAACTATCTCGATAAATCAAAATCTATGTGAAAGGAATATTTCGAGGGATGTTTGAATAAGCAATGTGAGAAATTCGCTAAAATAGTGAAAATTAAATCATCGTGGATATTTCCCAATTTACAATTATCATAATAATTATTACATATATTTCATTATGATTTATGACAGGTGAAACAAAGCATGTTAATACTTTACAGCAAAACACATGTTACCTTTGCAACGGTGGATGTATTCTCAACGTCTCATTGACAACCATGTCGAGGTATCCCAACTTAAACACATTGTCATAGGTCGTTTCTGCCTTTTTAACAGAAAAATTATACAATAAAACATTTTGCACAAGAACGACTATATGTGATACGAAAGTTGAGTAAGCATCTCGTTTTTGACAAAACAACTTAAATTTGTGTCATACAACTGTAATAAAGATAAAAATCTTAAAAGTCTTATTAAAGGTCCATTACTAACACCAAATAGAATTTTCTGGAATCGTAACGGGCGTCTTCTCAGAAGGAAATATATGCCATACTGCATCGAATGTGACCATATTGTGTTGAAAAATTAATTTAACAAAATAATTGATAAATTACGTTTTGCCTTTTTCAAAAACAAAAGTAGGTATCTTTGTAATTTTCCAGAAGTTTCCATGAGAGAGGCTGTAAATAGGTTGTACATTAATAAGCATGAATATTTTGAATTATAATTGAAGAACTTTACTTCAAATAATGTGCAAAGTATATCTCTGGCTGTTTACAACATCCAATGAAGCAAAAGTAGGACAAAAAGACCACCCATGTCAATTTAAGGAAAAACACAAACATTCACTCGTTTTTTCTGCAGCAGTATATTAAACAGGGAAATACTCCACCGTTATTGTAAATATTTAGAAGCCAGTTTCAAATTGTACTTCCCTGTTACAATTCCAGATTTAAAAGAAAATTCAATTTGGTGTTAGTAATGGACCTTTAAAGTTTAGTAAATTATAATGTTGGTATGAGCTGAGAGTTTCGTTCTTCCACTTCCACATTGTTACTTACATCTCCTATATCCCCGTCGATCTCCTCGATCAGTTTTTCCTGGCATTCAGGGTTAGTTACAATATCATATATGATCCACTGCAAAGTGGTTGCCGTAGTGTCGTAACCCGCTACCATAAAGATTATTGAGTTGATAAGCACTTCTTCATCCGTCAGACCTGAGATAAATTGTTTTTATCTACAGTGCATACGTTCAAAGTTTTGCGTACTTATTGAGTTGATAAAAAACACTTCAACGTCTGCCAGACCTGAGGCAAATTGTTTTTATCTACAGTACATACGTTTACAGTGTTACATTGTACCTACCTTACTGTTACAGTAACAAGATAATGGATTTTCGTTAGTTTTTATTTTATGGTCTTAGGTAGCCCACTGATGCCTATATCATATTGGGTGAGCTTTTATAACATTTCGGCAAAAGCCACGTTATCATATACTGACTAAAAACAGATTTTTGTACAACTTTGACTGGTACAATTGTAACGTCTAAAAGTTATCTCTAATAAGTAACTTTAGTATTAGTCTCTCCACACTAGCATGCGGTGCCCAAAATCTAGAATAAAAGATGTGTGAAATAGTGTGTGTGTCATTTCTCCCGAGTTTCTAAAAAAATGTCAAGTTTTTTAAACTCACATCATGCTTTCAGTAATTTATGCATTTAACAAATAACAACGGATAAACAAATTCGTTGACATTACACGGTTAAGGTTATACCCATCTGTGTTTTCATTTAATCTTCCAGACTCGTATTCATACTTTTAATGAATGCAAAATGTACAAAACAAACACCAACGCCACTCACCGTATTTAAAACGAAACAAATCCTTCGGAATTACCGTTATTCTGTATTATCAAAAACCATGCAACACAACGGGGATAGGCAAAGCAAATGTAAAATGTCAAGTTAACATATCGAAAAATATAATACCAAGAACCTTTATCCCAGGCAGCCTTAGCGGCTTAACTGTTAACTCTTAACTGTGAGGTCACATTCTTTTTAAACAAAATTGGTGAAGGAAGAGATGTTTTTAGAAATTACCAAACAACAAAAAGGTACATGTATCACTCTAATAGTTATAAATGAAACTCCGATGGAAATAGAAATAATAGTATGGGACTAGATCATTATACACCTTATAATAGCATCTGCTGCATTATTTGACTCACTGCAAAATCTTTCATTTAACTTTATTTTTCCACTCGCTCGTTGAATTTACCAACATCTTATTTACGATTTGTATTTCAGACAGCATATATACCGCGTAACTTAAAAGAAATTGTTCCAATTCAAAAACCTTTTAATTAAGCGCGGCTTCTTGATGTGTATTGCTACCCTATCATTGTTATACGACCTAAATATTCCATTTACGACACCAAATCATTTTTATGCGAAATCTTACCTCTTTTTTTCATTCCTTCAAATGTTGTTTCGTCCGTGTCTTCGTCTTTCGCTCTTACTCCACCACTATCCTGATGAGCTTTAATCAACAACTGGAGTAAATCCCTATGTTTCTAGAAAATACAAAATAATTATCTATTACTGTATTAATTCTCATTTATCTAAATGACAAATATCATACATCTGACTAAATTCACAGATGTATGGCATATATTCTCGTTTCATTTCAAGTACATAGATTTGTACTTATTTGAAACAAAAGCAACAAAGGCTTATAAGTCAGTGCAAACTAAATGCTGTTTGTGCAACTGTTTACTAATGACAAGTTTTCATTAAAAAAATCTGAAAGACATTTGTTGTGCAAGCGTGTAAATAATTTTGTACTGGACAGTTTACATTACCAAATGTACTACATTCACTGTTTATTTAGTTTTCGATAATAAATCTTGTAACTTTATCAAATGTACCCATACTCCGTATTTCACATATCGTGAAACAGCTATTAGGTATGATCTATAATCTAAAAGGGTCTTAAATAATACATGTCCATTTGTTTTAGCGTACCGATTGATCTTGTTTTCGTTCCTTAAAAGCTTGCTCTAGAGTCGTCTGGAAAAACTCAAATGCATCATTTGAAACGATGTTTGTTCGTAAATAATTTCCGAAGATCTTTTGAATATCCGGAAAGAAGACTACAAAAGATAAAAATATGTAAATAAATTATATTATAAAAGAGCTATGTATATAATTATTTATCACTATAACAACAGATTATCTTATCTAATATGAGTATGTTGCACAGCGTAAAACATCAATTTTGAAGCATGTTTATGTCCTTATATGACCATCTTTTCTATTAAGGACGCTTACTACAGTTTTCTTTTATGTGTATAGGGCCAAAACTTTTCCCTTTCATATAATTTCTTCAAACTTGGTATTTTGACTGAGAATCAAGTTTAAAACTGACATCTGAAATAAAAATCATATCACCGGCATTTATCTTGAAATGTCAGAAACTATAACAAAATCCTTTGTAACATGTAGCTCCAAACCAAAACAGGTGACCTGTTATTTTTATTTCAGATTTCTGATTCAAAGGAAACACATGCATCTACCTAGGACAGGATGTGAGCAACGATGCTATGACAAAACTTTATCAGCTAAAATGCAGGATCCCGTAGAACCGGTATTTTAATTTCAAGAATGTCATCCCTATTAAAAGTACACTATACCAACATGAGTATCTGACCGAGAGTAGCAGTAAGGCATTGCTTTTTAGATCGGAATTATCGAGGTAACTACATCGCTCCGCTGTTATGAATATCTGTCCCCAGTTAAAGAGGTAAGTAAAATAAAACATATTTACTTTGAAGAAGAAATACAGGATTCTTCAAGCCGCTAAACTCCAGAAACTGTCTCGAATGCCTTATGAAAGCATTGTCCGGGTCTTTCTGTGCGTCAATATCAAGACCAAATCCCGTGCTGCATATAACGTCCAAAGTATAAGCCCCTATGTTTCTGAAACATTATTTCGTCACGTGGTATTTAAAAAAAAAGATTGTATTTCTGTGCAAATAGAGGGCCATGATGGCCCTATATCACTTACCTGGGTATCATTGGTTATAGTTCAAGCAACAGGGTCGCAGAAAACAAAGTAAAGATGCAACGATTTTTAAGTTACCGATAAAGAAAACGTTTGAAAAAATATTGGATCTCGTTTGTTAAAGTGCAAACATGGTTCTAAATTCATGACTGTAGCTCTATAACAAGCAAGTAGGTCAAAAGGTCATAGTCAATGCCATCCAAATTAAGTATTGAATTTGTTCGCAAAACTGTACACACGGTCCTAGCTTCGTTACGACAGCTTCAAAAACAAAAAGTAGGTTAATAGGTCCTTGTCAAAGTAATCCCAGCTAACCATTGAACTCTATTTGAAAAACTTGATGGTCCGAATTTCATCACAGTGACCAACAAAGAAGATCAAAAGGCGGCACACTTTTGATTTTGGGTGAATAGTTATAAGAAACATTTGAATGGGCCACTAGGCAATGTTACCTACCAAAATAGTTAAGCTCTAGTCCATGCCATTACGGAAAAGATTTTTAAAACTATTCCTATAATATAAATCTATGTGATAAAAGAGCGGGATGTGGCCAATTTTAACCCTAGGGACATCACTTGAACAATCTTGGTAGAAGACAAGAAGGCGATGTGACGTACTAAATATCTTAGGTCTAAGCCTTAATTTTGACCCAAGGGGAATTTGAACAATATTGGTAATAGAACACTAGGCAATGCTACACATAAAATATCGGAGCTCTCATCATCAGGTGATGCTACATTCCATATATCTCCAGACATTACGGTATTAAACAAAAACGTATTTCATTGATAGAGGAACACTACGTAATAATACACATCATGACATTACGTTTTCTGACAACCAGAGTGTTGTATGGAATGGAATTTTGTAACATCTTAAAAAGAGCCCAGGACCTTGATAGCGGTACATTAGGCAGTGCAACACACCAAATATCTACGCTCCGTCCCTAGCGGTTTTGGAGAAGATTTTTTAAGTTTTTCCCATTTGTTGCCATAGCAACGAGAGTGCTACATGAAATGTAATTTTGTCACACCTTTGGTAAATCTCTATGCAAGGAATATCCCTGCCAACTTTTATCAACATTGGTCAAACGGTTTCAGAGGAGGTGCCATTAGTGGGGAAATGGTAGACGGAAGACAGACGATCGACATATTGGGCAGTTCTGATACTAGTTCAAATATTGATTCTGTACACAAGTCTATTTCAGAAACTTAACAAACTCAGGTTTATTTTTACTACAGAGTTGACATTATAATAACCGAATACAAAATAAATCGTAAAACTGGTACTTCTGTGTTAATATTATGATTATAACCAAATGCAATATAAATAATAAAGCTAGTATACTACATTGTTTACATTATAATAACCATATACAACGTTTAAGTACTCACGGTTTCATGTCAAATCCTTCAGGGTGCATTTCAATCTTTTCATCCAAAAGTTCAAGCAAAGTTTTCATACATTTATGTATGTAAGGTTTCATCTGCCGAATAATAAAATGTTTTAATGTTATTTTGTCAGGCCCACGTACTGACTGTGTTCGGACAAGGTAGACTATTTGTACAGATTGTGTAATATCTATATAACAGGACAGTATAGTTTCGCCTAGTTAGTGGGTACATGACCTAGTTATAGTAGCTTTAAAACTTATGCTGTGATACAGATTGGTAAAACACGATTTCTTAGTGATCATTTGTGCGTATGGAATTATTTCAAATAATATTCAATCATACATCTGGCAGATTGAGGTCACCGTGACATTTTTTACATTAAGTGAGATTAGGGTTATGCTGGCCCATATGCACAGACTTTCACATCTTCATGCAGATTTTAGGCAACATTTTGAACATCATTGAACACATACGCACATGTTCCTTAATCTGAAACTTTTCGACAGTTACTATGAAAAGTGAGATACTGTAAATCACTTTGAATGCACGAGACACAAAAAGTTCGCGAATTTTGATCTCCGGACAATTCATGAAATCCTGAATTCGCGAACAGGCGATCCCATATGTAACCGAGATTCGTGCATTGCCAGAGAACTTTGAATAAGCGAACTGATGAATTAATGAACGAATGCTCTCGCGAAAAACGCGCAAAATAAAGTTCTCGTAAATATTTCATGATTAACAGTACTGTAATTCTTCTTTATACCGGCATACCTCTCTCATTCTGCCTGAAGTAAATGTAGGACTCAAAGTGGAACGTAAAAATCTCCAGTGTTCTCCTCCAGCAATGGATACGGATGACCTCCACCTTTTTGTCAATGGAATTAAATCCTGAAACAGTTATGAAATGAACAGTACAAATAATACATTGGTGCATAAAAAAACATCAGAAAAAAGATAAGAAATAAATGAACTGACAGGTATTCTTCTGTGTTTGCAAAGGTCTTGTTTCCAAAGACAACTGAAAAAAGGGACACTTCCTCAATATTTCCAATCGAGCTCTCCTCCAGCAACGGATACGGACGACTCCCACCTTTTTGTCAATGCAATATAGGTCTGAAAAAGTTACGATTCACATAGCCAGATACTTTACATGTAGGGTTAACTGTTTTATAATGTTGATATTTGCGACTGTATATACGGTTTTTAATTGTCGGAAACATTTTTAACGGCGTAAAAACTGTTTACGACCAATTAAACCGTATACTATCGCAAATGTTAAAATCACTAAACGGTTAACCCTACTCAAAGGCATAATGCTCTAAAATGCGATCATTACCGATATCCGATTTTTGCGACTATATATACGTTTTTTTGAAAGTCGCAATTTTCAACGAAACAACCAATCAGAAACGACGTTATGTCGATAGTGCGTTAGAATAAGTAATCATTATGGCAATGTTCATTAGTCTATGAGTATAAATCAGTGATTAATGTACATGTATTTGCCAAAATTATGATGCTCATTGTCAATGGCAATACAACTTTAAGTAATTATTACGTAATTTGAAATATATACTAAACGAACTCTGTAATTCTTTACAATCGGAGATTAAGAAGTATTAAATTAAGCTTGGGAAAATGGACGATTCCAGTGTATACATTAATATTAAAATAAATTTCTCCGGATTATGCAACGGCCACACCGAGACATCATGTGTCTGATTGCACATAATAACACGTGGATTTATTTGTGATGCTGTTTGTGAGTAGTTGACATAGACATGAAAAGAAAATAATTCCTTAACAATAGGCTTAGATAAGCTTTAAAGTTTGTCCTAAAACCGGAACGGTCCATTCGTAGAGTGAACCGTTTGTTCGACAATAACATTAATTAAACAAAGACGAGTTGAAACATCTATAAACCCGAGTTTAATTTCTTTACTATAAATTACTGTGTGTCTGTGCGCAATTCTCGTCGTCGTTGGTCTTGTTATACCGCAAAACTGAATGTATGTACAAATATTCTTTAAAAGAACTTACCACACGGTCAGTGAATTTAGAAAACTCCTTGACCATTATCTGTTTTATCATATCTGCGTCACTTATAATAAGTGAAGGAATATTTCCCAAATACAGTCTAGATGAAAGTAAATGATAGAATTAAAAAAAAAACTGTGTATAAATAAATAGTATATAATGTGTCATTTATGAGCAGATGTTAACACTTCATAAACGGTCCGGTGCCAATGGGCAGCGTGGTTTTTAAATTTGAAAACACAAGTTTGACAAATAAAGCTAAACCTAAATGCTGAAATCGTGTTTGAAGTTATCACTTTGTCAGTTAACCTTCCTTCTAAACTAAAATGCCTTGAAACATTTAACTTTAAATACTTTTGGTAAATTGTGTGAGTCAATAAGGTATGATTATAAAATACTAAGTATATGGATTTGCAATATACATATGATCTGCGATAAATTAATGTAGTTAATGTTCTTTCCACAGGAACATGGTATGCATCTACAGTTTTTCACAGAAGCACTCTTTACGTTATAGTTCCATCTGATAATGTCAAAACAATACATTTACAAATACTAAATTCACGAAAGGAGCGTTCGTCACGGTACCTCAACACTTTTAGCCGTAGGTTGGTGTACTTATAAATGATTCAATCGGTATATGCAGGGTAATTAAGGATGAGTAACATATTCTGAAAAATAGTTTGTAAAAACACTTACCCGAAAACTTTTCCATTCTTTTTTACCATTTCATAATCAATATACCCAAAGCCCTAATATAAAACAATAAATTATTGGATTCAATACTGTCGCAACGCACAAAATTGTCCTGATCTTTTGAAATAAATATAACCAAGATGAAATAAAATAACAACACTCATCTTAAGTTTAAAAATATCACGTCATAAAAAGAGAAAAAAATCACATCATAAAAATGCCTGAGAATACACTGAGCAGATTATTTTCTGAAAACGATAAAAATGAATAATAGATAAATAAGTATTTTAAGAAGAACCAATATCAAAAGATTTCTCGTTTATGCACGATGTGCCAATATACGAGGAATGTTCAAATATGAATGCATCTAAGCACATAAAAATGTATCCTTGATAGATTTCAATGACAATTTTATTTTGTCCCCTCAAAGTATTCACCTCAAACAGATATGCAAAGTTTCAGTCTTCTAATACAATCTTTGAAGGCATTTTCATAGTCTTTTCTAGGTATACTATGAAGACAGTGGAATATTGCAAAACCGAGGTGTTTGCGCTGGACATATTTTCGACCAGAAAGATATTTCTTTAGCCTTGAGAACAAAAGAAGTCACACGGGGCAAGATCAGGCGAATACGGAGGAAGAGGGAGCACGACAACCTTTTCCTGCTTTAGAAAGTCTTGTACAATAGACGCATTGTGCGGTGACACTTTGTCATGTAGCAATCTGACATGGGCCAAAACAATTGCAGGTCTTCGATTTTTTAAATATTTCTTCAGTTTTCGAAGAACTTTGGTCTTGTAAAACTTCGTATTTACGAATCTGCCTTAAGTTACAGTAACCTGAATGGCAGGACCCTGATTTGTGAAGAATATGGCATACATTACCTTCTTGACAGTCATGGTCCGCTTTGCAATGCATGGTCTTTTGCCAGACTTTGTTGCCCATATTTTGTTCTGAATCTTTCGTTTGGTCTTAAAAAAGTGAACCCATGTCTCGTCACCAGTGACGACATTTGGGAAAGACAGTGCATTGTAATTTGGGAACTGTATAAGCAACATTTTCGCGCATTGCACTCGTGCCTTTTTCTGCTCATCTGTCAACAGATGGGGAATCCATCTAGCACAGATCTTTCTCATTTTCAAATTACGTTTCAGAATTGCATGAGCTGCTCCTAATGAGATGCCAACCAAACTAGCTATTTTCCTAGCGGTGTATCTTGCATCAGTAGCAACTTTTTTTTCACTCTAGCAACCATCTTGGCAGACGTTGCTGTTTTCGGCCGACGGCCATGTGGTGCATCTTCTATTTAAACTAACCCACATCTGAATTTCTTAAACCAACGAATAACTGTCGAAAAAGACATTTCATTATGCCCATTAACAGAACATATTTCATCAAAAATGTCTTTGCACCCTATGCCAAGAATACAACGATTCTTAATATAGGACCGTATTTCAACGGCGTACGCTGACCTTCTTCCAACCATTTTTGTATTGGTATACACTGGTAGGTAATGTTTAGTGAGCGATAGACACAGCTAAAGTGAACGGATTTTAATGCGTGTGGTATCAATGTAAAGCTTACTTGTTTATCTACCCAATAATCTTGATTTCTTCCTGATTGTCGCATTATTGAGCGAGATAACGTTCTACATGCATTCATATTTGAACAATCCTTGTAGTCAAGATTTATAATAAAACGCTATCCACCCATAAGTTATGAAACAAGTGTTAATAATAGTTTTAAGGTATTACAACACGTATGATAATGCTAATTTTACCGATGTTTGCTGAAACGTTCAGTTTTGCTAACTATCGTTTAAATCATTTAAATAAAAATTGTTTTGATGTTATTAAAATTGATCCAAGTTTTGTATATGCCTCTTATAAAACATTATCTAGTTATCATATTATTGAAGCGACCATTATCACGTAGCTTTACATCATGTATATTTACCTTCTTCGACAGTTCGAACATATCCCCCAAAAAGAAAACGGTTGGCTTTTGTGCAATTCCTAACCGCTTGAAAAAGGTTTGCTTGTACCATGTGTATCTTAAAGTAAAAAGATGTAAAAGTTCCTGAGATAGTGATCTTTTAGTGATTTTTGTTGTCGTGATGTTTCGTCGTGCTGATTGCACCAGTACTTACAAACTTAGATATACACATGTATACAACTAAGTCTATTTCAAAGTTCTTACAATTAACATGAGGCCATGTGCCAATGAAGTGACTTCAATATCAGTCACAACTGGAATTTACCTCCGACAAATAAATGCACGTGGAAAAGGTTAGTACTTGTTCTTCCCAGGAACGAAGTACCGAAATACTGTTTGAACGTGCGTTAAATTCATACAATGACAACTACAACCACTCAGGGTTTGTTAAAGTTTGGTGTTTCACAGCATCATCAGATTTATAAAATTCAAATTTAATGCAAGGCGACGTTCCCGATTTGACAGGAATCCTAATTTGGACCCCACCTAAAATAAGATACACCTTATTGTTTTGATGAAACCCGATCTAAAGGTAGGGTAACACATTGCAAAAATACAGAACTATTCTGAATGAACACTATATTGGTTTCAGCAATACATAGGTTTCAGTATAAAATCCATTACAAAGTAGTGACACTGAAGAAAAAAAGAAAACGTTGCTTACAGACAAACTGTCATCACAAACACGATTATGCCCACTAGCCAACCAGGCAAGTCGATGAGTCCTAGGATTTGCATCGCAGACGATCAGCTTCACTGAAATATATGAGAGAAACATTATGTTTAAAGAAGCATTAACGCATCTTTTGTGCTTACACAAGTTTGTAGACATCAATAACATGTTGTGGTTAATTTGGAAAAAAACAGAAGCACTTAAAGAGTAGATAGCCCCTGCCATTTTAAATGTGCGTAGTTTCAAACATCATTGCGAATCTGTCCTGAGTGTGCCATACGTCCACTAACAATTTTCGTGACAATGGAAAATAATCAAAACTTGATTTGTATTTAACATGCAATTTGTATTTCTTAAAGTTCAGTCTTGAAAGACGCGCTTAAAGATTTTCGCCTTTTCACACAATGCGTCCAGGTAGCAAAGTTTGAATGGATTTACACATGTATAAGAATAAATTCAATTGTGTATCCTATCATGAAAACAATCACATATTACGAAATGTGTTTTTCGTTTTTACCAAATGGCAATTATAGTAAATACATTTCGTAAAATCGAAATTTTTCCCTTATTTCGTAAAAATATTAAAGCCAGAATAAATGTATACCACTTGTGGTTGCGACCTTTTACAAGGATCATAAACTACAGTATGTAATACACATAATTTACAATTTGCTCGCTTGGTGGCAACAAATTCGTACAATTGTGCAAATATTAAAAGCATAATTAGGTAATTTCATTCATTTTAAAATTTCAATTTCCGCTCAGGCAAATGGCAAATATGAATTTATATTCCATAATGATATACTTTGGAACAAATTGTGACGCATGTCAATTATCTATTTCAAAGTCTGTGAAATCAGCAAATTGAACAAAACTTGTTAAGAAAAGCTTGACTATATGCACCGAGATCTATATGCGAAACCAATCGAGATTTCACTGGAATATTGCACTTGTTTAAAACCTCTGAAAATGGCGCAAATTGGAGTTTTGGCATCATATATATGATATATCCATAATTGATTTAAGTAACGCATGTGAAGGAAACATATTTCCTAGAACAGAAATAGTCATTACTGTGTGAATTTTGCTATGAACTGAACTAATATGACAACCGCTGTTCCAACAGATACAACTACAGTCCATAGGTGACGGATATCCCTGCTTAGGCTTTTAAGTCAATTTTACAAAATAAAATTTAATTAAAATATAATCAAACACTGTGGCCTTGTCGTTTAAAGTGATACCATTTTCTTGTACAAAACAGATCATCTTGTTATATGTCAGAATAACTCGCCTTTAGCACTTTGTTCACTGGTGAGCTAAAAAGTAATGATCATGAGTTGGACACAAATAACTATTACTTTTTGGTTTTTTTTTTTTTTTTTTTTTTTTTTTTTTTTTTTTTTTTTTTTTTTTGTTTAAATTTTTTTTTTTTTTTTTTTTTTTTTTTTTTTTTTTTTTTTTTTTTTTTTTTTTTTTTTTTTTTTTTTTTTTTTTTTTTTTTTTTTTTTTTTTTTTTTTTTTTTTTTTTTTTTTTATATTAAAAAAATTTTTTTTTTTTTTTTTTTTTTTTTTTTTTTTTTTTTTTTTTTTTTTTTTATTATAAAAAAAAAAAAATTTTTATTTTTTTTTTTTTTTTTTTTTTTAATAAAAAAATTTTTTTTTTTTTTTTTTTTTTTTTTTTAAAAAAAATTTTTTTTTTTTTTTTTTTTTTTTTTTTTTTTTTTTTTTAAAAAAAAAAAAAAAAAAAAAAAAATATAAAATAAATTTTTTTTTTTTTTTTTTTTTTTTTTTTTTTTTTAATTTTTTTTTTAATTAAAAATAAAAAATTTTAAATTTTTCAAATTTAAAAAAAAAAAAAAAAAAAAACTATATGCAGATACATGCAATATGAACCTCCTTTGTCAACAAAAACGACCTATATATTTAGACAGTAGATAGCAGAATCAATACCGCACAACTTAATAAGCATACTATCTAATTCTTAAATCGATAAAACTAGAGCGTTCGCCATAAATGAAAGAGATGGCTACAGATTAAACAACCGAGTCAAAGCAGTTTGTATAAGTGCCGATCAGTTTGTATCTCCATTTGAACAAGAAGCAATCAAAGTACATTTCCTGTTGCAAAATAATCAAGTTAATTCTATTTTCCACAAGCGAAAATTGTACTGTAAAATTATTGAAAGCTTACCTGTTTCTTTCCGTCTAATTCGCAATCTTGTTAAAAGGCGTTTTCTGTGTTAGCTTTTATATATAGATGTTCAACCTTGAGCGAGCGTGACGCAATGTACATACGATTATTCATAAGCAGTTATCTACTGACACACGTTGCAAGCTCACCGTATATTCCAATGTAGTTCAAAAATGAGCTCATGGGATTTTCCCCGGTGTATTTTACATATGAATACTATTAATATAGATTATGAACTTCCCATGTCGTTATTCACAGCGATATCATTATAGCTATTTGACACAGTGCTGACCTTTTAACATCGTTCACTTGACAGTATTCGTAAAGTGCAGATTGTTTGTTTAAAGGATTTTATGTATTAAGGCGTGATATCGTGTTACATTTAAATAACAGTGAAGTTGTGACAGATGTATTTGTACAAAAATACATATATATATATTTATATAAAAACTGCATGAAAATGTAAAGTCTGCGTACAAAGAAAGAAATTAAATCAATTTAATAAATATTCGTCGATGAAATAATGGTTCGTTGTTAAAAGATAACGGCTTTACAAAGTTATAGCTAATATTTGCATGGTCAATTTAATTACCTAAAAGTTACATAACCAGTACCCATCAACATAGTCGTATTCACTTACACTCAATAATGGGGGCTTAACACAGTGTGTGGTTCGAAAACATGTAAGAATTGAATTATAATTAATTATTTCTCTCATTGACAGATCTAAATGGAAACATACAGAAACCAGACCCATAACAGAAAGTTTTGACTTCAACAGTCAAAAAAATATTTTTGCAGATTTTTTCTACATTCATGAAACTGTTTTATTTTTTATACTTTAATGGCATTGGTCATTTTTTCAGAGTCTAAATCACTGAGTAATGCCTATCTTAAAATTATGGCGGTCGCTTTGAACGGTAATATCTTAATTTAGCAAGGGACTGATCATGCGCTTAAATTGTAAAATCGTGTCAATGTGCCTTTTCTTGAACTACGATAAATTCATTTATTTTTGTTTCGGTTACACGAATGTATACGCTTACTATCGGAAATTCCTTATAAGGAGAGTATACGCACTAATGGTCGGTGCATGACAAACAGTTTATCTTTTGTACATGTAACCTCTAATTTGTATATTGAGACGCTCCATATTCAATAGGTAAGGATAGACATAGCGATGGAGACCAAGCTCTTGATTTTCACTGGTCGAAAGTCAATTTTCACTTCCAACTAAATTATGGTAATTCATGTAAAACATTCCAAAGAAAGAATTAAATTAAACACCAATAAGCATTAAAAAGATAAGTAAATACTTACCCAAACACTTTCCCATTCTCTTTCACTATCTTATAATCTATATATCCAAATCCCTATATAAGACAATATGATATAATCTACATTGTTGTACAAGTTCCCTATCAAAACGTTTGTGATAATTACAACAAATTCAAAAAGAAAATATTGATGGACGGTCTTTTGTTACTGCAATTTTCTAACCGTAAACTGTTTTGCCTGATACAATGCTCGAGAGATGGACTGCTCTCATTGGTCAACTACATGAAGCAGGTTTATATATTAACCTTTTTCGACATTTCGAACATATCGCCAAAGAAGAATAATGTTGGTTTCTGTGGAATACCGAGCCGCTTGTAGAAGCTTTGTTTGTATAAGGTGTAGCTAAAAGCAAAACTATAGCTAATTTTGTGTCCTTGCGGTGATGTACTCTGAATATGATTTTTAAAGGATATATTTTTATTCGGTAAAAAGTTAAGATTTTATGAATTTTCTTTATTCCCGCCGCATCGCTGACGACGGTCAGGGGCGTAGCTTCCTTTAGGCACTGTAGGCACGTGCCTACACTTTTCTCCCCAAAATGAAAAATACAAAAATGCCAAATATGCAATAAAACTGAAGAGGGTATGGTGTGTGTTTAAATAACAAGTTCAATGAGGTACGGTTGCAAAAGCAACCGGGAGTAGGACTGGGTTCAATTGAATTCAATTTGTTAATACTAGATTTGACCATGCACGATCGTCTAAAATTGGCAATTCTAGCGTTTTGCTCTGCTATTGATGATCGGATTGTCTATTGTACCCATTTTCATTCTGGTATTTCTGATATTTACCTGTATGTGTAACACGGTTTTAATGTTTGAATTGACACTGATTTTCATGATATATAGAACAAGCATCTTACTACTCTTAATTGTGTCTGCATATTTATTTTCTGTGTGTCAATTTTTATTTCCTATTATTTTTCTAAACCACGAGAAAATTGTTTTACTAGTTATATACGTTTTAAACTTGAGTTGTACGCGACACGTCGTCTTGATGTGCTGAACATATGTGCCAAGTTATTTTAAAATCCTGCGATACATGACAAAGTCACAGTCCGGACACAAATGTATACATATATACACGAGTCCTTTACATTTAAACTTTAAGTCTGACCTAGACCTTTGAGATAGGGATGTGGGTCTTGCACGCGACACGTCGTCTTGATGTGCTGAACAGTTGTGCCAAGTTTTGAAAATTCTTCAATGCATGACAAAGTTACAGACCTAAAACGAGATGGACACACAGTCTGACAGACGGTGCAAATTTAATTATCACACCTTCAGTAAAGCCTTTCCGCCTACCTAAACATTCAGTTACGACTCGATCCGGTAGACAAGAATAGCCACCGAGTAGATTTCGTGGGAATGTTGCTAGCGCTGTAGATATGATGAAAAGTGTTATTTCTGATGGTTAAAATGTTGTTAAAATGTTAAGAGTTTTTATCATTGAAAGTGAATGAAAATCACAGAAAGTCATTGTGCATAAAGTATATTCTCTTCGGTGGATTTATATATAGTGCGTATTTGTAATCGCATTTATGTAAAAAATGCTGTATGGATGTTCACTCACTAAGCTGGTCAACAGTGCAGAATTTCTGAAGGAGTATTTACAATACACACTTCCTCTATACTAATTATTCATATCTAATCTCAAAAAACAATTATCAGACAAATTATAGCTAATTATTGTTAAACTTAGGATATCATCTCAAGTATATTGTTTCATATGATATTCTTATCTAACAGGACAGAGTAAATGAGTTAATAATTAGACATTAGACTCGCCCATGCTCAGGAAACTATAAATATTTAAATATAAATTGAAGAATGCATTAGGATTGGTACTGTTTCAGAAATAGATCTGTAAATAAATTTACACGTATTTTCGAAACATACTGACTTTATTATAGTTACGTACAGTTCAAGCTGTAGCTATAAATCATTTACCGTTTAAGCTCTGACCGTCATCTTATGATCAATAGCAAATATTTTGTTTCAAAATCACTTATAACTGTAAGTTTATATTAACAATTGGATCTTAATAACTTTCGGCTAACTGCTACTTTTAACCGAAATGGTGCTCCATAATCATATCTGTACTGAAGTTATCAATTCATATTGCTGTTACATTTTGTACGCCATACTTTTATATAAAGTTCACAAATGAGCACATGAAGATAAGAAGTTCATTTCTACTTTAGCCGCTACTATGTAATAACACACTATAGGCATACAACAAGTATTGAGTTTTCATACTATACTTGAAAACTGAGAAAATAGGAAAGAGTTTACATAAGCGTTTAGCTTTCTTCTCAATCCTAATAGTCAATGTTTGTTGTATTATACTATGACCCATATGCAAATAAATGTTATTTAAACTATACTCTAAAACGACAATATGGATCGGTGTTTATACAGTAAGCTCCATATGTATATAACGAACTCCTTGATAACATTTGAATGTACATTATAAACGTTCATATAGAATTTTCGTGTTATATAAAGAAAAAATGAAATCCGGCCCAGAAAATATGTTCGTAATATCCGGAATTTCGCTATCACCGAAGTCGTTATATAAAGCGTTAACTGTCTGTTTCCATAGGAAACATACATATATGCATATTTAACTAGATACACGAGTGTATGTTATGTTGTTGTTTTGATTCTTCAAATTATAATTTTAATGTTTTTGTTTTACCATTACGTTTTGTAAAGAAAGTCGGTACATAACTAAGGGTGCAAATGCAGAAAACCTGACGTTAAATGATCCGCATGCCGATTGTCAAGTTCAAAACCGTTTTGTTTTGTCTGAAGTAGGCCAGCCACCTACACAAACATGAAAACTTATCAACACATCTTCTACTTTTCTGACGTCATGTTGACACAGTGGGACGAAATTCGTTAGAAGACGAAGGGGTGGATCAGTAGTCCAGTGGTAACGCGGGTCGCAGGTTCGACCCCCACTTCTCCACTAACATTAAAATGGTCTGAATGAGACCTGAAAACCGAAGTCCAATGTATTGGTGTTGTACACCGGGCAAGTCAAAGAACCAGGGGTGTCTCTTGAACGGGACACGTTCTGTATCTTGCAATATCCCCGAAACCTAAAACAGCTAATTAAACTCTTCTCGGGGTGTGGTCATTAGGATTATCCTGTACCAACGATACAACTCTAAGATAAAAACATGCTTAATAGAAGATGAGAGACCGATAATGTTATGTGTACTAGTACATCACTGAGACATTCCTGTTCTACACTCCTGTGCCATGGTGTGTAATTTATTTTTAGAAAATATGATGGCAAATAAACATTTTGTTACCAAAAATGTAATTCGGCCCCTACAGCATGCACAGATGTTCAGTTTTATAGACCCGGCTATCCTCGAGTTAGCGGAAAGGTCTAAAACTTCGCTGAAGGTTATATACATTCTACTTATAATGTTATAGCAGAAGAATCTGAATGTAAATTTCTTTAAATTGTAGTGTTGCTTTGAAGTTTACCGTTTGCAAACAAAAAAAACCTTTGGGGTTAAGAAAGTGATTGTTTACATATATAGTTTATCTAGCTATCTTTCACAAAGTATGTGATAACTTTACACGAACGCGTTAATACTAGTAAATCATTGCATATGTACATGTATAGTCTATCGTCATGAATAATGAAGGTCGATATCTACACGGACGCTTAAGTACAGTCTAACCTGTCAATAGCGGGCATCCTATGGACTTAAGGAAAATGGCTACTAAGTTAAAGACATGTTTCATATTTAGACTTGATATTACCAGATTCATGACTTGACGTGTATCATTATGAGTACTGAAGTCAATAAGCATTTTTAAAACATGTTTATGTCTATTTCATATTCAAACATATCTAAAACATTAAAGAAATATTCAAATATATGACTTATAGTAACTTTGATATCCTTTGCACAGCCGGCATATTTTGTTACACAGTCGAACGACATGCATATGTTTTTGTAAACACTGTACATCACGGTTTACTGCGCGTGTTGTATACGTTAGTAAATAGATTGAGCTGTAACATGAAAGTAAAATTTCCATTGGCCCACCTACAGAGGTCACGCGCAGGGGTCACCCTGCCTGCTAATCTGCTCATGGATCCTTATTTTTTATTTTTTGCTAACGAGAGGTAAATTTTAAGCGTTCTCATAAGATGTCAATATACTTGGGTTTGAGTACGACATAGCTGCTTTATGTATATGAAAAAAAATTGCACGCGCTCGAAACGCTATCCCACAGGGGCCTGTACGCGAACGTTGGTAAAATGAACATTTTCAAATCTGGTAAAATTGTGTCCAAGGTCATTTTCAAGGTTGTCTTAAAGTGTCAGCATTTGCCTCGGACGTCTGAGTTTTCAACATTCAGGAGCTGTCGGCATAGGCTTAAAATTCATACAGACAAAACGTGTTCCATTCGGTAAATGTCACTTCTACGGAAGGCCAAACCTGTCTTAACCCGCGTATACGGTTTATTACGTTATTGCCATTCAAAGGATATCAAAAGACACGGACATTATAAATATGAAAACTCATTAATATGCAATTTTAAAATATCAAAACAGCGAAATAGTTGCACAAACTTCACAGTTTCTACACGAATTCGAGAACATTTTGATCAGTCAAACTAATGTAATCAATATAAACTGTTAAATTTGCAAATCAATTAAAATAAGAAAGCTTCTCATTTGAGGTGTTATAAATCCCTTAAAGAAATCTGTATCACAATTCGACACACTGATTGCAATTTTATTTCATTTTCAGTGCCTTTTTAATGTTTAATGACAGACAATTTAATTTTACACTGAAGGCTTCGGCCATCCGAATGATGTTTCGTGATCAAATAAATTATCGTTCAATAACATCAAATTGTAAAGAATCATTTATTGCAATAAAACGTCAAAATGTTTTGATTTAACTGCGCAAAGTTTTGGTTCCTTAGTGCGTACCTATTGGATGTTCCGAAACCTTTGTATCACCTATGTTCCAATGACAAGTATGTCACAATTTTGATTGAAGCTTTGAACTGCAAAGTGCCTACATTGTCCTTTCGCGTGAAATGCCGTCCACTATTAGCAATTGTACCATACCAAATCAAAAGCATTGGGTGCATGAGGAGGTTGCAAAAACTGATATGTTCATTATGAGCGAACCTTTCACTTTGAGCTTTGGAACTGGGGCTTGCGCGCGACATGCAGTCCCATCAAGTTTCAAAGCCATCAAGTTTCAAAGTCATTCTATACCCATTTATTGTAATTAGAAGTAACAGCTCGGGGACAAAATTTACAGACACACATACACCGAACTACCAAGGTGAAAATTGTGTCATGCATCAGACTGTAAATGAAGACGCTATGATACAATTATATTAGTTGATGAATATTTCATTACTTTTCAAATATCTTCAAATAACCGCTTTAGATTTGATCTACCAAACATTGGTCTACGATAGCTGTGTGTATAAGTATCCCTACTGCTTTTGCACAATACCAGTAGTACTAGAGGAATCACTACACGCTGTAAGGCCCGTCAGTGAACACCGCAGTGGCATCACGTAGAACGTATGTCTGCGAGGAAGAATATTGCAGTCAATCTTCATGCAGGTAAGGAAGTTTCAGTAAAATGTTTTGAGTTTTATGGTCATATAAGAACAATTAGTAAATGTGAGAATGTAATAAAAACGTTTCGGACGAAAAGACATAAACTAAAAATAAAACCATGGTTTTGGCTCTCAGAATGGGTACATTTGGTTTTAGAGGATAAGATCACTTAGGTTTCTCCTGTATAAATATACTTAGAACAAACGACCCCTGAAGGGACCAGTTTTGATCCAAGTGGCATGATTTGAACAAATCGACAAATAGACAATGCTGTATTCAAAATATGTGAAATAATTTAGAAATGCAGTCAATGGTTTCAGGGGAAAATTGTTTGTAGGTTCTGACTAACAAGTTCATTTAAAACAATTGACTCCGAACTGGACCAGTTTTATGCCGCCTTGAGGAATGATTTGAGCAAATTTGGATACGAGCCACTAGACAACGCAAAATGCAAAACATCTGAGCTCTGGTCCTTGCAGTTGTGGGCATAGAATAGAGTTCTTTAAACAGCTTTGGTAGACAAGTATCAGAAGGAATACATGAACTTATTCCCTCCTGTTGTTTCAGAGGAGATGTTTACAATAGCACAACAATAATAGGTAGAGTAGTGTTTGCGAGAAAAATAACGTTATTTCGAAGAGGCGTAGAATTCGGGTAGCAACGTAATTGTGTAAGCAAACAGTTGTCCATCTGATTTGTATCATGGCTAATTATTTAAACTGCTCAATTGGAAATATGCTCCATTTCAGATATGTTACAGTTTTAAGCTCCATCCGCTTGCATACAGCACGGTATCATTTACAGATTAGTTTGCTTTTATGTAGATTCATCCCAAAGTCATGATACAATATGGAATAAAATCACCTTTCAAAACATTTTTTTTGTGAATAAGCATAGGCGTGAAATCATTTAAGTATTAAATTTGTGTCGTTTTCCTTAGCTAATACGTTGTTGAGTCCCAAATCTGAAAAGCATATTATAATTCAGATGTTTCTCCTAAACTGCTGCTGTTTTGAGACGCGTATGCCATTTTTTCAGGTTTTACCATTAGTATACATGATCGATTAAAAGTTTATGTTTCATATTATCTGCATACCTCAGTAGGTAAAGACTAAAAAACATGAGCAAACACAAATGATAACACATATTCATTTACTCAACTTTTCGGACTGTGTTTGACGTTTCAACGTATCAAATTCACAATAAAAAACTATCTCAAACAATACATAGTAAGAGCGAATACTTTACAAATCTGAAAAAAGCGCACAAGAGACAACAAAGAAAGTATCAGTAGATCATATCACATTTACACACAAAACATCAGTAGATAAAATAAAACATGACACATTGATTGCAAAATAGTTTCTTATAGATTCTGTACCATTAATTTCATTGTTAATATGTATTTAAACTCAAAATGTTGTTAAAGCTGATATGCATTTATCTCTAAAGCTAATCAACAATATGTTCAAAATGTTATACATATTCAACATTACTGAAATGCTTCATTACGCGAAGATGGCCCTTAAGCATACCTGTTACACTAACAAGGTAACCTTTATCAGGGCATTAGTGGTGGTAGATCAAAATTGCTGCACGATTTAAAAATGGAGGCTGTTAAAAGCAACATAAACCGTTTTAGAACTACATTTTTACATAGGAACGAAGATGTTGTCAACGTTAGTCAGTTATCTTATAAACATGTAAACAGAATCGCAATATAGCTTTTTATTAAATCTAGACGCAGCAGCAAATGAAGAAGTCAGTTGTAAAGATAATGTTAGGAGCAATTGCACGTCTAGTACGTCTGTAATGCTTATCAACATTCCAGCTGACACGCTAAGTTAACTTTCACTTGCCTACGCAATATATTGCATACCAATTATTTTCATCACTTGACAAGGCTCAAACAGTAAGTCGAATCCAACATTATCATTCGTATTACTAGTTTTAACTCTAATATTGACTATAGCTTTTAACGCACCAGTCAAATACGTGAGGAAAATTAATTCTGGGCGAAACAACTGTGATTTCGTACAATATAATCGATGTTTGAAACAAAGTTATTTAAAGGTCCATTACTAAGGGAAAGTGAGGTGGCATTTTTTTCATAGCCAGTACATAGACTTAGGCAAGACACTAAATAATGAAGATTGGCAGGTCAAAATTTACAGAAGGTCTTTGGAACTCAAAGAAATGTATGTGTATTATGTTGAAATTTCAGTGAATCGACAGAATGGCCACCCAGGTCTTTTGAACTTTCTTCATAATTCATAGAAAAATAATTGTACATTTACTGTGATTTATTTCGAATTTCTACATACCAACTTTCTTTTTCCAATAAAATGAAATAGTTTCTGTGCTTTTTAAAAGATATTCAAATTTTCACTTTCCTTAGTATTGGACCTTTAAAAAAAATTATCATTTTATAAATATTTTTCACAATTCTTTTCACAATATAGGTATCAACGAATTTCGCAACAGAAGATGGATATTTTCGAATGAAATTCAAACAATTACAGTTAATTAGATATCGAGATATTGTGCAAAATTATTTTGTAAACTATAAAACATACACATGTTGAATTTACTACATATATTTACAAATAGTTTATACAAAGTTATTGTTGATTTTCCTGTCTGAAGAAGTATCCGCTTTGTTTATGTTTTCACTCTTTTTTCCAGTCTCACAAAGACTGGTTCGGCTGGTTTTCCTAACCCCAATGTTGTCGTCGGCATTGGTACCTGCAGATTAATAAAAAATATGTCAATATTGTAGTAAAGTTTTAAACACGTTGACCAAGTTTCAGTTGCAAACATTAAAATATTTGCATATGGCAAGATAAATCCACAGCTCAAAATCTATGACTTATTAAAAAGGTTGCGTTTTTAAAGTTGTTAAGTATATAAGATGACAAAACTTTTTGTGAAATTTAGAGAGACGAGGTTTTGATAGTGGCAAACGTTTGGGACAACAGGAATATTTAACGTCGCCTATTACAACTTTGCTTTAAACACCTCTTAACGGACTCTTAATCCGTTCATCTATTTAAACTAGGGATGGGAACGAATGTTCGAATATTCGAATATTCGAAAATCGGCCGAATATTCGAATGCGAAAATCAAATTCGAATATTCGTAAATTATTATTATTATTATTTTTTAAATAGGTAGCAATCTAAAGAATGCTAATTATGCCGAATAAAACCGTTTGTTCTGTATTGTTTGTTTAGAGCGTGTCAAAAATTTCCCAATTAACACGAAAATTGCAATGCATAATTGACAGGGGGGCATCGTTACGGATTAGCAGTTTGCATCAGGTGTTATTGTGGTGACTTTTTATCTTTTGTTCATTTTAATTGTCGCCTGTTTTATGTAACAAATTTTAAAAGTTGTTTATCTCACAATGTTCCAGGATCATGTTGATCTTTACGCATGTAAATAAAAATTATCAATGTTTATTTATTTATTTGTTTTCCCGTATCTTCCCTTTAAAGTAAATGCCAGTTTCAACAGTATTTCAGTTATGCCAGGCGTATTTAGTAGTTTTCTGCCACAAACTCCACGAACCCACAGCCCTCCATCAGCGACAGAAAAAAATTTTATTAATATTATACACAAGAAAAATATAAAAACCGGTTGAAATATTATCCAAACTTTTATTTGCGAAAATTATTTTTCTTTCCATATAAAATTATATACAGTTAGACATTCATAGTTTATAGGAAAGGGAGGTAATCTCTTTTACTTTAATTCCATTTTAACGGCTATTCTGAAAGAATACAAATTTGTTTTTTTTTTAAATCTTTATACATACAAATATTTTACGTAATACAAAGATAAAATTGTGAAATGTTAGTCAAACTTCTCCTTGTGGAAAATTAATAATTTGTTTCTTTATATACCGTTTTAAAGTAAACACTTTCATACTAAACATACTGTAGTGGCGTATCCGTCGTGTTAAGAAAATATACATGGACCACAAAACGAATATTCGAATATATTCGAATATGCCAAACCGAATATTCGAATATTGATTTTAGTATTCGTTCCCATCCCTAATTTAAACGGTTGCAAGATACGAGCTAAATGGTTTCAATGTTAACACTCTGTCTCATTTGAAAAAAAAGAACTTTTTTGCGACAGACTGACAAAATGAAATGTGCTTAATATAATGATTGTAAAATAGAGACACCGATAAATCTCAACAATATCCTATATATTTGTTAAATACCTTCTTATTCATCAATATATCACAAAATAAACCATATACAAACCTTTAACTTATCTGTCTTATGAAACCTGTATTTCTGTAGCAAGGTTACGATAGTTGACTTCACTTCGAGTAAAGCTAGTCTTTTACCGATACAATTTCTTGGGCCCTGTCCGAATGGCATGTATGCGTATTGATTGATATTTGCCTGATTTTCAGGAGCAAACCTGTGCAAACACCAAACAGAATATTCACAGTTGTTTTCTTTTGAATGCCGATGACTATTTGTATGAATTTACTAAAGTTTTATTATTTGTTTATCTTATGGAAAATGTTACACGATTGTTTGTTGACTAATAAGAAAATAGCACATTTATACATAACATGTCCGTCAGATAGTTTCTGATGTTAAGATGAACATTTCAAGTAAATAAAATGTATGTACATGTAATACGTACAAATTTAGAAACATTAATGGGCGACTTTAGTGACTAATAAAATCCAAAGGTAGGTCCTATCATTTGGAATCCTTTGACTGATCTTTGTTTCTTATACAGGTGTCCTAGGTACTATGAGTAAAAGTTCTTACTTCTGTGTTGATTAAACGTATAGAATTGTCAATAATTGGACACTAGACTAGGGTATAAAAGAACATGCTGCTAAATTCATTACTTAGGCCAACAAAAAATTCGAAAGAAAAACAAAAAATCATTATTCAATCTGATTATCATGGTTGCAAATAATTCGGCTTACTTTGTATTATATAGTACAAAGAAAACAGCGATGAAAACAGAGTAATCCAAATAAAATGACCTACTTTCTGATAGTGAAAAAGGACACAACTGACAAAAATCTCTAATTGATTTCACCTTTCAGGGTCATATTTATTTGGGTTCTCCCAATACTCCGGCATATAATGCAGGGCTAGTGTTGACATTGTACAGTCCATTCCTTTCTTTATCTGTACACCATTTATTTCCACATCCTCCAATGCCATCCGGTTGAGCCTAAAGCAAATGTTAAGTCGAGGATTTAGTTGACAAAAAGTATAAAATACAAATAAGGAGTTTTCATCTGATATACAGGATATGACCTAGATTTTGACCCCAGGTGACCCAGATGCAAACCTGACATAGACAAAGTATTTAACATGGCGATACATCTAGCAAATGTTTTTTGCACTGTTGTACAAGATGAATTAGATGTCTACATCGGATTTTAGTATTTCGACACAATTTGGGTATTTGCTGTCTACTTTGTTTGCTTTGTACGTTACATTATTTAAAGGTAAAGTCCCAAGATCTTTTTGAATTTACTAATATAGTAAAATAATATTACTGACAGCATAACGATAGAAACATGCTCTATTCACTCTAAAACAATGTTGATCATGCCTTTCTTTCGTATTCGAGTCGTTTCGTCATATAGCAAACGAATCGATGTTTTGAGAGCAGAAATGACCCAGTAATACACAAATTATTTATCAGCTGTATCAAACCGCTTTGTTTGTTTGTAATTATTCTTATTGGGTCCACCAACCTCTAAAGAGGCCAAAGTCGGTACGACCCGTGTATCAAACCGCTTAAAACCAGAGTCGTATTATGCTTTGATACGTCTTCCACTCTTGCAGAGTAAATTCATACATGTGTACAAAATAGCAAAGCAACAATGTTTGACTATCTCGATAAATCAAAAACAGGGCAAATGAAAAACACTTCACATCTACCTACAATAATGCATTATTCATTAAAATCATGAAATTTAGGGAGTTCCATGTGTTTTACTTGGTTTCTCGATAATACGTACATGTAACAACCTAGAACATCTACCGGTGTGAATATGTAAAAACACATGTAGCCGTTCTAATGCTTTATTGTGACAAATTCATATATTGTTATAGTACGGTTTAATATCAAACTGTTACTACAGTTGCATACAATCCCTGATATATTGAAAACCCGTTTTTACTATATACTGTAAATTTGGTATTTCTTGCGTGCCAAAAATTTCGCAAATTGTGAGCAGACATCCATATTCGCGGAAGGAAAATTTTCTAATAGTAAATCTATGTGAAAGGAATATTTCAAGAGATTTTTAAATTAGCAAAATGGGAAATTCGCGAAAATAGTGAAAATTAAATAATCGCGAATGTTACCCAATTTACAATAATTATTACATATATTTCATTATGATTTTTGACAGGTGAAACAAAGATTGTTAATACCTTACAGCAAAATGCATGTTACCTTTGTGCCGGTGGATGCATTCTCAACGTCTCATTGACAACCATGTCGAGGTATCCCAACTTAAACACATTGTCATAGTTCGTTTCTGCCTTTTTAATAGAAAAAATATACACTGAAACAGTTTGTACTAGAACGATTATCTGCGATACGAGAGTTGAGTCAGCATATCGTTATTGACAAAACAACTCAGATTTATGTTAACATACAAAGTACCTAACATCGCAGTGAATAATAATAAGAGATAAAAAACTTAAAAGTCTTATCAAAGTTTAGTAAGTTATCATGTTGGTATGAGCTGAGAATTTCGTTCTTCCACTTCCATATTGTTACTTACATCTCCTATATCCCCGTCGATCTCCTCGATCAGTTTTTCTTGGCATTCAGGGTTAGTTACAATATCATATATGATCCACTGCAAAGTGGTTGCTGTAGTGTCGTAACCCGCTACCATAAAGATTATTGAGTTGATAAGCACTTCATCATCCGTCAGACCTGAGGTAAATTGTTGTTTTTTTCTACAGTACATACGTTTATAGTGTTACCTACGTTACTGTAACAGTTCCAAAATAATAGATTTGTATTCCTTTTTTTATTTTATGGTCTTATGTAGCTCCCTGATGCCGATAGCATATTGGGTGAGCTTATATTACATTTCGGCCAAAACCACCGTTATCATATACTGACTAAAGACAGATGTTATTTAGATTTTAGTACAACTTTGACTGTTACAATTTATCTCTTACAAGTAATTTTTAAATTAGTCTCTCCCACACTAGCACGTGGTGCCCAAAAATCTAAAATAAAATAGGTGTGAAATAGTGTGTGTATCATTTCTCAAGAGTGTTTGAAAAATGTCAAGTTTTTTAAACGTCACAGCATACTTTCTGCAATTGATGCATTTAACAAATGACGACGGATGAAAAAATTCATTGGCCCAGTTGTTCAAAACTTTTGTTAAATATTTAACAATGGAATTGTTGTTAACTGAATAACAGCATGTTAATTTTTTTGTTAAATATCGTTGTTAGGGAAATCTGTTGTTCAAACAAAGTTAGTGTTAAAATCATGTTAAATTAACAAGATGTTGTTAATATACTTGTTAAATTTTCTCGTTAAAAAAATCTGTTGTTCAAAAAATGTTAGCGTTAAATAATTGTTAAATCTCCATTTTTAACGAAAACTTAACAACAATTTTAATTCACCTCATGAGGTGAATTAACTTTATCGTTAGCACTTAACAAGGAAATTCAAGATGGCTGCAGGCTAAAAAAGATTCACCAAAATTGAAAAAAAAATGTGTATTTCACATCAATTCAGTAAAATGCTTTCAATTATTCCTCAGGGAATAAGTATAACTTTTTTCTGTTTAAAACAATTCTTTAATTCAATTTTTATACAATACTGCCCTTTTCAAGAAATGTGTCTGCAGTTTTACAATTTATATGTTGACCATCTTTATGACAAGCTTAGATAAAATCAGAAGTGCAGACAAATTTAGTCAGTAAAGTCTGATGTCAACACATTATTAACAACAGCAGTTTTGTCAACATTAATAGCTGAACATTTATTTAATGCTTTGTCAAAAAACTTTATAGCATACATGCTTTTCCCTGAAATTATCATAAAAACTAAGCCTGCAAAATACTTGTGGACTTCCCTGCATGGTTGACATTTCTGACTCTGAACTGTCAAAAGTGCCATATCAACACTTCAAGTGACTGTTATATTTTTTTACCTCTTTATCCTTACATTTCATATACAATCTAGATGAAATGACTACAGTTTAGGCATATACAGTATTTACACTGTCCATTGAAGATGTCATAAATGTTACTCATCTTCATATTCTACTCCTGTACATACATGTAATTATATTTTCAGTATTTATGTTTTCATCTCCAGACCTTGATATTTTGGTAGAAGACATACTATGGTCAAACAAATGAGAGGCCCTGGCACTTTTGTTGAAACCTGTTCCATATCAGTATTATGTCATAATCTAAAGAAAATCAATAAAAATGGTTTCATTTAGAGTAACTTCGGGTATATTCGACAGTCGGACAAATTCGACAGTTTTAATTAAGATCTCCCTTGATCGGCACATAATGTAATTTATTTACCTTACCATACTATTTGTATGACGTCATATGTATATATGACGTAATAATGTCATCCTAATCATCCCGGTGCTCTTTTTTTTTTCGATACGCTCATCGGATGTTCACGACCTTCGAAATTATTTTAAACGAAAATCGCCTTTACAGACATCTGTAAGAAGGGTTAAAAGACAGAGGTATGTGCCGTTATCATTCTTGATTGAAACGTGTCTTATTATGTTTGTTTTGTTTCTTGGAACAGACGATCGGCATTTGCTGTGTTGCGCCGTAGTTATTTTAGGATGTACATGGCAGTTTCGCGTCTTTTGCTACGGTGCTTAAAATATTAGACTGATACTTTTAAATTGCTGTAATATTTATTTTGGAATGGAAATAGAAACTACAGTAAATATCTTTAACTTATTATGTTCATATTGGTTATTTTTTTAAAGGCAGTGGCTAGAGTTACGGTACCGTAACTCTAGCCTCCGAGTCTAGAGTTACGGAAGTTCCGTATCTCTAGCAAAACCCTAAGAGGAAAGGCTAGAGTTACGGAAGTTTATAAAGGTATGTATATTGCTTTAATATATGCATGATAATGTATTGTAAACTTTTACCACTGTAAATATTTTACCACTATTCGTGAATAAACTGATCTGTTGTATGTACGACAATTTCACAGGCGCCATTTTGGTTATAATTTAATATGTTGCTAATATCGGAACTATCATTGTCATGTTGTATATTCTTGCACATATTTACATGTTCTGTTTACAAAGAACGTTAATTAAACAACAGTAAGATAAAGAAAAGAAGAATATTAGAATTCGAAGAGTACGAAAAACGTAAACCAAAAAAAAGTTAAGATTAATTTTTAAATTTAACAGCTGCACTTTCGATCTTTCCTTTTTGTCACGATTTGAGTGGGCTCAAATGTAGTCAGACAATTAAATACAAAAACAACACATTTTACTTAACTTCTATCATGCTTTGCACAACATGTGATATAATTGTCCAACTGCAATGGCACGCTCAAGTAAAGACGAAGATAACAACGATATTTCCGATATTTATGTATTACCAAAATGGCGGCTATGAAGTCGCTGCATTTGCCGACAGATCGGTTTATTCACTATTACAGGTGAAATATTTACAATTCATTATCATACATATTTAAAGCAACATACATATACCTTTATTAACTTCCGTAACTCTAGCCTTTCCTCTTAGGGTTTTGCTAGAGATACGGAACTTCCGTAACTCTAGACTCGGGGGCTAGAGTTACGGTACCGTAACTCTAGCCACTGCCTTTTTTAAAACTTCCCCCGGGTGTCGAATTTGGGCGAGAGGTGTCGAATTTACACGACGACATTAATCATATTAAACGGCACGTCTATGACGATACAGATCAGAAAGCTCGCCAGCGTTTTATACAGAATGCGCGGAAAACATCTACTTTCGTTTTCGTTTAATGTTATTCGGTTCACTTCGTACCGAAAACTTTGGTACTATTTTTGGGCTTAAGGTGTCGAATATACCCGAAGTTACTCTATACTGTTTGAAATTTCATGTAATGTTGTGGCTGTTTTTTGTGTGTTTTCATTATCCTGTTATTTACTACAGGATTATTTAACTAGACTGATCACACTCCAGACATATAACCATGGTCAATACTATATGACCCATGATGAGAAAAAGACTGAAGGTCAGTCAAGCATTTGTTCACTCCCTCCTTTCAGACAAATAGACAGAATGACATTCAAACAGTTGTTTTTACCAAATGCCACATGCCCCCAACCCCCAACAACAGAAATGCACTATTCTTACACAATGTACAATGAAGGCTTCTCACCTTTCAGAGAGAATTTATGAATGTTTTTGTTTATGATCCCTTTGGAAAATTGAAGGCAGTAAAAGTGCAGTTTTTCATCTTTTTTACCAGTAAAAAGCAGTCTTTTTACAGTGAAATGCTTCAGTCAATATAGCAGATATATAAAGTAATGTTTGTACATTGGCTATAGAAGGAAAAACATTTAAGTGCAGTGAAAATGCAGTGAAAAAGTAGTAGAAATGCTGTGAAATCAAGCGGGATATGTAAATAAGCTAGCAAGTATTAAAATGTCACAAAAAACTGCCCCAAAAAACTGGAGTACCAGTTTTGACCAGTTAATTAACATCATAGCATACTGCAAAACACTGCTTTGGACAAACTGCCCCTAGCTTGAAGTAAACACCATTCAGATTACATTACAGAGCATCTAACTATCTGACTATCTGATTTTTTCGTTTATAGTTTAGTTTATACTAATTTATTTTAACTCGAATGTGAAGAAAGCTTGCACTCTCGAGTCACATTCAAGTCTGCTTCCTGGAAAAACCAGTACTGATGTCATATGAGGAGGTACGGTTGTGACCCCATTGGGGCTTGAACCCAAAACCTCTGGGATGAGCGGCCGACACCTTAACCTCTACACCACCACTCCCTTTTACAATTAAGCCAATTTATTAAGCTTTATAATTCTGAACTTCTTTCATTGTACAAGTATATTATTTAACTGTCACCAATTTAAGACTTTTCAATACAATTCTTTGATTTTTTCAAGCAATTTCTTTGATAATGTGTTATATGAAAGCAATTTTCAGAATACCTTTGTTGCAATGTCTTTAGCCACTGCCTGTTTGTTTTTTCTCATATCCTGTTCACAAATCAGAACCATCATTTATGTCTTAGATTGATAATTATTCTTATGTGAATGATCTTGTTTTAGGCAACTTCACCAAAGTATGTCGTTGAAATAACCTTCAGCAAAAAACAAAATGACCACTTCCAGTAGAGATCTTGCACTTCCTGTGACTAGGTGGAATAGAACACTGTTTAACATTGTTTTTGTTTGATTTTGTTAAGTGACTGCAGAGATACAGTATTTACCAGGTTTTACAGAAACTGCTACAATGGTTCATAAGCACAACCTAGAATATACTGCTCTGAGAAAATTAAGTTGCTTTTTACTGCTCATAAAACTGTATTTTAAAGAAGTTGTTTCTTAAAACAGCAAAATATCTGCAGAAAACTAGCAATCAGCCAGCTTTTTTCTTCTGCAGTTTTATCAGTTTTTTTTTTGAAAACTGCATTTCAATGGTCACTTATACTTTATCAAGTTATAAAATACTGGCAAAGAAGGCTGTCTTTTCTGAAAAACTTCTGTTTCACTGCAAAAATACTGCAAATTTAAGCAGTTATTTTTCGTAAGGGATTACAATATAATTATGCATATCTATGATTATAAATGGCAAGCTGCAGAATAGTAAACATACAGACAAGTTGCTACATAATGCATATCTCTGTACTAGTTGTCACTGTTTGATAGAATGAATTAAACCTTTCCTTGAAGACTTTTAGCATGTACAGTTCTTGTGTGACATCAGTCTGAAAACTAAGTGTCAGTATCTAACTCAATTTCTGTCAAATTTAGTCACTCGGGTCAGAGTACTTCAGTATCTTCACTGCTTTCTTGTGTCACTATTTGGGAATCTAGCAGGAGTGTTATGTTTTTTCCATCACTTTTGATAAAAACATTGAAATACTTACAAACAATATATAAGGCTTTAAGCAATGTACATAATTATAATGTAGATGTAACTGGCTACCTTGAACAATGCTAAATATATTTCTGCTTGTGAAGAGATTTGAACCCAAACTTCTATGTTATAATAATATTCAGATTTAATCATTTTGATGTCTGCAACACCCTCATTTAGGTTGCATAAACTATGTTAACATGTTGTTGAGGCAGTGCAATGAATATAGAAGTATATACATTTGATATTTATACTAAATCATGCAATACTTTCTGTTCTTAATTAAGGATTTGTTATTTATGGCATATTTTGATCAGTTATTTTTAGACAACTAAATGATGCTCTGAACTGTGGTCAAATCAACATCTGCTATCACCTTTCAGATACACAGATAATTTTGTTCCATAATTCTGACTTACACTTTTACAAAAGTGTATCCATTTTCATATTTAAAATACAGCTACACCAATATTATATATGTTCTATCATTAAATATATTAACATAAACTATAGAATACAATGGCTTCACTACTACTGGCTTTCAGCCTTTGTGTCTCAGTGGCTAAGGTCACTGATCAAGACACCTCAGTGGTGTAGTTTGAAATCCAGCAACAGTCATGCTATTTTTCCAGCTACAAAAGCTTTCCAGTAAGTACAGACAATTAGTGGTTCTATGGCATTAATTTCTACTAAAATAGTGCATTTTTACATCTGTAATTGGTCATGGAAAAGGGTGTCTGCTCATGTATAGCTCCTTTAAGTTTAAAGGTCCCATCTGATTTAAAGCAAACAGTGTTTGCATCATTTCAGGTCTTGTTTCATTGAACATAAATTCACATAATTAATGTGTCCTGAAATAAGTGTTAGTGGTTAATTCTTGCAATCACAATACAAATTATGTTTACTGATATTGATGGGGAAATAATTTAATCTTGCTAAATTGGTATTGTTATAAGTTCAAGGGTCATAACTGTGATGTACATGATCCAAATTCATACAGACTTGGTTTTGATGCAGCAGATTATGTAATTATTTATGATACTGTGAAACCACTATTTTGATGTCTAAATTTTCTGCTATACAAAATTTATTTGTTAATATCAGATTTAATATCACCTCAAGAGGACCAATTCTTAAAGTATAGCCCATGCATTCTTCATTAACATTCTAGACAATGTGGATTTTTACATACCCTATTCCAGAGGAATTGGGTCTATTCAGGTACCACATTACATATAAACTGGTCCATACCTACACCCACTCCAGACAATGAAAAGTGAAATTGACTATCTCATAATTAAAAAAACAAATTAGTTCATACATCATTAAAAATATAAATCCCTAAATTGGTCAAGACAACATATATCTACAGAATATAACTGAATTGCTGTTGTTACAGTCCATATTTAGGTAAATTTAAGTGTACTTTTTTCATGTAAACAAAATTTCATCCACATTTTAATACATTGTAGCTACAACTATGGCATTCATTTTATTATATTGTAAATGAAGCTGAATATATCCCCTTGAAAACATTGCCATAATTCATATCCTTTTGAAATAAATGAAAGAGCATTTGTCAGAATACTGCTACATTGTGCCAGCTTTCATGAAGTGACTACCCCTATAATCAGAGTGTGCCCTACTAGAATGTCATAGATCTGCCACTAGTATTTTGCTTATGTTTGGACCAGTTTAAAAGAATTTTGTTAGAAATCAATAGTTTACAGCTTTCTTGCATTTATAACATGAATAATTTAGGTAGTTAGACCTCATCACTATGTAAGGGAGTTAATCAGGTATATGACAATAGTTCCATTTATTTAATCAATTTGTTTATGAAGTGAAGACATTGTAATGATTTAAAAGTGACAAGTATCTATTTAAATCTTTACAATTCATATCTTTAGTTCATTTTGTTATTATAAGGTAAAATTTTCATAATCAAGTTCAAATTATAAAAAAAACATCCTTTGGTCAAAGTAACGGAACATGTTCTGTTGTGTCTTATGATCAAACACTGTCTTCGTCTGCTGTTTTCTTTTGTTTCATTAAAAATACATGGAAAACGGATTATTTATCAGAAGTGAATGTTTTTAAGTACTGTTTTAACAGTTCAGGAGTAAGTCAAAACATTGATTAATTGAACAAAACTGACTTGGAAAACGTAGATGATTAATAAAAACTATGGACTGGAGTGCAAAACTGTAAAGTCGTGAAAACTGATGACAACATAGAAATATGCTGTGAATTGAGACTGTAACGAAGAAATACTGGCACAATTACTTAAGGCTGTGTTGTTGAACTGTATTTTTATCAAGGGCAACAACCAGCTTCATGTAGAGTGGTGGAACCTATGCTGGAGGTATCCCTATGCTGGTGGTATCTCCGAAAAACGGCTATTTACAGAAAAACAGGTGAAGAAAAATTTTCAGGGTACATTCAGCATTGACAGTCGATGAAATGTTTATACAGCAAACGTAGTGATAACCGCGCGTGCAGCTCTGTGACGTCACAGCAGCTGATAAAATTGTACTTGATCCATTTCGCTAGAAAATTTCTTAAATATTGACATCAAAATCACCCAGTTAAAGTTAGCATTTTTGATAAAACTTATTTCTTTTGTATAAAAATATATATTCTATGGAAACTGTTATATCTTGTTAATTAATATTTAGGCTCTAAAAACTGTTTCCCACCTGTTGGTTGTCAAATATCACATACCACCAGCATTGGTTCCCTTCGAGGTGAAATTTCAAGTTTTGACATGTGTCGTGTCAATAGCTCCCAGAACAACATAGTCAAGTGATGAAGCACATCAACGTCTTGTTTCAATTTAGCAGGGATAACATTATGTTTTCGCTGAGGCAAATCAAAATGGTTAGGATTTCCTGCTTTCTGAACTGCTGATATACATTCAAAATACCTCCAGCATAGGTTCCCCCACTCTAGTGTCGCTAGTAAAAATCACCAAAATAGTGTTTACAATTTCCTAACAATGACAGGTCAGAAGAATAACAAATGAATAAAGACTGCTGACTGAAAGCTAAGGTAACATCAATATTATTCTTTTTCCAGAGTACTGTAGATATTTTTTTCAGTGCTTTAAGAGGTTGTATTAAAATAAGTGCATGATGGGATATCTTGCCTTTGTTAAAAACTTAACGATTTGTTAAGTCACTTAACGATTCGTTAGCTAACAAAAAATTTAACAATGCTTTGAACAACTGAAAATTTTGCAAAGTGTTAGCTAACGAAAAAGTTAAAATTTAACGATTGTTAAGCTAACACGTTGTTAAAGTTAACGTAAGTTTTGAACAACTGGGCCATTGACATTAAACGATAAAGGTTATACCAATCTGTGTTTTCGTGAAATATTAAATGAAAGGTATAAATCATTTAGTGTTCCGGACTCGTTTTCATACTTTGAATGAATGCAAAATGTACAATAGAAACACCAACGCCATTCACCGCATTTAAAACGAAACAAACCCTTCGGAATTACCGGTATTCTGAATTATCAAGAATCATACAATACAACGGGGACAGGCAAAGCAAATGTAAAATGTCAAGTTAACATATCGAAACATATAATACCAAGAACCTTTATCCCAGGCAGCCTTAGCGGCTTAACTGTTTAGAAATGTCGCCAGTGAGGTCACATTCTTTTTAAACAAAATTGGTGAAAGAAGAGATGTCTTTAGAAATCACCAAACGACAAAAAAGGTATCACGTAATTAGTTATAAATGAAACTCCAATGGAAATAGAAATAATTGTATGGAACTGAATCATTAAACACCTTATTTTAGCATCCGCTGCATTATTTGTCACACTGCAAAATCTTTCATTTAACTTTATTTTTCCACCTGCTCGTAGAATTTACCAACATCTTATTTATGATTTGTATTACAGACAGCATACATACCGCGTAACTTAAAAGGAATTGTTCCAGTTCAAAAACCTCTAAATTAAGCGCGACTTCTTGATGTGAATTGCTACCCTAATATTGTAATACGACCTAAAAGAATATTCCAGTTTCGATACTAAATAATTTTTAAAGCGAAATCTCACCTCTTTTTTTCATTCCTTCAAATGTCGTTTCGTCCGTGTCTTCGTCTTTCGCTCTTACTCCACCACTATCCTGATGAGCATTAATCATCAACTGGAGCAAATCCCTATGTTTCTTGAAAAAAAAACACAAAAAATTATCTATTACAGTAACTGTATTAATTCTTATTTATCTAAATGATAAGTATCATACATGTACATCTGACTAAATACACAGATGCATGGCATATTTTCTCATTTCATTTCGAGTTACAAAGGTACCCATACTCCCTATTTCATATATCGTGAAACAGCTATTAGGTATGATCTATAATCTAAATGGGTCTTAAATAATATATGTCTACATATTTGTTGTAGCTTACAGATTGATCTTGTTTTCGTTCCTTAAAAGCGTGTTCTAGAGTCGTTTGGAAAAACTCAAATGCATCATTTGAAACGATGTTTGTCCGTATATAATTTCCGAAGATCTTTTGAATATCCGGGAAGAACACTGCAAAAGATAAAAAATAAATAAATAAATTGTATTATAATAGATCTATGTATATATTTATATATCACTATAATATCTAATACTTATCTAATATGAGTATGTTGCACTGTGAAAAAACATCAATTTGAAGCATCTATATGTTCTTATATGGCCATCTTTTCTATTAAGGACGGTTGCTACAGTTTTATTTAATATGTATAGGGCCAAAACTTTTCCCTTTCATAGAATTTCTTCAAACTTGGTATTTGGACTGAGAATCAAGTTTAAATCAGAAATCTGAAAACAAATCACATTACCGGCATTTATCTTGAAATGTCAGAAACTATAACAAAACCCTTTGTTGAAGGGCATGTAATTCCAAACCAAGGGAGGATACCTATGATTTTTATTTCAGATTTCTGATTCACATGTATTTAACTAGGACAGGGGAAATGTGAAAGATGTGACCGATAAAATGAACTCTTTCTAGTGTCATTGCTTAAAATCTCAATTAATCAAAGAAAATATTGAATATGTAACTCATTTGTATTTGGCATAAGATTTCCATATCCTCAGAAATCGCACATTTCTTCATTAAATTCACTAATTCCCAATGAGAACTATTAAACAAATATAGTAATACAAAGAACATCACCAGAGATATATGAAATTATTTCAATATATTTTAAGTTACAACTGGCAAGACAATAGTTTCATAGATAATGACCTAAACTAAATTTCTCTACCAACTTTCAAAGGCTTTATGAAGTATTATCTCTACATAACTGTATGGGATACATGAATACAAAACAAGTAAAGATATTACCAAACAGTTATACATCTTTTGTATTCATGTATCCCATACGCTTTAGTACTATTGGTTTATCATAGCGCAACAATTCTATGACAAAACTGTATCAGCTAAAATTCAGGATCCCGTAGAACCGGTATCTAAATTTCAACAATGTCAAACCTATTAAAAGTACACTAGACCAACATGCGTATCTGACCGAGAGTAGCAGTTAGGCATTGTTTTATAGAACGGATCGAGGTAACTACATCGCTCCGCTGTTATGGATGTCTATCATTCAGTTAAAGAGGTAAGTAAAATAAAACATATTTACTTTGAAGAAGAAACATCGGATTCTTGAAGCCGCTAAACTCCAGAAACTGTCTCGAATACCTTATGAAAGCATTGTCTGGGTCTTTCTGTGCGTCAATATCAAGACCAAATCCCGTGCTGCATATAACGTCCAAAGTATAAGCCCCTATGTTTCTGAAACATTATTTCGTCACGTGGTATTTAAAACCCAAATAAAAAAAATTGTATTTCTGTGCAAATAGAGGGCCATCATGGCCCTATATATCACTTACCTGGGTATCATTGGTTATAGTTCAAGGTCCGCAACAGGGTCGCAGAAAACAAAGTACAGATTCAACGATTGTTAAGTTTCCGATAAATGTAAAAGGTACGTTTTGTTTGAATTGATGATAAACATGCTAAGCAAAAACAAAGGTAATAAAAAAAAGTTATGAAGCAATATTGGACCTCGTTTGTAAAAGAGCAAACATGGTTCAAAATTCACGACTGTAGCTCTATAACAAGCAAGTAGGTCAAAAGGTTATAGTCAATGCCATCCAAGTTAAGTATTGAATGTGTTCGCAAAACTGTACACGAGGTCCTAACTTCGTTACGATAGCTTCAAAAACAAAAAAGTAAGCTAATAGGTCCTCGTCAAGGTAAACCCAGGTAACCATTGAAATCTATTTGAAAAACTTGATGGTCCAAATTTCATCACAGTGACCAACAAAGAAGATCAAAAGGAGGCTCACTTTTGACTTAAATAGTAAATAGTTATAACAGTCATTGGAGAGGATCACTAGGCAATGTTTTTTATTTTTGAGACATGCATATACATTATGACAAAATATTCACCATATTCCACACTAGGCAATGTTACCTACCAAAATAGTTAAGCTCTAGTCCATGCCATTACGGAACAGATTTTTAAAACTATTCCTATAATATAAATCTATGTGATAAAAGAGCGGGATGTGGCCAATTTTAAATCCTAGGGACATCATTTGAACAATTTTGGTAGATGACAAAAAGGCGATGTGACGTACTAAATATCTTAGGTCTAAGCCTTAATTTTGACCCAATGGGAATTTGAACAATATTGGTAATAGAACACTAGGCAATGCTACACATACAATATTGGAGCTCTCATCATTAGGTGATGCTACATTCCAAATATCTCCAGACATTACGGTATTAAACAAAAAACGTATTTCATTGATAAAGGAACACTACGTAATAATACACATCATGACATTACGTTTTCTGACAAGAAGGCTTCGTAAGTTTTACTATATATTTCTACGTAAAACATATGACCCCACGGACGGGACCAATTTTGACCAAAGGAGCACAATTTGAACAAACTTGATAGCGGTCCACTAGGCATTGCTTTTCCTATTTGTTGCCATAGCAACCAGAGTGTTGCATGGAATGGAATTTTGTAACAACTTTAATAGAGCCTTGAAACTTGGTTTTTTTAGAAGATTTTTTAAGTTTTTCCCATTTGTTGCCATAGCAACGAGAGTGCTACATGAAATGGAATTTTGTCACACCTTTGGTAAATCTCTATGCAAGGAATATCCCTGCCAACATTTATCAACATTGGTCAAACGGTTTCAGAGGACTCCGAGATGTCATTAGTGGGGAAATGGTAGACGGAAGACAGACGGACGACATACGCCGGACATTGGGCAGTTCTGATACTAGTTCAAATATTGATTCTGTACACAACTCTATTTCAGAAACTTAACAAACTCAGGTTTATTTTTACTAGAGTGTTGACATTATAATAACCGAATACAAAATTAATCGTAAAACTGGCACTTCTGTGTTAATATTATGATTATAACCAAATGCAATATAAATAATAAAGCTAGTATACTACATTGTTTACATTATAATAACCAAATACAACGTTTAAGTACTCACGGTTTCATGTCAAATCCTTCAGGGTGCATTTCAATCTTTTCATCCAAAAGTTCATGCAAAGTTTTCATACATTTATGTATGTAAGGTTTCATCTGCCGAATAATAAAATGTTTTAATGATATTTTGTCAGGCCCACGTACTGACTGTGTTCGCACAAGGAATACTATTTGTACAGATTGTGTGATATCTGTATAACACAGGACAGCATACTAGTAGTGTCGCGTAGTTAGTGAGTACATTACTTAGTTATAGTAGCTTGAACACTTATGTTGTGATACAGATTGGTAAAACACGATTTCTTAGTGATCATTTGTGCGTATGGAATTATTTCAAGTAATATTCAATCATACATATTCATCATCTGGCAGATTGAGGTCACCGTGACATTGTTTTACATTAATTGAGATTAGGGTTATGCTGGCCCATATGTACATACTTTAAGATCTACATGCAGCTTTTTGCAACATTTTGAACATCATTGAATACATACACACATTTTCAAAATTAAAACACTTATGTTACTTAATCTGAAACTTATCGACCATTACTATGAAGAGAAAGATACTGTAAATCACATTGAATTCGTGAGACAATAAATTCGCAAATTGTACTGTAAATCACATTGAATTCGTGAGACAATAAATTCGCACATTGTACTGTAATTTTTCTTTATACCGGCATACCTCTCTCATTCTGCCTGAAGTAAATGTTGGACTCAAAGTGGAACGTAAAAATCTCCAGTGTTGTCCTCCAGCAACGGATACGGATGACTCCCACCTTTTTGTCAATGCAATAAAGGTCTGAAACAGTTATGAAATGTACAAATAATATATTGGTGCATAAAAAAGAGATCAGAAAAAAAAAGAGAAATAAATGAACTGACAGGTATTCATCTGTGTTTGGAAAGGTCTTGTTTCAAAAGACAACTGAAAAAAGGGACACTTCCTCGATATGTCCAAATTAAAACCTTAACAAACAATATTGACATTCACTCAATTAAGCTAGTTAAAATCAATCTTGGTACATGTTGATCATACAAAATTATGATTTTGACATTGTTAAAAGTTATATCATCCTTATAAACGGCTGAATTATTGTAAAGAATGAAGCTTAAAATAGAAGATGTTTTGAAAACACCTTAGGAATGAGTTATACTCATAGACATGAAAACTAAACTTAAAATAAAATATGCATTTTCAATTCTTGACTAGAATAAACAAAAAGATTACAGCAGTGATACACAATATTCAGTGGGAATAAAACTGCTACACAGAGTAAGATACTATAGGGTTAACTGTTTTGTAATTTTGATATTTGCGACTGTATATACGGTTTTTAATGGTCGGAAACAGTTTTAACGGCGTAAAAGCTGTTTGCGACTAATCAAACAGTGTATACTATCGCAAATGTCAAAATCACTAAACGGTTAACCCCTTTTCTAAGGCATAATGCTCTAAAATGCGATCATTACCGATTATCCGATTTTTGCGACTTTATATACGTTTTTTTTAATAGTCGCGACTTAAACGACACAACCAATCAGAAACGACGTTACGTCGATAGTGCGTTAGAATAAGTAATCATGGCAGTGTTCATTACTCTATGAGTATAAATCAGTGATTAATGTGCATTTATTTGTTGACATTATGATGCTCATTTTCAATGGCAATATCACTTTAAGTAATTATTACGTAATTTGAAATATATACAAAATGAACTATGTAATTCTTGACAATAGGAGATAAAGAAGTATAAATTAAGCTTGGGAAAATGGACAGTTCCAGTGTTTACAATAATATTAAAATTAATTTCTCCGGATTATGCAACGGCCACACCGGGACATCATGCGTTTGATTGCACATAATAACACGTGGATTTGTTTGTGATGATGTTTGTGAGCAGTTGACATAGCCATGAAAAGAAAATAATCCCTTTACAATAGGCTTAGATAAGCTTTAAAGTTTGTCCTAAAACCGGAACGGTCCATTCGCAGAGCAAACCGTATCTTCGACAATGACACTAGTTAAACAAAGACAAGTCGAAACATCTATAAACCCGAGTTTAATGTCTTGACTATAATTTGCTGTGTGTCTGTGTGCAATTCTCGTCGTCGGTCTTGTTACACCGCAAAACTGAATGCAGGTACAAATATTCTGTAAAAGAACTTACCACACGGTCAGTGAATTTAGAAAACTCCTTGACCATTATCTGTTTTATCATATCTGCGTCACTTATAATAAGTGAAGGAATATTTCCCAAATACAATCTAGATGAAAATAAATGATGAAATTTTTAAAAAACTGTGTATAAATAAATAGTATATAATGTGTCATTTATGAGAAGATGTTAACACTTCCTAATCTGTCCGGTGTCAATGGGCAGCGTGGTTGAAAAGACAAGTTTGACAACTAAAGCTAAACCTGAATGCTGAAATCGTGTTTGAAGTTATCACTTTGTCAGTTAACTTTCCTTCTAAACTAAAATGCCTTTAAGCACATAACTTTAAATACTTTGATAAATTGTGTGAGTCAATAAGCTATGATTATAAAATATTAATTATATGGATTTACAATATACATTAATTTAGTTAATGTTCTTTCCACAGGAACATGGTATGCATCTACAATTTTTCACAGAAGCACTCTTTACGTTATAGTTCCATCTGATAATGTCGAAACAATACATTTACAAATACTAAATTCACGAAAGGAGCGTTCGTCAGGGTACTTTAACAAATATCATCAGTTACTTTTAGCCGTAGGTTGGTGTACTTATAAATGATTCAATCTGTATATGCAGGGCAATTAAGAATGAGTAACATATTCTGAAAAATAGTTAGTAAAAACACTTACCCGAAAACTTTTCCATTCTTTTTTACCATTTCATAATCAATATACCCAAAGCCCTAATAAAAACAATACATTATTGGATTCAATACTGTCGCAACGCACAAAATTGTCCTGATATTTTTAAATAAATATAACCAAGATGAAATAAAATAAGAACACTCATCTGAAGTTTAAAAATATCACATCAAAACATGAGAAACAAATCACATCATAAAAAATGCCTGAGAATACACTGAGCAGATTACTTTCTGAATTACTGAAAACGATAAAAATGAATAATAGATAAATAATTTTTTAAGAAGAACCTATATCGAGAAATTTCTCGTTTATGCACGATGTGCCAATATAGTCATGATTTATAAAAAACGCTCTCCACCCATAAGTTATGAAACAAGTGCTTATAAAAGTTTTAAGGTATTTAAACACGTATGATAATGCTAATTTTACCGATGTTTGCTGAAACGTTCAGTTTTGCTAACTATCGTTTAAATCATTTAAACAAAGATTGTTTTGATGTTATTAAAATTGATCCAAGATTTAGTATATGCCTCTTATAAAACATTATCTATTTATCATTATTGAAGCGACCATTATCAAGTAGCTTTACATCATGTATATTTACCTTCTTCGACAGTTCGAACATATCCCCCAAAAAGAAAACGGTTGGCTTTTGTGCAATTCCTAACCGCTTGAAAAAGGTTTGCTTGTACCATGTGTATCTTAAAGTAAAAAGATGTAAAAGTTCATGAGATAGTGATATTTTTGGTGATTTTTGTTGTCGTGATGTTTCGTCGTGCTGATTGCACCAGTACTTACAAACTTAGATATATACAACTAAGTCTATTTCAAAGTTCTTACAATTGACATGAGGCCATGTGCCAATGAAGTGACTTCAAGATCAGTCACAATTAGAATTTACCTCCGACAAATAAATGCACGTGGAAAAGGTGAGTACTTGTTCTTCCCAGGAACGAAGTACCGAAATACTGTTTGAACGTGCGTTAAATTCATACAATGACAACTACAACCACTCAGGGTTTGTTAAAGTTTGGTGTTTCACAGCATCATCAGATTTATAAAATTTAAATTTAATGCAAGGCGACGTTCCTGCGTCGACAGGAATCCTAATTTTGACCCCACCTAAAATAAGATACACCTTAGTGTTTTGATGAAACCCGATCTAAAGGTAGGGTAACACATTGCAAAAATACAGAACTATTCTGAATGAACACTATTATATTGGTTTCAGCAATACATAGGTTTCAGTATAAAATCCATTACAAAGTAGTGACACTAAAGAAAAAAAGAAAACGTTTCTTACAGACAAACTGTCATCACAAACACGATTATGCCCACTAGCCAACCAGGCAAGTCGATGAGTCCTAGAATTTGCATCGCAGACGGCCAGCTTCTCTGAAATATAAGAGAGAAACATTATGTTTAAAGAAGCATTAACGCATCTTTTGTGCTTACACATGTTTGTAGACATCAATAACATGCTGTGGTTAATTTGGAAAACAATAGAAGCACTTAAAGAGTAGATAGCCCCTGCCATTTTAAATGTCCGTTGTTTCAAACATCATTGCGAATCTGTCCTGAGTGTGCCATACGTCCACTAACAATTATCGTGACAATGGAAAATAATCAAAACTTGATTTGTATTTAACATGAAATTTGTATTTCATAAAGTTCAGTCTTGAAAGACGCGCTTAAACCTTTTCACACAATGCTTCCAGGTAGCGAAGTTTGAATGGATTTACACATGTATAAGAATAAATTCAAGTGTGTATCGTATCATGAAAACAATCACATATTACGAAATGTGTTTTTCGTTTTTACCATTATAAATACCAAATGGCAATTATAGTAAATATATTTCGTAAAAATCGAAATTTTTCCCTTATTTCGTAAAATAATAAAGCCAGAATAAATGTATACCACTTGTGGTTGCGACCTTTTACAAGGATCATAAACTACAGTATGTTATACACATAATTTACAATTTGCTCGTTTGGTGGCAAAAACGTCGTACAATTGTGCAAATATTAAAAGCATAATTAGGTAATTTCATTCATTTTAAAATTTCAATTTCCGCTCAGGCAAATATGAATTTATATTCCATAATAATATACTTTGGAACAAATTGTGATGCATGTCAATTATCTATTTCAAAGTCTGTGAAATCAGCAAATTGAACAAAACTTGTTAAGAAAAGCTTGACTATATGCACCGAGATATATATGCGAAACCAATCGAAATTTCACTGGAATATTGCACTTGTTTAAAACCTCTGAAAATGGCGCAAATTGGAGTTTTGGCATCATATATATGATATATCCATAAATAATTTAAGTAACACATGTGAAGGAAACATATTTCTTAGAACAGAAATAGTCATTACTGTGTGACTTTTGCTATAAACTGAACTAATATGACAACCGCTATTCCAACAGATCCAACTACAGGTGAGTCCATAGGTGACGGATATCCCTGCTTAGGCTTTTAAGTCAATTTTACAAAATAAAATTTAATTAAAATACAATCAAACACTGTGGCCTTGTCGTTTAAAGTGATACCATTTTCTTGTACAAAACAGATCATCTTGTTATATGTCAGAATAACTCGCCTTTAGCACTTTGTTCACTGGTGAGCTAAAAAGTAATGATCATGAGTTGGACACAATAACTATTACTGTACAAAGTTCAGTTGAACTTTATATATGCACTGTGACATTGACCTTTGCGATAGAGACAAAAACAAAATCGAATCTGACCTGTGTCTTATGATCATAAACCTAAATTTGAAATCTGAATAAAATCCATACAACCTTCTATGACATTGATGCACCTCTTATATAACACTTGCAACTAATTACAACAAAATAAAAGCGTTAATACACCTTAAACTTTGTAAAGTCTTTTGAACATTTTTAACATTGATAATGAAAATAAATAAAAGTTTTGAATAAATTTACCTCATAAATCAGCCACAAGGAATTCTACTATCTAAAATTTGATTAAGTTAAAAAATACCGATTTTTTACTCTGGACTCGCGGTTGCACTCGTGTCCAACGAAAAATACAAATTAAAGCACATTTCAAACTAATTCAGTTCCTTTGAATATTTCTGATGTGTCCATTTAAATTTCATTGTAAACTAGCAACTAGGAATTTTACATCCCTCAAATTTGAATAATAAATAAAATATCAAGCTATATGCAGTATCACAGCAATATGAACCTCCTGTGTCAACAAAAACGACCTATATATTTAGACAGCAGATAGCTAAATCAATACCGCATGACTTATAAGCATAATATCTAATTCTTAAATCGATAAAACTAGAGCGTTCGCCGAAAATGAAAGAGATCAGTTTGTATTAGTGCCGATCAGTTTGTATCTCCATTTAAATATGAAGCAATCAAAGCACATTTCCTGTTGCAAATATTTAAAGTTAATTCTATTTTCCACAAGGTAAAATTGTACTGTAAAATTATTGAAAGCTTACCTGTTTCTTTCCTTCTAATTCGTAATCTTGTTAAAAACGTTTTCTATGTTAGCTTTTATATATAGATGTTCAACCTTGAGCGAGTGTGACGCAATGTAAATACGTTTATTCATAAGTCGTTATCTACTGATTCACATTGCAATTCAATGTAGTTCAAAAATGGACACATGGGATTTTCCACGATGTATTTATTCATATAGATTATGAACTTCCCATGTCGTTATTCACAGCGATATCATTATAGCTATTTAACACATCGCTGACCTTTTAACATCATTCAGTTGACAGTAACCGTAGATTGCAGATTGTTTGCTTTAAGAAACACATTTTATGTACTAATTAGGTCGTGATATCGTGCTTAACCTTGAACCTGTCTACATGTAAAATAACAGTGAAGTTGTGACAGATGTACACAAATATAAATAGAAACTGCATGAAAATGTAAAGTCTGCGTACAAAGAAAGAAATTAAACCTATTTAAATATTCGTCGTTGAAATAATGGTTCGCTGTAAAATGATGACGGCTTTTCAAAGTTATAGCGAACTTTTTCATGGTCAATGTAATTAACTAAAAGTTACATTACCGTTACCCATCAACATGGCCCTATTCATTTGTAGGCAGTGTATGCTTCGAAAATGAATTATAATCAATTACTTCTCTTATTAACAGATATAAATGGAAACATACAGAACAAACAGTTTTGTCTTAGACAGTCAAAACAATATTTTTGCAGATTTTCTCTACATTCATGAAGCTGTTTTATATGTTTATACCTTAAATGGCCATGGTAATTTTCTCAGTGTCTCACTGAGTAATGTCTATCTTTAAAATTATGACGGTCGCTTTGAACGGTAATATCTGAATTTAGCAAGGGACTAATTGTAAACGCGTGTCAATGTGCCTTTTGTTAACTACGATATTTATTTTTGTTTCGATTACACAACAGAAATTCCTTATAAGGAGATTTTACGGATTAATGGTCGGGGCATAACAAACATGTTTATCTTTTGTACATGTAACCCTACATTTGTAACTTGTACATTGAGACGCTCCACGTTTCAATATGGCACGGTAGACATACTGAAAGAGGAGAACCAGCTCGTTTTTCGTCATTTCAAGTAAGAAGGGAATTTTTTTAGAACATTCCCAGGGGATTAAGCGATGGAAGCATTTCATTTGTTTAAAACTTACTCAGACGCACATCTGAAATACTTTAAATTAACGTTTGCTAAGAATGAAACAGAAAAACCACATGTTCAGTGTAAGAAAGAGTTTAACAAAATTCAGTACGAATTTAATAAAAAGTTAAATGTCATCTTAAACATCATTTTTTTATTGGACACACATTTGTGCAAATTGAGAAATTGCCGAACCTATCGAACAGGGCTATAAAATCCCTCTATTACAAATTCTTGACTTTAGTTTTTCCAAAAATAATAAATCGGCATAAGAATATTTCGATTCCGTGGAAAATCAAAGCGCTGAAGGCACTGAATTTGTGTGTGTCTCAAATCAAAGTGGATTTGATGAACTCTCATCTACTTAAAGTAGAAATTAAAGCAAGTGTGGAATGTTGCAGACTAAACTTGAAATTGTTTTGCAAAGCAAATGTCACTGTCAACATTATTATTAATATAATTCAGATTAATGACTTTTTCCCAAAAGAAACTTGAAAAAAAATCATTATGTAACAACCATTGTGATTTACAACTTAGATCGATCTCTGTCGATACTCAATTCAGTTTGAATGAACCGTAGAGAGAGAGAGAGAGAAGAGAGAGAGAGAGAGAGAGAGAGAGAGAGAGAGAGAGAGAGAGAGAGAGAGAGAGAGAGCAGCAGCAGCAGCAGCAGCACGACACCAAACTACAAAAAACGCATTTATAACATTGCAGGCTTTATATTCTATTTGACCGACATTAATTTTTGTCAGAAGTTCCAACACCGTGTAAACATAGCTGATGTTTAGCTGATGACGCTTGGTCATAACGGGTGATACCAAATACCTTACAAGCTGGTTTTCAACTTGATTTGAATGAATTATGGCCGGTATCTATATGAGAATTGTATTTATATACAGTATGCACTATACATACAAAATACAACATAGGTATTAACACCCAATAAGTTGCATTTTCCATTTGATTTTCATAAGACGTTTTGAGTTGAGAACATATTAGGCAAAATTGGGTGAAAGACTTCAATATTGCATCAACTAATAGCGTGCACATGTTACATTTTTAAATTTGATTTTGATGTATTTGAAATGTGCACAGATGGCAGAGTTCAGAGTAGTCATGATATGCATTGAATTTATATTAAGGCCCGACACTATAACTGAATTATTGTCTCATACAGTACCTTGATATCGTGCATACTATGATGTTGTAATAACCCAGGTCTGTGGAACTATACAAATGAGATACCATTGATTCATTTGAAGTAAATAATCATGCCTTTCCGTTGTGTGCCATCAATGTCAAGGACCACAATGGAAATAAGGAAGAATCACTTTTGCCTTGGTATTGATGTGCATATCATGGTTTATAAACTTGTATATATATCTAAATATCTGTATATGTGTGTATTATGTTTGTTTTAACCATGTTTGTACGTCTGTGATATACTGAAATTAATATATCTGTCTATCTATCTATAATGTTAAATCAAAGTAAAAATAATGTTAAAGATTTACATGTCAAAATTCTATACTAATTTATTTACTCTCGATAGAGAAACATTTGTTCGCTCTCGAGACTCTTCAGATACAATCAAATTCGAAGAGAGGGGAAGGTCACATTTGTTTTCCAATTTCTTGGAATCTACATCATACACGTATGTGTAGAATAAAAAGGGCATGTGAGCTTAACACCATCAATAATAACAGTAAATCAAGCATGACCCCATTGTTTATTTTTAGAGGCATTATTTGCTGAAAGACAGACATTTAACTAACAGTTTAATAACTAGCTATTCATTCGTTTGTCAAAGTATATTTGTTTGTTAATTTGTTTGATTACTGATTTGTTTTTAATTACAAATTATTTCTTTGTAATCAATTTATCTAGTTTTTATCTTAATACAGACTGTACATTTCATATTTGATCAATGCGTGCATTGGATGTATGATTAGGTCACAAAAGTAATTTAATTATGTGGCTCGTAATATCTCGGTATTTCGCTGGATGCAGGCAATCACCCAGTATGCATTAGGATTTTACGACCCACTTTCAGCAGAAAGTTTAACCCACGCACTAAATGCAGTGTATAGCTAGTACAAAAATAGTACAAAGTAAAGGGAATTTTAATAGATAACGGTTCAGGATGTCGCATGTAGAGCATATTTTAGCTGCAACGATTAAGAAGATACTTGTATTGGCGCAGTTACCTGCAGTTTAATAATACAGGTCTTTTTTGTTAACATAGGGTTAACATAGCGGCCATATTGAACGTTTTGCAATGCTGCAATCTGACATTGGTTGACGTAATCTTCTGTATTGCTGGTTTATTTGGTGATTTTATTCGATATGTTTTTATATTATCTATGAGAAATATGACATTGCTTAGTTGGAAAGGTACTTATATTTTTAATTAACAGGTGCACAAAGTGAACGGTATGTCAGAGGTAAACCAATGAAAACAAAAAAATACGATATGTTTCAAGTGACAAACATAATTTCATTGGGGAAAAACCTGAAGTGTTTTATTCTTCTTGTGTGGAAGGAGCACATATAGTAGGAGATAAACAAACAATCCTGTAAAATGTACATGTTTGTTTACATTTTATAGCTTCTTATTGTTAATTACGATGCTTAATCAGTTAGTTTCGCCGGATTGCAGAAGTTTTTTAAAATAGTGAAATATTGCAATATTGACCCGACAAGATTTTGATTCCTTTACTAGATGTTGAAAAAGTTATTGTCGCGTGTCACAAGAATTGAGGATATTTTTTTTATTTTTTTTTTATTTAGTTTACTCGGATATTAACTCACAAGTTTATTTGTAGTAAATTCACCGAAATATTTAAGAAAGTGTTATGACATATGCTAGAATCCTAGTGGAAGTTAACAAAGTTATCTATACTTTATGAAAATGGTACACAATTCTCAGTTGTTCTGCAATACAACAAACAGTTGTTCTGCAATACAACAAACAGTTGTTCTGCAATACAACAAACAGTTGTTCTGCAATACAACTTTAACATTTCATATAGACACAAAGCACGATAATAAATTAGTGACTTTTATGTATTTGTTGAAAAATGTAAATACATGTAGATGTTTTTCACTTTATGTTACATTCTAAATCACAAAGCTGTAGCTAAAGCACATGGAATGTACATAAAACAATTTTCATGATATAAAATATCAAAAATGTTAAAATGATTCCTATCCTATTTTTTTCCCGAAATTTTGTTTTTTCACAATGAAAAGTCTTAATAGGTATACATTGTTTACCTTCTGACTAATTTTGCAACATGATTCATGCTGTAATACCACTTAGAACATATGTTACTTTCTTTATATTTCAGTTTAGGTGACCTGTTTGGAATGGACATTCTAGGAGTCACTGACTTGCCTGGCTGGCTAGTTGGCATCATCGTATTTGTGATGACAATTTGTTTGTAAGCAGTGCTTTTATTATTTTCTTACTTGCTACTTTTTTGCGACTGATTTTATCCACAACTTAGCATATAATTTGGTAACTGTAGTAAATTACTTTCAAATGTTTTGCCTTTTGATGCTGCTCACTTATATAAGTAATCAGATATTTTCGAGAAGCCTTAAAAGTTTGACCTTTTAGCAACCGAAGTAAATATAAGTTATAGTCCACATACGCACGTGAAGCACGTGCACTCAGCAACAAAACGACCATGTTATTTTAACATCTTAAGAATTTGAACATGTTTAAACTTTAGCTACACCTGGTACAAGCAAAGCACTTTCAAGCGTATGGGTATTCCACAAAAGCCAACCATATTCTTCTTTGGGGAGATGTTCGAACTGTCGAAGAAGGTAAATACGTGAATACATGTACATAATGTGTAGAAATATTGAAATGATTCTTGAATTGATACTAAGGCACTAATATAATATCTAAACTAAGCTCTAAATCGAGTTCTAACAAGTACCTTATTCATATTGGTCACATTTGTCACAGAAGGTCTGATTCAACTATGTTACAGATATTTTGTAAGATTTTCATTGTTTTAAATAGGGCTTTGGATATATTGATTATGAAACGGTGAAACAGAATGGAAATGTGTTTGGGTGAGTACTTTCACAAACTTCTTTTCTGAAGCGGGTGATTGTTTATATTGTTGAATATTTCTGATTCTGAATAACTTTGCACGAATTATTTACGGGAAAATGTTTCAAATCACTTACCAAAACACACTTAAAGGTACTTCTATGCAAGTGGTACACATAAACAGGAAGCAACTGAATTTTCAGACTGAACATACTTCCATTCGTAAGTCTAAACAAGTACTTGAAAGAAGAAGAAAAGAGTCACTTGGTTGCTGAAAAAATAGTTCAACCAAAATTGAATAAATACTAAATACTTTTCTAATTAAACTTGATATTGTATTTTCACTAGTATTATTTTATCACGGAAAAGTTTAGAGAACCACGGGAAAAAAATCAATTTGAGTCGGCAAATTCACAGAAAAATCACGAATCTTAGTCTGAAAAATCACGGACAAAATACAGAACTCATGAACATATGTTACGTACAAACGCTGAGAAAGATATGAATATTTTTTGTATATATTTTCATAAAAATTATATTTAAATCGTGATAAAATTATGCTTTCAAACAAAAATTACAGAAAAATGATGTCAAAAATATAGTTCCGTGATTTCCGTGAAAATCCGTGATTTGTCAACGGCACATCTATACTATATATAGGTATACTATATGCATCGGATTGTATTAGCAGGGTTTTGTTTGGAAGAAAGACTATTGACAAAATGAAAACTCCGAACATAGAAACGGCTTTGGAATTGTCAGACAAGTCCCGTCAAACTTAAAGCCTATTTGATCAAATGTATCGTATTCAGGCGAGTTTAGGACTATCTGAGATGTGTTAACGGTTACTTCTGAAAGTCAGTATAAGTTGTGAATGATTTACTTTTTACCTAATGTGCTAATTTTCTCTCATTTTATACACTAGGGTCTACTTGGGAAACACTCCAACGCTTATCATAAGTGACACAGATATGATAAAACAGATAATGGTTAAGGAATTTTCCAAATTCACTGACCGTCCGGTATGTTCCTCTTTAAAGTATCAATATTATAATGTTCGCTAGAATGAAATCAGCGAGTAGAATTTGTTGAATTGCGCAGTGATTTACAGAAGATTTAACACGTACTTAATTTCTTTACACGATGTTTTCAACTATCATTATATCTTTGTTTACTTTACGTTCACAAACAGGTCTAATTTTCGACAGAGCTGTTCAGGCTCGATATTTTGCCAAACGATTGACTACTTTAATCTTTTTGGCCCTTTACTTTCATAATTTACAAAGTTCCATTGTATGAATGCCAGGTCACGTATATAAATGTCTGTTTATATGTTATGTATCTGGTGTACCCCAGTGCTCGATATTAGGGCCTATTTTGTTTCTATTATACATTAATGAAATTGCTTATTTGCAAAATAATTCAGGTACAGACCTGTATCCAGACGATACTGCAGTGTACGCATCATCAAATAATATCATTGATATACAAAACCAACTTCAATATCGTCTTTCGTCAATAAGTAATTGGTGTGTTTTAAATAGTATGGCACTACATCCAGCTAAAACCAAATTCATGATTATAGCAACTAATTACAATTGAGAGATAAAAAAGAACTTCTATTGCAAGTAAATAATGTACAGATTGCAAATGTAACTGTTCAAAGACTTCTTGGAGTTAATATAGGTAACACTCTATCATGGAAATTACCAACTAGCTAAAGTAACGTCTAAATTAAACTCTAAAATTGCCCTGCTAAAAAGAATTAGTTATTACTTGTCGCACGAGATGAAACGTATGTTCTATAGTGTTTATATATTACCTACATTTGATTACTGCTGTACGGTATGGGGACATGGCAAACATGCACAAAAACGATAGTTAAGAGCCAGAAAAGAGCAGCAAGAATTATTTATAACAGACAATCACAAACTAGGTCTGTACAAATGTTCCAAGAACTACAGTGGCTTTCTTTTCCACGGAAATGTAACTATCATACTGTTTTACTTGTATATAAATCTCAAAACATTTTAGCTCCAATGTATATATCTGATCGTTTGAATTTTTCTAATAATCATAATTATTTGTTACTTACGTTCATCCTCTGAAAATCATCTTCAAACGAAGGTAAGTCGAACAAACTACTAAGAAAAATGGTTTTAGTTATAGTAGTAAAAATGTTTGGAGTAATATTCCTTAACAGATCCGAAATCTACCAAGTCTTCGATCTTTTAAAATTCACCAGACAATTCACATAAACTACCACTAATACAATATTATTAGATTTTGAATTTAATTAGCATACTTACTGTAATGTGTTAACTACGTGTGTAAGTAATTATTTTGAGTGCTTATTACAAGAAGGCCATATTAAAAATATGATGCTATGTTGAATGTCTGTATAAATTTCATGGTATGTTACCATCTCAAAATAAAGAATTTATTAAAATTGCTAAATTTCAAATTTGTTACACTGTATCCAACTGATGGCCTAAATTACATAAATGCAAGAAGTGTTTGATAAAATCTACGATTTATATATAATTAGTTTCTTTTCTGAATTTTTTTAAATGATCTTTCTGTTAACTTTCATTTCATTTGTTTAACATGTATCTTCGCAATAAATGAGGTTACTTTATCTTAGAGTCATGGGATAGAATCCTGCAAATGACCATTTGTCTTTATGAGGGGAAGTTGGCAGTTTCTTACGGAGGATAGGAGTCTATAACTGGTTCTTCCCAGGAACGTTGGTTAGGTAAACTTGCTGCCTGTAGAAATGGCCAAAATACGGTTGAAACGGGTGTTTAACTCCAACAAACGAGGTTACACTATAAAAGGTGTGTGCTTCAATGTATGTCTTTGTTATGCTCAATCACACTATTTCTGCTGGCCTTCAGGACATTATCACAGTGACCAAAGCGTGGGAGTCATCTATCATATTTGCCACTGGAGAACACTGGAGGTTTTTACGTTCAACAATGACTCCAATGTTTTCTACAGGAAAACTTAGAGAGGTATAGCTAGTAAGATTTTACGCATTGAACCGTGACTGCAATTTTATATCTACATGTATATGTTTTATCATAAGTTATTCCTCGTGGGTCAAAATCCGACTGTATTCTATTGCATTTTAGTTACTACCCATCAGACCCCAACTCATTGTTTATAAGACGATGAACACCGCTGGAGCGGACGTTTTGTCGTAGGAAAAAAATAAGGACTTTATATATTCCAAATTGATACGCGTACATGCTTCATATTTTATGAGTTCCCACAAGATAAAGACTTTAAACTGTACTTAAGATAAAAACAAATACAAAAGTATAAAGCCTATAGCGACTGAAACAATTTAACATTATCTCAGTTTATTTATATAATGTCAAATGCAAAGCGTTATACACAACATGTGTTTAATTCATATTCTTTTATTCAAACATTCTTACAAAATTATCTGCAATTCTTGATGCGGAAGAAAAACGCCAAAAAAACTTAATGTTATAATATCTTGAATAGCTATAAGGTAAACACTATCTGTATGAATAAAACGTAAAGGTCAGAGTGCATTTAATAATCTAGTTTTTCTAATTCTAATTTCTAATTTCTAATTTCTAATTTAAGTTGTTTACAGTAGTAAATGGCCTAAAGCTGCTAGTGCTAGTGTTATACTTGTACTAGACAATCGAATATTTTTGTTTTTGTGCAATTTCGTAGCAATTTCTACGAGTCTAACATTGGTCCTATCAAGGATCAATGATCGGGTGAACTGCCCGTCCGTATACAACTGAAATGCTACTGACCCCAAAAAAGAAATGTAACACTTTTTTTAATTTTTCGACAGATGAATGCCTTCATGCATAATTGTATGAAAACCTTGCATGAACTTTTAGATAAAAAGATTGCAATGCATCCTGAAGGATTTGACATCCAGCCGTGAGTATTCGGACTACAACCAACTATGTTGTTATCATAGGAGATAAAATGACTATCTTTATTCCGTAGCTCTGTCTTAATTTCTTTTAATTATGAAATAGTAATGACTACTCATTTTCAAACATATACCAAGTTGTAGAGAAAACATTAAAAAGCAGTATTCCATTGATACTTTTGATGATTTCACGATTTCCATCGTTTGATATTGAGGTGTGGCAATAACGTGAACAAAAATCGAAAAATGTAAGGGCAAATAATCGCTGCAGGGGATTTATCCAAACTCCACTGCTTTACTTCCCGTTACATTATACAAATCAATAATCCTGTGCATTAAATTTCGATTTTTCAACTTAAGGGTCCTAAATTCGCAACTTTTTATCAGTTAGTGAATATTTGTAATCTATTCTTAATCATGAATAACATATAAAGCTGCATAAATCATAGACTTTTCTTCTAGATCTAACTTTGTGCTTTTTCACACACAAAAACATCACAGTTTTATGCCCAAATAAGACACTATCAATAAGCAGTTACTCATTCGAAGTTTTATGCCCAAATAAGACACTATCAATAAGCAGTTACTCATTCGATGTAAAGTTTGTATATATCATTTTACAAAGTTCATCACCACAACAGAGTTTGTCAACAATCAGGCAAATATACCTGCAATATAAAGAATTGTGTACCTTAATATTGTGAACCATTCTTTTTTTTTTTTTTGATGCCATGCCTTCGTTTATACGAATGTTAATGAACGTTTCTACTTCATGCTTTTAACTTATCATTATCAATTACCTTAAAAAGAACTGTATATAATACTTCAGAATATAATACAGTTTTGCCAAATTTCATGATTTTGAATAACAATATTTCAATTTGCACCATGAGTCGTTATTTCTGTTTCCCAGCAATAATATCTTTCATATTTGAGTTTTACATACCATGTGCCAGCATAATGTTCCAGACACATAAGGGCTTACACTATGGACGTTATATGCAGCACAGGGTTTGGTCTAGATGTTGGCGCACAGAAAAATACAGATACTGCTTTTATATCAAATATGCGAGGACGTTTGTTGAGTTTGGAGGCTTGACGAATCCACTGTACGTTCTTCAAAGTATGTAAATTTTTATCTCTTAATTAGAACAACACATTAACAGAGACGTCCTAAGATATTGGTTATTCCGTTCGAGGAAGACGCGCGTTATCATCCAGCATTGAAGTCTGTCTATTGCTGATGAAGCGTCCGAATGAGAATTGCATGATTAGCTCCTCATCTATAAGCCAATTGACATGTTTGTTGTAACTTCATTAGATAGTGAGTTTGTTTTACAGACCACTGTTGATGTTATTGGTTTTACATGAAAACTTTTACTAGTGTTCAAGACGAAATAATTGAAGCACGATGAATTTTTGAAGAGCAGCATAATTTGTAAGGAAACGAATATTTCAACGCCAAAAAAATAAAAACCCAAACTAGGTTTTAATTATCGGAGACTTTAATGCAAGAACAAAAGAAATAAAGACATTGATCAATCTTTTGGACGTTTTTATTTGTCTTGTCATTTGTAGATACATTTTGTTTCCTGACAGGAAATTAAGTGCTTATAATCTTATATAGGTGCTTTCCCACAATAATTTAATTTTAAACTATTGTTTCTTTTACAGTTTTCTTCCCAGATATTCAAAAGATCTTTGGTAAATTTTTACGAGTAAATGTAATTTCAAATGATGCATATGATTTTTACAAGAAGACACTAGAGGAGGCTTTTAAGGGCAGAAAACAAGATCAGTCGGTAGGTTATAACATGACAACATGTAAACTTTTTACTGCCCTTCAGATTATCGTTCTGATCTATTAATCATTTAGCAGATACATGACTTAAAGTCCCAGTATAACTTTAAATACTAATATATAGAATAATAGATTTACAGATAGAATAATGATATAATTGTGTTCTATTTAGTCTGAAACAATGTTGACATATACCTTTCTTTGGTGTTTTTTTTCGCTTCTTCACTAAAAAGAGTTGTGAGAGAGTGTTTCTTACTTTTTGCAATGTTATTTTTATTAAATACTGCGCTATATGTAAACATCATTTTCTTTCGATTTAAAAAGTGACATATAGAACGCTTGTTGCGGGTTTTTTTTTTCCTACACACAATGGTCAATTTAACCAGTTAGGCATCTTTCTTGGTAATATAAGACCTACAAGTTATTGTTCATCTAAAGTGTTCCTTGGACTTGATGGAGTAGGAGTAATACTTTGTAATTGTACAAGGTATATTTTAGCAACATTTGTATCGAAGATGTAAATTGAATTTTGAGTACATTTGTTAATGTGTATTTACAACCAAAGTTATAATATGAAAAGAACATTGTAAAATAGTTGTACTTAAGCAATTTATTTTCGGTTACTAATAAGCCATATAAGATTGTGTTTCAATTAAATGTACATAAATACTGCTAACTGCTGTATCTATGTACATTTGTACAAGTAGGATTTTTCTAATTAAGATGAAACAGAACTAATTCGGAAAGACAAGAACAACTAAATGTTTGCACATTAAACATTGTTCATAACGAACTCATTGGGACCATTTAAATTTGTTCCTTATATCCGGAGTTTCTTATATATTTTTATATCATTTTATACAACTAAAGAAAGACACAACTCGGACAGAGAAAATTTGTTCCTTATATTCGGAATTTCGCTATATCCGGAGTCGTTATATACGGAGTTTACTGTACTTTGTTTTAGAACCACAAGGACATGCTCCAGCTTTTACTGAAAGCTCATAGGGATAAGGGTGACTTCAACGCGACAGATGACGATTTAACAGGGGCTGCATTGAAAGGAATGCAAAAAAGAGGTAAGACTGTGTTTGAGGTCATGAATTTTCTTTGAAGTTGTTTTACAATGCTATGGAAACTGTATAGAATTGATTTACATATTTTAATTGAAGTTATAGCTTGATGCTTAGATCTTTGTATAACTCAGTGTGATATTGTTACACAAACTATTGACACGTACTGGTTTGTTCAGCAGGTGCTAAAATGTATCTAAGATTCAGATCGGCTTTGTATCAAATATTGCAGGTGATGCTTTGATACATGAGCATCCTCATATGCTTGAAAATACATATTGAATTATGTATTATTCTTAGCAGTGTATCTTCACCATTTTTAGAATGAATTTACTACACAAGAAGTATCCGCATAGAGCCATACTGGACTCCACATGGATTTGATAAAGCTTTTTTCGGACTGTGAATAAAAACCAGGCTCGATTAAGTCCACAGAGTTTGATATGAAATTCTTTTGGACTGTCACGTGGTATAAATTCTAGAAAGCTATTGGTTATAGTTCGTATGCTGCGAAATAAATGTAAATAATTGCTGCTGCTAGACAAGGTTTATTTTAGGTCTGACGGATGAAGAAGTGCTTATCAACTCTATAATGTTTATGATAGCAGGGCACGACACTACGGCAACCACTTTGCAGTGGATCATATATGATATAGTAACTAACCCTGAATGCCAAGAAAAACTGATCGAGGAAATCGACGATGAATTAAGGGATGTAAGTGGATTTCAAGAATTCTTTGCTCCTGTCGACGCGGAGTAACAAAAAGATCTTACTCTCCTTTCTTATCTAATTGTATAAGCCTCATTCAGAAAAAGGTTGTTTTTCTTGTTTTTTATCTTTTTTATGTTTAGACTGTCATTTCATTATAAACATATGGTTACATGTTGTTTGAAATTCATCTTTGGTATTTTAAAATGCATTTTGCCGGATAATATTTGGTATAATTATTCTTTTAATTAGGTATCAACGACATATGACAATGTGTTTAAATTGAAATATCTTGACATGGTTGTCAGTGAGACATTGCGTATACATCCACCGGTACCAAGGTAACATGCATTTCAAGTCAAGTTAAAGGAAAATGAGTACAATCATTGACTTAAAATAGCAACCGATTTAGCTGTTCACATGTGCCATTTAAATATTGGTTATATGCTCCCCTCGTAAATTATTTGAAATAGAGATGACAGCGCATAATATTTGTTGTACTTGTGGTCTTGGCAAGTTCACCTGGGGAGAAATCCCACGGTCGGCCGGAACTATTAACAATCTAAAGTTAACGAAGAAGTTTGTTGTACTTAATGTAAAATTAGAAAAGAAATGAAACGTGTCGTTGAAGCAAACGATAGATTATAGCATTCCAAACGACTGCTTTAATCAATGCGAACTTTCTATACGACTGTTGTTTTCAATGCGTATTTTTCTGTACAACTGTTGTTTTCTATGCGTATTTTTCTGTACAAAGGAAATGAAGTAGAAACCAACTGATTATATTTCAGAACAATGTGGTCTTGGTTTAATTTATTTTGGTTATGATTTTGTAGAATAAATACATATGGACTTTTCAACTGTTTATTTTAATATATGATTGTCGTTTGCATGTTAATCTTGTGATATGTACCGAGAAATATCTATTTTATATATAGATTTATATCATTTGTCTCGTAAGCTTAAATGGACGTATTTGCATAATAGTATGTGTCAATTTAATCACTGATTTGAATTTGAAAAATAAAGTACAAATGTATGTTAACATTCGGTTTAGGCTCGTCCGGGAGGCTTTAGAGGAGGTGACGATAAATGGTGTACAGATTAAGAAAGGAATGGACTGTACATTCCCAGTGCGAGCCCTCCATTTTATGCCCGAGTACTGGGAGAATCCTAACAAATATGACCCCGAAAGGTAAAACTTTTCACTATTCCTGATGTTTTTACGTTGATATATCAATTCAGTTGATTCAAATTGTGTCATCCAAAATGAAGTAGTGTGGTACATGTAGTGTATTATGTTACTTCCTTTTTATTGCCATAGGACACAAATATTTAGTAAAACCATGTAAACGTTGGACACTGTTTATTCATGTGCACTCGAAAGAAATGAAATCACTCGTTGATATCCTGTTTTCTTTTCACACAGGTTCGAGACCTGGAAATCAGGCAAATATTAATCAATGCGCATACATGCCTTTCGGACAGGGCCCAAGACATTGTATCGGAAAAAGACTCGCTCTATTTGAGGTGAAGGCTACTATTGTCACATTGCTACAAAAATACAGATTTTATAAAACAGATAAACTAAAGGTATGTACTATATTGTGATATAAAGTTGTGTCTATTTCATTCCATATGCAATCATTTTGATTTTGTGTAGAGTTTTTCTGCAGCCATAAATGTCTATCATATTAATTACAAAATTTGTATTAGGCAAGGCCGCCCAGGTTCACCAGTTTTATTTCTACTGTCCATTTACAATAGTAAAATCACTTTTCGTCTTGCAGAGTTTTATTTTTTTTAAAAACCTTGTCGTTTTATAATGATAGACGGCTTTGGCTTACAAGCTTGAGACGTGCCAAAACACCAACAATAAATGATACATGTAAACAAGTAACTGTTTCACATTTTTTCACAATTTCTAACTGTTTTGCCTTTCAAAAATCAGCATTTATCTTGGTTTCAGAAACGCATTAATAAACAAAACAATCAGAGTAGCATGTTAATTTGAACACTTGACAAATTTAGCTTTATGCAACAATCTACACAGCATATTTGATGAATTTACAGGTGCCTATGCCGACGTTGGCAACATTTGGGATTGTAAAGCCAGCCGCACCAGTTTTCGTGAGGTTGGAGAAAAGAGCCAAAGACGCAAGCGTGATGAAGAGTTTCGATGTAACTTCAAGACAAGAAATCAACGATAAGCTTGTGTATTGACTCAATCATGACAAGATTTTAAAATACAAAATTTCTGCATATTTAATCACATTGTAAATATTTGAACAAGTCAAACGACCTGGATACCACGTATTGGCCATGTGTATTAAGTTTGAATGACTGTATTTAGAGCAAACATTTGTAAAATCACATGCAAAAGTGTATTTAGAAATCACGTGTATATGGCACCATAGAGATTACTATAAGAGACATATGTATTAACAGCCGCGTGCATTAATGACTGAGTTTCAATGGTTGACCGGTTTATTTAACGGATTTGGCTTTCAAACTGATTTTATACATTAACCACTGTTTCATAACATAAATCATTTCGTGTAAACTCATAGTTACTAAACACTAATTGGTCCTGCCCACTTGTTCGAACAAAAGTGATAACTTAAATTTGACATTATATCTATAAGATTGGTGAAATGTGACTTTGTATGCATATGAAGTAATAAGTTTGAAAATGTTTGCTCAATTTTGTTTTTTAATTAATATACATGTAGCTAGGCTATTTATACGTCAAAACTGACAGTTAAAATATGCATAGGCAAACGTTCAAGCACTAAAACCAGCACGTGCAAAAGTTTAAGCCATTAATTTTTTTTCTATTTTATTTTAGTGATATACAGAGAAACTTTGGGCAGGAAGATTTGTACTTTATCACGACGGCTTCGTGTGTTAATTCATGTAGAAAATGCACATGTTATTACAGGTATGTCATCCAAATTTTCTTCCATTCTGGCTAATGTATGGGGTATCTAAGATTGCGCTATGAGAAGCTGTCTTGAAACTTGTAGTTTTCCATATATATCGGAATTTTGGCTATGTTTAAGGGAAGTAGAGGTGGTGAAATTGCTGGCGATACACTTAAGAGTTTAATACATTTATACACTACTGCAAAACGAATACACGTATGCCTACTGCAATGTACGCTTGTCTACTGCAATGCACGCTTGCCTATTGCTTTGATACACACCTTGTGTACTGCAATACACGTTTGTCTACTGCAATTCATACTTGCCTTTTGCAGCACACGCCTGTCTACTGCAATACACGCTTGTCTACTGCAATACACGCTTGCCTAAATTGTTAATGCAATACACGCTTGAAATACACGCTTGCTTAGTGAAATACACGATTGTCTACGGCAATACACGCTTGCCTATTGTAATACACGCCGGTAATACGTTGCCTATTACAATACACGCTTGTCTACTGCAATACACGCTTACCTAATGCAAAACACGCATGCTTAATGCAATACACGCTTGCCATTTGCAATACACGCCTGTCTACTGTAATACACGTTTGTCTTCTGCAATACACGCTTGTCTACTGTAATGTGGCTCACAACAAGACTTCAGACTGATGTCTCCTTTCAAAATTTATCAAAATCCAGTATGGGGCTTATGAGATTAAACGCAGATAAGAATTCGTATCCACAAAATATTGTGGCAATGACCTTGGTTGAAACCATCCTAAATTAATTTGTTTACAACTAGACTTAATACTTTTGCTTCCTATTAAGTTTCATGAAAATCCAGCAGTGGGTTTAGACGAGCAAGAGTGGGCAAAATGTTCTGCTAACAGGGCTCTAAATTGTTTCTGCAAGGCTGTTTTCGCTAGTCGGGTCCGACGTGCCTTCACTACAGGCGGCTCATTACCTACATGCAGCGACAAGTCATATCAAAACAATGGATCAGTATCAATTTGACATGATAATTGGTTGGCAGAAAAAAGACATGTTGGTGTATACATCCAATATTCCAATCACACTTGACGTTGCCGTATCCCCGACATCACTTATTAAAATCTGCAAACGAATGTGTGAAATCGACTATCGTTGTTATCAGGATGTAATTAGGCGTATCACTGTATACATTCAATCGCCCAATCGGTTTCACTATGTCGTATCCTCGACATATCGCAGGCGTTAATATCTTTGTGCTATTAACATGCTGTTATAAAGAAAATAAACCGGACAAGACCTTCAAAACCTCTGTAAGCAATGAGTATAAAACATCCAAAATGGCCTCCAAATGGCTATCTTGAACGAATCCAGTAAAATATTGACAATATGCGACTGAAGCCAACACATTCGAAAAAAAGTCAATCAAGTAATAACGCAGACAAATTTTATGTGTAAAAATCCAATTGGGCATGCAATATAAATATGCATTACAACTATTTTTTGAAGCTTGAAATAAAAAAATGCAATGATATAAAATGATCACCTCACAGACGAATGGAAAATTCGCTGTTATATAAAATATTACACTAGGCTTGGTATAAATGAAAACCAGAAATTATATTAACTGTGGGGTATATCATGACCTAAATGAATTTCTATACTCACATTATATATAGTTGTTTAATTCATTAAAAGCAGGTCAATCTTCAGTCAAAAATGATACCCGTCTTGGCCGGCCTAAAGCAGTAAAGAGCAATGAAAACATCGCTGCTGTTAAGGCTATCATAGCAGCGGGCTGTCGGTTGTCGGGGTAGGGTTAGCACATGTATATCAGAAGGCAGCGAACAACAATAGTGTCAAACTGTCATAAAATTCGCCCGCCAAGAAGGCGAAATTCAGTATCTGGTAGTTCATAGGTTTTGTAAAATCTGTTAGAACTATAGAGCGGACAAGGCTAATTCACCTGTTTGAACTATAGAGCTGAGAAGGCTTATTTCATCATTTTTCGATAATTCAAGGACCATAATCCAAAAGTGTTCGAGTGATTTGGCTGGTTATCGAACTTGGGCTAGATATTATACTCACAAATATTTTCACCACTTTCGATGAAGATCGGATGAAAGCTGATTGACTTGGAGAGCGGACAAGGTCAATATGGCCAATTTTGCATAATTCAAGGGCCATAATCCATAAATGCCTGGGTCCATTTGACTGGTTATCGAACTTGGCCGAGACGGTATGCCCACAAACCTGTTCAGCAAGTTTCGTGAAGATCAGATGAAAACTGTTTGACTTAGAAAGCGGACAAAGTGTGGACGCCGCCCTCCGCGGGTGTTCCCATAGTACGTCCCTTCGGGCGTATAAAAACATTTTAAAAGCCATTGGTACATAAGAAAGACTTGCCCTAGGTAGGTACCTCATTTCCAAGATTTAAATCTAATTTGAAAAGCTCAACAAAATGTTTTTAGGTAAAACGTGTCTCCAAGACGCACGAAAATCGGACCTAGTGGCATTTCTAGACTGGCTAAGTGTGTTTCGCTAAGCTCATTGGTCAAAAGAAAACAATTAAAGTATTTTCAATAGATATAATTGAATTTATTATTTTGAGCACGTATATAGTCTACTTGGAGCATGTTTACACAGTTATAAACATACGTACGTAATATAACTGGTGAAAGGTTGTCTAAGTATTCATGCCCCTATATGAGATATATACAAATGTTTTAGCATTGTCCACAAAACAGTAATGAAAGACGCGTGTGATACACAGATTGAAATTATGAAAGACATTACAATGTAGTTCCTTTTATTGTTGACAATAATCGATTTTCAAGTTTCATAATATGTGGAGTAAATATGTTCTGCGAGACGTGGTTTTAAAAGATACAATAGTTGTTCTTTCGGTACAGGTACATGTTCAAATTTTAAAAATATAGAGATTGTGTCGAAGTCCTTCGGTCTAGAATCTATTAAGTGAATTTTATCGGCTCATAAAAGCAAGATATGGATGCAAGAAAGATATATATGTTATAGTTTTAGAGCAATGAAAATATGGTAAATACGATCTGTCGAAATCAACTCGCTATCAGAATCAGCGTAGAGAAATTTCAGTAATAACACGTACAACACCGTTCTTTTTAACGGTCTTTCTTGAAACATTGTCTTGTTGATTTACCGAAACAGTTCCAGTGGGCGCTGCGCAGTCGCTCAATCGTGAAATATCAGCCTCGGTAGAACTGGTTTCAGAATCAGAATCGCTGTCATTTTCTTTATTGTCAGGGTAATCACTATCGTGTTCTATAACTTTGAATTCTGTTTCGTCGTAATGGACAGGACTTCCAACTTCGACACATGGCACTGTATCCGCTTCACTGATTTCATCAGTAATGTTCCCTGACAATATGGAATGCCCCGTGCAATTAAACGTTTTATCAGCATTAGCTATTGTTTTTCCATTGCTAGGTACTGGACATATATAAACCGGAACTCCGTTTCTTTCTTGTGGATCGGTTCGTTCTCTCTTGTGTGTTTCCTCAGTGCTAAGTTCATTCTCTTCACCCTCTTTACTAACATTATTGTCCCCATCATTGGTCTGTTTACTTTGATCAAGTAAACGTTTGGCTTCTTCGACTGATCTCTTCCCTATCAATTCTAGCTGTATTTCCTCGTGTCGAGAATGAGGCAGTCTCTCACACAATTTTTTTCTCGCAAATAATTTTAGCAATCTTTTCCCGAAATAGAATAAGAGCAGTATTACAACAATTGCTGCAATGACACCGATCAGAATGTATACCCACAGTGGATGGTTAACGTTTATAACGAGATTATCAGACGAATTATACGTGACAGTTGAGCCAGATAATGAAATAGGCATCAGCGGTGTAATTATACGAGAACTTTGAGCCTCAGTCGAAGAATGTACTGTAGTAAGCTTCGTAGAAACAAACTTGGACCCTAAAGAACAGAAAATGGAACCTTAAAAGTTAATGCATACAATGTATATATTTACTTCCCGTTTAAAGTTTAAAATAAGAATCGGATGGGTTTTACCTTGTACTATGAAAGGAACAGTTTTTAAAGTAAAAGTCAGTGTGAAATTCGTGAAAGCGGCGTCTGTAGAAATGGTAGCATAAAAACAAAATTCTAAAAAGAAAATAAAACAGTCATCTCCATAGAACAATATTAGAATTTAACATTGACTTTGACCCTAGTGAAAAGGTCACCTTGACTGTTTCAGGTGTGTTCTTGGGCAAAGACACTTGCTTAAAACAGTTTAAAAATTTAAAAAAAAAAATGAAGAAGTGACCTTGACCTCCTAAAAAAAAAATTGAAAAAAAAATATTTTTAGTAAATGTGACCTTAACCTAAACAATTTATTTTTTGCTTTAAACAATTTTATTATCAAAAAAAATTGCAAAAATCTATTTTTAGTAACAGTGACCTTGACCTCTAAAAATCTTTTTTTTGCTGAAAACAAAATAAAACTCAAAAAAAAATTGAAAAAAATCTATTTTTAGTAGTGACCTTGACCTAAAAAAAATTTTTGGCTTAAAACAATAAAAAAACAAATTCGAGAAAAACATCTATTTTTAGTAACAGTCTCCTTGACCCCCCTCGAAAAAAAATTTATTGCTTAAAACAATATAAAAATTTAAAGGAAAAAATATTTAAATATCTTCCTCTCCATGCAGCTACCTACACACCAAGTTTCATTGCAATTGGTCACTCCTAACTCATGTTATTAAGCAGAAACCATTTATCATTTTTTAGTTACAGTGACCTTGACCTTGATCCTAGTGACCCCAAATGCAATCCAAGCTTCCTCTGCCCGCACTACCTACAAACCAAATTTCATTGCAATTGGTCACTCCTAACTAAAGTTATTGGGCTGAAACCATTCTACAATTCCGGGTCACTGTGACCTAGACCTTTGACCTACTCATCTCAAAATCGTTAGGGGTCATCTACCTCCACATCACGTTTCAAGATGTTAGGCCCAAGCGTCCTCGAGTTATCGTTCGGAAACCGTTTTACAATTACGGGTCACCATGACCTTGAAGTTTGACCTACTAACCTCAAAATCAATAGGGGTCATCTGCTGGTCATGACAAACCTCCACATCAAGTTTGAAGATGCTAGGTTCAAGCGTTTGTAAGTTATCATCCGGAAACAGTTTTACTATTCCGGTACACTGTAACCTTGACCTTTGACATACTGACCTAAAAAACAATAGGGGTCCCCCACATCAAGTTTCAGGATCCTAGGCCCAAGTGTTCTTGAGTTATCATCCGGAAACCAGTTGGTAGACGGACGGACGGACGAACAGACAGACCGACCGACCGCCCGACCGACCGACCGACCGACCGACCGACATCTGCAAACCAATATACCCCTCTTCTTCGAAGGGGGCATAATAACCGCCTTAAAAGTGTGTCTATTTACTGTTGATACAATATTCAAAACAAAAAACCGAGGTAAATCTCTTGTCTGTGTTAATTTTTTTAAGTTAATTCTACTACATTTCAGACAATTATCTCAAACATACCTTTACAAAGTCTCGTACACGATGTAGAATATCCGCTCTCTGGGTCACAAAGCTTGTTACAATCAGAAAACCCATCACTTCCTATAACAGGGGCCATTGCTGGAAAGAATGAAGAAATTCATTAAACTTTAAATATATGAACAAATCTTACAACAGCTTTCCAAACATGTCCCGTAAAACGTGGCATACAACTATGTTCATAAAATACTATTTACTACTGCAACAGCAACAGCCCCGTAAAACGTGGCTTACAACAATTTTCATGAAAACTTTGTTTTAATTTAAATTAATGCAATAATAAAATATTTAATATCTAACTAATCTACAAATGACATACCTAGATTTTTGTTATCCAATAGTCTTAGACTGTATCAATCATATATGTTGTGTAGTACAGTGACTTAAACTGTTTAAGACGTGAACTGAAATCATGATTTGTCCGGCGCAGTAGCATGCTTATAATAGCATGGGTTTTACAGGTGTGTTACTATATAAAACTCTCCCAAAATAAAACTAGAACAAGGGATTCTATGAAAAGCATAAGTATCCCAGTTAATCAGTACTGTAACAACGCCCATGAAAGTCGCCAAGCTGTATACTTAAAAACATTCTGTCAAAAATACAGTCTTTGTTAATATAATGACTACGAAACTACAATGTACCAGAGAAAAGGGTGTGATAAGGCGCACGTGCTCTCTCAATAACAATTTTATTTATGTATCTAACGGTGAAATGAGTATATTTATTTATTTCTTGTCAAAGGAAAGTTTAAAAGCTAGTAATTTGGGTTTCTTTTAAATGAAAGGGCTTTGTCGTAAATAAAAAACTTTAAATATTTCAATCATCTAAAAATCCTTTTGTCGCTTAAATACTCATACATGTATATAGAACCTCCCTTGTAATAAATTTGCTTTTCTTGTAATATGGACATATAACCAGCTTACAGTCTGTCCCACCTACAGATATTTTTGTTGCATTGAAATAAAATGATATATAGAGAGTTTGACCAGAACTTTGCTCTGTGATGTCACAGTCCTGAGTGAATAATTATTCTAATATTGCAGATATTGGGTCTATATGGAAAAAAGAGCTTGCTTTTTTAAATAAAATGAGAACATTTATTTGATGGGAAAGTAGGGCAAACGGTGTTCCATTTAGTTTAAAACAATGTTGCCATATACATTTTTTTCATTCTTTTGTCTCTTCTTCACGAGACGACATGTCTTGGCTTTTTTGCAATATCGTTGGAAAAATATTACAGTGCTATATGTAAAGCATGAATATTCGATTTAAAAGTGTTTCGTACAGAGAACGGTCAATTTCGCCAGTAAGAAACGTTTCTTGCTTAATATTATACAATTTATACTAGAGTGCTAATGTGACAAACTAAGAACTGTAACTGATTAAGAAATATATTTCATTTTATAAAACGAAAGTAGCTACTCTCTATTAAGCTACCGAAGTTTACCAATCCTTTAGAATGCAAAGACTGGTAGTATAAATTATCGATATTTGCGATAAATTCAATCTCTCAAAGCAAACGATATACATGTATCAGTGATTAAACTACGCGTTAAAGTGTGAATATTAAGAAAGATAAATTTTGACAGGAGTGAGTGCCTTTTTGGGAACACTTTTAACGATGTGTGACATCGTTCTATTTAAAGGAATGGAATAACCCAGTATAGGCTAATTTAAGACATACTTTAAATAGATATTTAAGTACATGTAAATCACGTTTAATGAATGAGGTGCTACTATCTACTGGTCTAGTATTTAACGTGCCCATGTCTTACGGTAAATATCATATTTATCGATAATAATGCATTTCTTCGGCTATCCTAGAATTAAAACTTTTGTCAGGCTATATTACTGCTTTATATACACCACACTTAGTCTTCCCTTCTTAATCGTAGTGAGGTCCGATTAATCTTCTCAAAGGTACTACAAGACAAATTTTGATGCAAAGCATCAAAGGCGCTGCGCATGTTTTTGAAACATGATTTAAAGGAATCAGAGTCATTTTAGAATATCAGTAAACAACCTATCAACGGGAAAAATCAAATACATTATGTTATTTGTAACTGTTATCATAATAAGTAAAAAAACACATTTACTACAGTTTAACAAAAAAATAAACGAATCATAAAACAACCTTCCGTATAATGGTACGATGACGCCCATTAAACAAGGCTACAGCTCGTGGTCAGTAGACGCTTTTCGACGCAGACGAAACCCACGTGATTAATTTTGTCTTTACTATTGGTCGGTTGTTAGCGATGCTTTACATAACTTTCATTGAGACCCCATGTATCGCATAGTTAGGTGAACGGTCTTATTTATAATGCCTACATTTTACTTTAGTATGTAGTAATTAAAATAGGTTTTCATTAATTATTCACGTTGACAACATATGTATTTAAACTTCAAAATGTTTAGAGTTAGCAAAACAACTATTGAGACGTTTTTTCTGAACTTTGATGAATCTGGCCGTAGGGTCCGTAAACAAAGCAATAAAAAAACCGTAACCTTCAAGTTTGTGGAAAAGTTATTAAATATCCTATGAATATGTCAAAAGTTTTGAATTAACGGTCGAAGACGTATGCATCTGGTATAGTATTGTTTGTAATCAGTTAATACTATTTATTTACTATTATAGGGAGTTTGTTCACACATAATACATAGTTTTTAATTACAATAATAATGTTGGCCATTCCCTATTCGATTATGCAACCCCATGGTACAAAATTAAAACCTATTCAATACTGGCACTGTGCTTCCGCACAGCGCCAATAATACTTTATACTCTTGATTTGGCAATACACGAGAAATGGCAATGTAACTTCTATAGTATTTTGAGTTTATATCTAGATGTACGAGTGTGGTAAAGTTGAGTGATCTTGACATTGACTTTGTTGATATGCGTAAGTACATGTACTTAGACGAGCTTTATATTGTTGTAGTTGAACTCTTGTTCTAAATGTATGCGCAGTCACTTGGTAGATTATGTTTAAGTAGCAATTGAAATTTTAAGATGTGAAAACATTTTGCACTTTTTCAAGGAAACAAAAATGAGTGAACCATAGCATTTTTACAGACTTCTGGATATTACAATTACAGTCAAACCTGTGAACAAAGACCACTGTTGGGAAGCTATAAATGTCGTCTTTGTTTATAGGTGGTCTTTATTCACAGGTGTGTCTTCTATATATTAATAGTGCACGGTGATCTCTCCGTTGGTCTTTATTCGCAGGATGGTCCCTATTCGGAGGTGGTCTTTTAACACAGGTTTGACTGTAAAGAAGTACACAGACTAGCAAAGGTATTCATTACTTTATAGTACTGGTAATATAACATGATTATTACTGTACAGATATATTAAGCAGATTCGTGTATCATAAAATTCAACAGGTTCATACATAAGAAAGTATTGACAAACACTCTCCTAAGTAGGAACACAAACACTAAAACACTTTACTCTGGGGATTTTTATCTTAAAATTCAGTCACCGGTAACTCTGTAGAAATATTCGAAATACGGATTAATACATATTTGTTCCGATAAAAAGCATATGCAAATTACCCGTCTCAACTATCCATCTATCGTCTAGGGTATTCATTTGGATAACAGCTAAATAAACAAAGTCTTGCCACCATCTAAAGTTCATTAGTAAGGACCAACAAAGGGAACATAGAAGTGTTAACTTAACAAAACGAATAACAAACGAATCAGCCCCTCAAAATGTTTCTAAAGTTTGCTCATATCAGAACTAAATGTATGTAGTAGTCACTTAACATAATCACAAATGTGAAAATACTATCTTAAAGGGGCACTCCCTACATTTAGCAGATTATATTCTCGAAACATAGATTATGTGTTCAATGAACGTACAATGATAAATAAATACAATTTCATAGAAGAACCTATGGTGGAGAATGCCTCACTTTATCACGTTAAATCAATATAGAGGCTTTCTGTAATAAATCGCATCCACCCTTTAATTGTACAACAACAACTCTACATAGATTATTGAATGGTTTACGGTACTGCAGTATATTTTAAACCGCTGATTTTATCGATAATGACTGGGAATGCAAAGCTGAAACTTTTAAAAGTTCACCTTTTACTAAATATTTAGTAAAGAGTGAACTTTTGAATTATTTCATAATTATTCTCCCTTCGGAGTTACTTTTTGCGTATACTGAAACTTTTAGGTTGAGTTAAGATACTTCCGAAGATTCTATTATTTATGTTATGGAGGTTGTTTAGTTTGACATCAGTTATAGGGCATGTCCCTTTAATTGATATAAACCACAGCTGATCTTCCGTTTTCCATTTCTTCAGCAGGTGTTATTTCCTGTATTGGAAGCTTCAGTGTTTTGTTTCTCCATGATGAAATTTTGGCCTGAATTTGATGTCTCTTGTAGTAACAGAAAAGAAATAAGATGACCATAAGCAATATCGAAACACAAATAGCTCCGAACTTAAGAATGTGTTCCTGTAAGTCTTCGGATTTAGCGATCTCTTCTAGACGTCTTTGGGTAGGTGTGGTAGCGACAAAAGAAAAATCTAGAAATTAAAATTGAAAATTATTTATATCCATCATGAAACAATAGAAAATCTTCGTCATTAATCCTGGACAAGAAAGGAAAGAATCTACAAAGACAATACATATTTCCTTTATCTGTGCATAGAACAATACCAAGAGTTTTAGCATGGAACACACGTGTCACCTTCATAGTGGCAGACATGATACAGAAGGAAAATCTAAACAGATCAGTGAAGAAAACTGAATAAATAACACAGTTAAGTTCAGAATATGTTGCGATAAGTCATTTTTGAAAGACAAAACACTACTAAAGTAAATGGAAGAAACAACGACCACTTCTCCTCATTCTACACATTTTATATTACATCAATACTTACTCGACCACTTCAAATATAGAATGATCATAATTCAATACGTTCAAATTAAATTTAAAAAGAAAAATAATTCATATATAATTTAAGTAGAATTATCTTCTTACTTTTTTATATTTGATTTGAAAGCTTATAATTAAACAAGTTCACAGGTACCTTTACATAAGTTCTCACAAGATGTTTTCATGTCATGCTCAGGGTTGCACACATCATAACAATCAGTAAAGCCATCGCTTCCCACGGACATACCTGAAAAGCAAACATTTGAAATAAACAAATTAATTTAAATTCACTGTAACATTTGACATTTTATATTATCTTCCAAGTCAAGTTCTTGAAATACAGCTAGTTGTGTAAGAGGATATTAGCAATCATAACTTAGGTGCCATTGTCGCAACACGATGAAATCCTAAACGAAACTAGCTTGCAAGTAAACAGATTTGTGTTACATAGGAACCTCAAATGGAAAATTTTATTTCATTCATTATTGCAAGTTTTTTATGTAAGGAAATGGTTAAGTGTTTCCGTCTCAAAATTACCAGTTTAACCGAAAAATACACTTTGTTAAACAATCTTTGTTTGTTAAGGTAGGAGAAATACTGCTTACCTAAAATTGTGCATACACTTCGTCTTAGATCTTCTATCCGTAAACTCTTTCTCACTCAAACAACTTAGTACGAATGCATTAAATATTAAAATGAAGTATTTGTTTTCATCTAAATTTAAAAAGTGAATTGAACATGTAATTGCTCAGTGCCTTTTATTAGATGCAATTGCCAAATTTGCGCAGTTTGCACAGTTTGTCTATTTTCAGATCGGGGACAAACCCAAACCTTACTAAATATATCTTCATGATATAAAACCAGCCTGCAAGGAGTGTCTTCTGGATTTCCGTCTTATAGTAATAATTCACTATGAATACACCTTGATGTCACATGATCTACCTGTTATGCAGAACAATTTTAATTATAAAATCTAGCAGAAGTGTGAAACATAATCATTTGAATGCATAACCTACATGTACATCACCATATTAAATCGGAGAAAACTCCACGTTTGATGTCCATGAAATTTGGTAGAAATATGTCTTTATGATTTGAAAATGATTTGCCATCGTAAAAAATATAGAACGAATCCTCTAAATGTTGCAAACGCTTTTGGAGGTCAATTTTAATCGCTGTGACAGCATGCTTGCCTTAAAGAAATCAATTTCGAAACTTTGACATCTTCGTGGGAAAAAACGATATCTTAGATTATCGAAGAAACATGTCATTTTATAGGTAATACTTTTACCTTATCCGCATGGCAGTTTGTAATAGGTGTGTCGAAATTACATCAAGTCCCGTTATGTTTCTCAATATTTATGTTACTTTGTCAGATAATTTAAGTGAAATATCGATAATGGATCACATTGAAATAAAAAACATATAAACTTAGATTAAAACATACAGCTTACTGGAACTTCCCAGGGCCATATATAATATATTCATGACAAGAGGTTATATAATTTACCAGTATGGAATAGGCCAAGTGTTAAACTCTGTAGCAATGGATTTCAAAACTGCGTTACAAAATCAAATCTGATAAGCTGTGTTACTAGATTTGTAAGAAACAATACTTAAGAAGAACACTTTCGACTCGATCTTAGAAAAGGCAACATATCATTGAAACCTTTCGTCAAAATATTTAGATTTGTCGTATGGTACTCCGCTGTTTTATGTTACCCGGTTGGGTGATATAGGGCCACTTTGTTAATTATGTACCCACCCCGATTTTAAGCAAGTATCCTCATATAATAACAACGTACGTGACTAAAGTAAGTTTATGTTTTTTTTTCAGTACCAAGTACCAAGGATACAATGTTACACAATAAAGAGCAAGCTCTTATTTCCATTGTGATCCTCTTTTTTTAAAAGACAGATGCAGATACAAGGGAATCCGGGTACCAGACCCTAGCTCTTTCACGAATAGACCCCTTGGTTCTTTTGCATGCGCGGTGTATAGCACCGATACACGCGACACTACCTCTGGGTTTCTAACGTTCAGAACGTTGAAATATACCACTTGGTTATAATGAATGTCTATATTAAACAAAGGCCAAGTCTTTAACACGGCCATCTATGTTTAAAAACCTAGGTCACAGGATCAAATCAGTCTGAAAAACTTACCGGCTATTTAATAGATGTATCTTAATCAGCAGACTCACTTGCCGATGAGTGAAATTTACCAAACAGCAATTTCTTTGTGATGTTGACAAATCTTTGCGGGTCACTGAGCAGTTACTTGGCCATAATGAAGTGGTATTTCTTTTTTGATGGTGCAACTATTGATTCCAAGAATGTTAAAGTGACCTAAAGTGAGGAAGGTAATACAAACTTAAGTTTTCTGGTTTTGTTTTCAGGTTAAACCAAATACAGTGTTACAAAGGACAAAATCAAGCAGATGCCAAACTAAGTAAATATATAAAGCGGTTAGGCCAGATAGTTCTGACCTGGGTAACTTCAATAATTAGACAAGAAAACAAAACATAAAAGTTATTTCCTATCTAAGAAATTCAGTAAATCTTTCATTTTCATTGTACTTAAAATTCCATGCACCAACATGATATAACTTGTAGTAATAGGCTAACAAGAAATCCGCTGCTTGAGGACTTGTTCTTCAAGGGGCCATGTCTAAATCAATAACTATAACAAGATGATAACACACTAAACTTAGAGCATCTGTTTTAATTTTTCTATGAAATAACAGGTTTACTTAGTGTTTATTCATATGTACAAAAGGCTTTAAAAGCAATACCAGTATATAAAAGACAACATATAACAACATGGCCTTAACAAAACTATTTACATATTAAGATAGGCCAAATTACATACGATTCAAACTGATATGTATCAATATGAAACAAATTAATTAGTTCATGCATAGAATTGTAACAGAATCAAGTTCAGATCTGTACGTTTTTCATATGTTTACAAGCTGCTTTCATATCAATGAATAGCTGTAGTACTAAATGTGTTCTTTTTCACTACTTTACTACCACCATCATCTCCAACAAAAACAAAACAAAAACATTTGTGTTTCTAGCCATTCCTGGCTACGGGCTTAATTGTTTTATTGTTCTTTACCTTTCTACCAGCATAAGTCACAGCAGTTAAAGTCCCAGGACCACATCGACAAGGAACACTTATTTTACCAAGGAATGTGTCTTACCGGCGGAAATGACAATTTATTTGTACCAAAAACATTATTAACTTTACTTTTTAAATCGCTGTATATGTTAGAAATATAGACAGTATTTTTTCAATGATATTGCAATAAATAAAAAAAGACTTCCTGGCAACTCTTTTTCGCAAAATAATGAATATGTCAACAATGTTTGGAGCGAATAGAACATGGTTCTATCATTATCATATCAGTATATTTATTTTACAATATCAGTAAATTCAAAAAGATCCAGGGACTTCAAGTATGTAAGATCATGTTGCTTCCAGAGTAAGGCATGCTCTGTCCAATCTGTCCAATTGCAAGGCAAGCATGTTCTTCAAACTTCTTTGGTATCGTATCGCCTTCTGTAACAAACTGGTACGTGACCCTGTCGGCATTTCCTTGTGTTCTTGTTTCGTCACCCTCTGGTCTGTTATAAGACCCCGTCACCGAATTTCCAACGTCTATTGCTATTTGTCCATCAAGGCCATCATTAACGTTAGGCACAGACGCACTCCCCACAGAGACTCCGCTATCCCTGAAGTCACAAGGCGGATCTGATGTTTGGTTATCACCATTAGTGTTTCCAGGTAGAACCAACGGTGATGTCGCACCATCTTCGCCAGTTTCACGTGCTCCAGATTCAGCGTCTTCTACAGTTGTCGGTGTTTGCACCTGCGTTGGATTTGGCAGTCTCTTGTCCCAACATTTTTGCACAAATATATGAATGCGCTGTTTATTCAAACAACAAATAACTATTACAATAAGTGCAAGAATAACACCTATACATAAATACACGACCCAGTAGAGAACAACATCCTCGTTTGTACCACCATTCACTATATCTCCTGCAGTGGTGCCATCTGCCGTTGATGTTGGAGTTATAAATTCATAACCTGCCGGGGAACAGACAATTTCAAGATCAATGTCAATTATAGTTTTAATTCGTTTTTGCGATAAATCATTTATCTTTTTATTGCTACATGTTCTCAAAAAACAATGAAGTAAAGTGGTGGAGCCTCCGTAATTAACCAAAAACGTGGCTTGCTTAGTATCAATGACCATATTAAGACGTTCGATTGGAGCTGCCATGCAAGCAAATATAATACTAAGTATCTTGTTTCATCATTTATCATCTGTAGATTTAAATTGTGTTGCCTTATAGGAAAATTGATAAATTTTAGTATGCTTTTAATTACTTCAACAGATGTGACTAATCATACTTCATTTATTACCTGCACAGTATTCGTTGCAGGACCATTGCATTGAATTTTCCGGGTTACACACATAGCTGCAGTCGGTAAATCCGTCATTTCCAACAGACATGTCTGGTGAATAAATAAACAAAACCAGGATTTACAAGGCGACATCTCTCAAGTTTATTTTAAAATGCTTGTTAAAATCTACCAGGCACTGCACAACGACAGGGTGAACAGGTGAACAAAATCGTGTGCCAAACTTTCAGACTATTTTAAGTGTGGACTCTTCAAAGTTTTCCTGGAGTTTCTTTTTTTAACAGTTGCCCCTATGTTCAATAGACTGGTTTTAGGAACCAAATGCAATACAAGGAAGCTACAGAGCAAGTTTGGTAATATTTCTACCATTAGTTAATGAGAAAAATCCATTTAAAGGTGTGCTTTTTTTTTTTTTTAGTAACAATCGTCCTTTTATGCAAACGATCGCAACCATTTTCTGTTGTTGTTTTTTCTAAAGGGGTGAAATCAAGGATGCTACAGAGGCCATTTAGTGATCTGCCAAAAAGCCGTTTTAAATGTTTCTATTTTTAGTGACAGTGGCCCCTTTAAGTGCAACAAACCGGAACCTTTTCCAAAGGGGTCAATGATTTGATGCATTTCCTACCATTAAAACATGAAAAGTTTGAAAGAAAATCTAGTTTTAGTAACAGTGGCCCACGTGTAAAGAGGAACCATTTCTTATTCTTTCTTTGAAAGGGGTCAATGCAATGATGCTATAAAGAAAGTTTGATGACTTTTGTACCACTGGTTCATGCAAAGTTGCTTAAAGATTTCTTTCTTTATTATTAGTAACAGTGACCCCTGTGTGCAGCAGACCGAACCATTATATATCTTTTGAAAGGGGTCAGTGCAAGGATGCTACAGAGCAGGTTCTGTTTAAATCTCACATGTAGTTTGGCCCAGTGAGCTAAAATGACCTCAATAATAACATTCTGATCACAAGGGTTTTTTCCCTATTGTTGGTCCTAGTGATTTACTTTTTACATATGAATAAAAACGACATCCCGACCAGGTTCAATTAAATATCGCAGAAATCTGATAGCTAGGGTGTAGATAAGTTTTTTGTTTTGACCCGCCGAGGTGACATTGTATCGAACTCAACCGAGATTACATTTTGGCACATCCATGTCCTATAGCGTACTTACAAGTAAATTGTTGGCAACGTACGGACAGACATATAGACAGACGACGGACAATCACTGAGTATATTGGTATGCTATCTATTTTTAAAAGGTGCATTAATCATGCTACATCAGTATCCGAAGTAAATGTACAAGTAATTATTATAATCAGTTACATACTTAATGTTTACTGATCGTACGATCAAAATTTTTCAACATTAAATAAAATAAAACTAGAGAACATAATTGCTCCTGTACAAATTTCTACATTATGGATAAACAACATTACTTAAAAAAATTGTTTAACGGATTGAAATCTGCTTTTAAGCGAAACAATTACCTGATATATTTCGTCCAGTCTCTCTTGTAGTCAGTAAGCATTAAGTTTGTTTTCGAAACAAAATGCTTTTGGGTGACCGGTGATTAAAACTTTAAAAATAGCAATTTTTTAAAATAAATATGTTCCTATCCAAAATATGTTTCATTTACAATGTTATTTGTTAATCAAATGGTTATGCAACTAGTGTGTCCGCTATATCAACATGAGAGTGAGAAGTTTGGGTCATGTCATTCGTTAACAACATGAGGAATGTGGAATCCTATTAGGTATGTGGAATCCTATGACAATCCTTCAGAAGCAGTACAGCTCAAATATTGGCGTTCCTATATTAAGCATTGGGGTTTCCCCGAGTGTTACTATTATTAAATATCTTCCGGTATTCCGTAAGTCCAAAAATAGAACAAGTAAAAATAGAATCTCAAGGTCATCAAAAAGTTCGTCATGTTCTCAAACATACATATGTACTGAACTGACGTAATACAAGTTGTTGTTTTCATAGAAACCCTATTTATGCATTGTTTACATTCACTTGACAAAGGTAATCATCTGAATGGTATCTCCCCTCACAGAAGCTGCCAATGGGAACAGTAATTTCAATTTATGAACATTACAAGACTTCAAACAGAAGTTCTAAACGGTCTCACCATGAAACACGGCCTTATCCTAATAATTTAAGTGATGCAAATGAAGGCTGGCAGCTAGTGAACAGTGGTGAGAATAAACGCTATCTGAATGTGTTAACATCCCCACTTTTGACCACATTGTCTAAATATTGAGATAAAGTCAAATGTATTTGAGTTTCAAATGTTTCATTTTTTCTGTTTTGCTTGCCTTTTGTACTTCGAATATCGCGTTGTTCCTTACTGTACTATAAATAAAATTCGGGTTTCCAAACCTTGTTAAAAAATATACCGAAATAGACAACATTTCACATAACAAGCAGATCACGACATTTTCAGATTGTGGGAAACAAATTTTGATTAAAAAAATGGCATTACATAGAATTTTACGTTATATATGATCTCAAAGGCAATATTGTATGCAGTTATGACTCATGTCATTTTAGTGCAATTTTCGTTTTAATCATTACAATAAAAGCAGACACAGTTATTCAACGCTGCAACAGTATACACTTTGGTTTCCTTTCTCAAATAGTACCGTTCATTTTCATATCTTAGTTAACTGATAACAAACTCAAATTTTCAACAAACAGCAACTTACTTTAATACAGTATCAATATCACTTAAATACAAGCATGTATAAAATCAAAAACTGTACCACAAAACTGTACCTATATATATATATATATATATATAATATATATATATATATATATATATCATCTGAATAAACAAATGTAACATAAACTGACTTGAGGGTTTGGATGGCTCGGCTACCTCACTAGAGAAACCCCAGATTTTAGTACAGCATTCCTGGACAATAAACGTATAAATGCTTGTCACTCTATGCAATTTTCCTCCACAATATCTATACTTTTCATACCGAATGAAAATGTCTCTACTAAACCCGAACATTTTGCCAGTGCTATCATAATTGTTCCGTAACATAACGCTATGAAACTAGACAATGCTAATGGATTTCTGAACAGCACTACTTATTTCGTTAAAACAGAAAATTAAATCACACAGTTGATGACAAAATCCTCGTGCCTTTTTAATGACACACAAAACCTGTTGGTAGAATGAAAATCCATTGCTTCAAATTATCGATCTTATCAGGAATGACGTCGTAAATGTTGGGAGTAGACCGCTAATGAATGAAAATCTAACAAGGAGTGACAACAATATCTCAGGTGAGTAAAAATCTGATTTATGAATAACACTTAGCAAGACAGTATTAATAAAGCTAGGAAAAACAGCATGATACAGTTTAAACTATAGTTTTCACAAAAAGGTTAAGAAGAATAGAAACATACTGACTAAAGTATAACAAAATGGCACCCTCAACAAAGCTGATTGAAACTGGTACAGATTTGCAAAACATAACAAAATAGCATTCCGCAAGAAATAAGGAATCTACATTGAACAAAATAAGCTCAATGCATACACAATGACAATCAAAAGTAAGCAAGTATACACAAGAATCAATATTATGCACATCTGCCTGCTTTCTGTGTAACTGTAGCGTAGGTGTAGCGTACAATTCATGCAAAACCATTATCTTATGACAATTCAAAGTTCACTCTATACTAAATATTTCGGGCGATAGTAGAGTGAAATTTTGAATTGTTTCATATTTTTTCTTCCTTCGGAGTTACTTTTTGTGTATAGTACATTATTATTTGATTAAGATTCGTTGTCACAACACCTGATTTTGTTTTTGATTCAGCAAACATCAAATACATTTTTATGTTCTTTCGTAATTCGTCTAACATCATGTCTATTTCACTCTTTTTTTCAATACTTTTAATATATGTGGCATTTTATATAAAGCTAAACCTGTCAAATGCTCAATAAGGTTGATCTCAAACTTGCATGACATCACCAAAAAACCGAAAGGACCAAGTGCATAAAGATCATACCTTAGTCAGCCTGTCACAGAATTATGTTTTTCGCAATGGGGATACTACAAACAACCCTTTGATTTGTACCCGAGATTCTGAACCTTTCCTCCGGCACCAGTCAAGACCTTTCAGGTAGTCTTAGCCATGACCTTGTACTTTCTCCTTGATGACTTAAGGTAAAAGTTGTGATACCGTTTTCTGAAAAAAAATCATCCCAGACCTTAAAACCATAAACAACAACAAATCTGGCTCTCAGACTGCAGGACGATCGTTACTCTAGTTTTATTGGCAAGAAGCAAGTAAAAATGCAGTCCGTAAAGTTAATAACTGATTAATACAATCACATTTTGTTTTAAATTTCCCATCAAATAAGGGAAACTCTCCCAGTACAGGACGTAAACATGAAAAGGCTATAGTGTAAACAAAATACAGAAACTTAGATATAAACGTAAATTACCATACTGGAGAAAAAATATACAAGTTAACAAGAGTAAAATAATTTCTCATTTCATATGCTATGCGCTGCACTGTAAACATGCCGGTAAATCTGACTTCATATGAAAATATAAAGTCACTTTCGAATAAAAAGATAAACATCAACAAACACCCTGCTGCCTTAAAAATTTGCCTCACCATTAGGAACAATTGTTTTCAAATTACATAATGTAAGAACATATTCTATTTTAATGGTTACAAATGTCGTATCAATGTAACTGAATTACAAGAAACATGGCAATGCCACGAAACCAGGTTTTCCTTTGACTGCCAAATCAAGTTAAAATCATGTAAACAGGATTTTCAATGTTAATGTCACTGTGACCTTGACCTTGGAGCCAGCCATGCGGAACATGCGTTCTGCACGTCATCTTGATGTGGTAAACATTTGTCTGAAGTTTCATCAAAATTCTTCAAAGGGTTGAAGAGTTACAGAGCGGACAGGATTTTCAATGTTAATGTCACTGTGACCTTGACCTTGGAGCCAGCCATGCGGAACATGCGTTCTGCACGTCATCTTGATGTGGTAAACATTTGTCTGAAGTTTCATCAAAATTCTTCAAAGGGTTGAAGAGTTACAGAGCGGACACAATTTCGTTTGACGCCCGCCCATCCGCCCATCCGCCCATCCGCCCGCCATACCCCAATCTAATAACCAGGATTTTCAAAATTGAAAACCTGGTTAAAAATATTACAAGTATTATTTGCTTAAATGCCAAAACCGCGATTCCTATTCAACTTACAGCACATGATGACGTTCTTTGTTCTGGTATGCAAAATAAACAATTTTGTCATGCCTTTTACATTCATATCAAACCTTTACAGACTGTTTGACATTTCTGTTATATTTTCTAACTTTGAATTAAATTAGCACCGGGCAATACAGGAAATACTTTCCTCTGTTACGGTAAATACAATGTACATACATGCATTTATATAATAGTGCAAGTCTGCTTATATTCCACAATAAACACAAACATTGTTGTTCTCTATCCAGTACTGCCTGGATGAAATACGCGAACAGGTCAGTTAACGTTACGCGAAATGATTTGAAATGTTAAACAATCAACTACCAAAGAAAACATAGTTTAAGCACTTGAATTGGACAGTATTGATATTCATTCTTTTAAGAGTTACGTATTTTGCCTTGTGTTTAAAAGTATTACATTGTTGTAAAAGAAATTCGACTCCTAGAATAATTCGACTCCAAATGCAGACCCATTTTACATACCGACATTTTATAGATCGCTTAGCAAACAATATAACGATACTCATCCGTTGAGTACAATTATTTGGACTAAGTGCGTTTGATCTTTCAGATTGATGCTAAGTTTTTACTTCACCTTGAAAATTACATACGTATGTTATCAGGAATGGCTAAAGAAAGTTTTCAAAAGTATTCAAGGTACATACAGCTAATTTAAGTAGCCGTGACCAGTTGTTTGTGTTTTCATCCTAATGAACAGAGGCTGAAGACATGAATTAAAAATATCAAGACATTCAACTGATAAACTTGATTAAACCAGCAATAGTATCGAAAGTAGCTTACATATGTAAGGAATTGCTATCAAATGTGAGACTAACACAAATATTAAACACATTTTACAACTATTAAAATACGAACACCTTTCAACATTTCACTAGCATTTTGGACATAACAAATAAACTGCTGTGTGAAAATCCAACTGTTAAGGCTTGGAGTCATTGAAAATACATATTAACACGTTTTATAAGTATGGTAATAGACCATACACAATTGAACCCATGTTCTAGACACCAGAAGTAGGCAACCATTTGCTTTTAGGAGCTAATATTGATGTACATTAAAGCTGCTTTCTCTCAAATTTTGATAAACAAATGAAGGTCTTCAAACTGTCTTGACAATTAACATGTTTAGAACGATTCATCAAATAAAAGGGTTTCAGTATAAATTCATGTAGAGCATCGCTGTATTTTTTTAATTATACTCAACCAAATAATGAATCATAAGAAATGCTTTTGAAATTTCAGTGTAAACATATAATGCAGAGTTCCGTCAAACCAAGCTCACCAATATCTGAAATTGCTGTATAGATTTCAACTTGTGTTGTTGATTCTTGCCATTACTTTAACATTTTATATCTTAGTATATTATTTTGAAATGTGAACAAGCAGCTATATAATTACGAAATAATATCCGTTCCAGCGGTGTTCATTGTTTAATAAACAATGATTTGGAGTACTGATACGCAGTAATTAATCATGAAGACCGGAGGCCTGAGTGGTTTATAATTGTGCATCAGAACGTCAAACAGTTGTTTATTAGATGATCACAACACTGAAAAAGATGTTATTTCAATTCTATCATTACCAGCTTTTACAAAAGGTGAATAAATGTTTTTACTACTCGTATAATTATTTAACCTCATGCGGCACAATATGACATCATTGTTACGGCATATCGTTTCCTGCGTTGTTTATGATATAATAAAACATAATTTTTCTATTCTTTGTATATAGAGACAAAATCGTGAGACAAAATTGTGAGTCATGTTAGAATTAGTATTTACCTGTTTTCAGCAGTCACTTACTTTGCATACTGATAAAGACAGGTTTTAATGTATACTACATCACTCAACAAAGAGCATAGGTCCAGACCAGGCACTACACATACGCAGACGGATTTTGGTTTAAAGCAGACGACAACTCAAAACAGTGGGTTTTCACACAGCATAACTCATATACAATAAATATTTACAGCTGTATGATTGCAAATAACAAATATATGTGATAGAAACCATAGAAAAGGACCCAATACATGTATGTGAAATATCCAAAATTATTTTCGCCAAGTTACTCGATTTGTAATTAACAATAATTGAAATGTAAGTTAGAAAATATTTACAAATATCACAACCATGACATTTCGAGTGTTATTGTTTTTACATCTAACAAAATTCAAACTCCCTTCGCACCCCTTTCTTCAATAAATAACTTTTATCAAATTCCCTTTTTATCAAATGCTTCGCATATTACGCAGCTGTACATACATGTATAGTACAATAGTATCACAGACATTTCTACATCGAAAATATTATCAATTAAGAGAAAGTTTGGTTTATAATAATTTATTTTTGCTAGATTGTGAAAAAAAACTTATTCTTAAACTTAAAGCTTATTGAGTTAGTCTCAAGTCCGCTTCGAGGAAGAATGAGTACTAGTATCATATGACCCCAGTGAGGCTCAAACCTGCAACCTCCTGTACAAAAGCAAGTGTCACCCATAAGCCATCCTTTTGCTACAGGCATTTATTATCAAAGATTTCTTAACCTTCCAAACTCAGTTAGCAATGCTGTTCAGTGGGTACTTAATTTGTCATCCAATTAAACTGCTGTATATGTTTCTTCCATCGTTTTAAATTTCATAGAACAACTTTAAACTGGTAGTAAATTTTAAAATCATTTCATAGTACTCCACTCTGATGGTAACTATGGTAACTATCCATGTAACATAAATTGGTAGAATACATCATTTTTATTGATTTACATAGCTTCCCTTTATTAAAAGCATGTTAGCAAGTAGGTTTGTGTTTGTCCATATTTCTTCTATACATATAATAGTGTTAATCGGTAATAGAAAACTCGACAGCAGTGTCCTGACATATTTAGCATGAAGGTTTATTTTTCATCCAAAGAAAAAGGCCTTGTTTTACTATCTCATCATCAAGGAGTAAGATGTATTTGCAAAATAACTGGTCAGAAAAAACTGAAATAAAAACCATGTTTTTCCTAGACATTTGTTTATCCATTTCTCTACAATTTGAGCAAAAAAAACTCCCACAAGTTATGTGAGGTTCACACTTCAAATGCCTCCAAAAAATGAACAATTATAATCATCACAAACCAAAATACAGTTTAACTTGGACAACCTTCCACCTGCTTCAAGCAGCTTTTATTTTATCCTTTATAACAGCTAATTTTAAGCTAAATATGCCTGTGAAAGACAACAACTGCCTAATGTGAAGCCATTCTTTAACATGTGCCACATTCTTATATACATTTAAAGTGTGTCTTGATGGCACAGTGGATAGAGTTGGCTTAACACAAGTGTAGGTCTATCATGCTGCAAAATGGATAGCGCTAATAAAAATTGATTGAATAAGCTAACGAAGGTTTCTTTATAATGTATCTAAATAATAAATATTTGTACGCGATTATATGTGTATCATGAACAGGGACATGTTTTTATGAAAATATCTTAACTTGAATGTTATGCTAGATAGATTATAAAATGATGAAACTCTGTAAGTGTGCAATTAAGTACACATAAATTAAGTACATGTTAAGTTAAGAACAATTTGCAGGACAGATCTTTGTGGTAGACCAACTGACTTTCTAGACACCTTTGTGTAAATTAATGTGATAACAAGCAAGACTTGACAGGTTGTTGGTTTGAAGTTGATAACGTATGTTTACAGCTAACATTGTCATGAAAACTAAGCACTAATATATCTTCAACAACCTTCGTCTGTTAGTTTATCACACTTAGTACATTGGGAATGGTGAAAGTGGTCAGCACTTAATAACATTATACAATATAGTAAATGTATATTGCAGAATTTCTTTCCCAAATTTGAACTTATGTATGTAAGGAAAATAGACTATTTCCACTTGAAGGAAAAATGCCCATCCCATTTGAAATGTAACACATGTTAATCATGATGATAGTGAAATAAAATAAAATGCCTCCGTCATGACATCAGCATACAGTCATGCCTTTGAACACACAGAAGAAGTGAGGTCTTTCATTATCTTGGATAGTAAGTACTAAATGTACATTCTTTTGTTATCAACAGTGTTTTTTGGGGGCCTTTTTGGGGCCGAAATTCGGCCCCATTCCCCTCCAAAATTAATATATATTTTTCCCCTTTTTGACAAAAAATTCCCCTAAAAATGTTGAAAAAAATCTTTGATTTATTTAATCAAGAGATGGCCAAACTTGTTATAAAAACATGTTTTCATAAATTTAAACGGTTCAGAATAATTTCTTGCAATAATTTGATACCTTACATGTGAAATAGTCGGCCGAAAATCGCCGATTTTTCGTTTGTCACCTATTTTCGCGACCCCGATTTTTGTTATTTTTTCAATGAAAACGGTGTTCCAAAGATTAAAAAAGATACCAATACAATGTTTTCAATTGAAAATAGCATTATTACTTATTATTCACATGTGTTTAAACACCAATGCTGCTAAGTTATGTTCCTGACACCAGTATTTTTATATAAAATTTTGTTGTGTTTAATTCCTATGTCTTCTCTTTATATTTGGCAAAAGAATAATGTCATTAACATGCTTGATAGTTTTTGTTCTTAATTACATTAGTAAACAGTATATTTTATACATTTCCTAAAAAATTCCCCTTTTCTAGCAAAATGACTAAAAATTCCCCTCCTGACGGGCCCCGCCACCTTTCCCCTCAGACTGAAAAAAAACACTGATCAATGAATTTTTTCTGATTATCATAAGTAATGTACAGTAAACTCTGAACACAGAAAAAAACATTGGACCTTTTAAATTTGTTTCTAGAGTCTGGAGTATTTTGTTTCCACATAACATTTTCATACATGTATATATATAAAGAAGGAATTTCAAACAATGTTGATCAGTACATCCCAAATTTTGGACGTGATATATGCAGAGTTTACTGTATATTATTTTATTACCTATTAAAATTTTCTGATTATCACAACATATATATGCTAAATGTTTCAACAAAAAATTCACTTCTTAACCTTACATTAAAATCACATAGAGCACAGAATCTGATGCCAAAGGCATTTATTTGAACTATACAATATTCAGATCTTTTCTGAGTGAAATGTTTTGTACATTTTGTACTCCCAGAAAGTGTTTTTCTTATACATGTACATGTAATATTTAATGACAATGTAGGTTAAAGACTCAAATGTTCTACAGTAAAGCTCCTTTAATAAGACCACCACTAAAAATAAAAGGGCCACTCGTTTCCAAAGTATTTGGTCTTGATAGTGAGGGCGGTCTTAATACTGGGTGACCTTAATAGCGGAACTTTTCCGTACCATATATTCTATTCTAACAGCCATTTCCAAGTTTCCACACATAACAAACTACAATCAAACCTGTATTAAAGACCACCTCTGAATAAAAAAAAACATCCTGCACATAAAGACCAGCAAGACGGCATCTATAATAGAAACACCTGTGAATAAAGACCAGCTTTACGGCTTCCCAACAGTCTTTGTTCTCAAGTTTGACTGTACATTTTATCTTAAAGATATAGATTTAAACTTTATCCTTATCTTGTTATTTTATTATGAAATCAGTGATTTCAGAAAAATCACTAGAGTCTCCAAACCTTGTTTCTACATCAGATTACTCATATAATTCTTTTGTTCTGCCTTTACTTGCAGTCTGGTCTTTATCTGGAGGTTATTTAACACAGGTTTGACTGTATTCAAAAACTTGACATTTTATGCACAAGTTTTATTGAACAATTGGTATTCATGGTTAATTGGAATTTCAAATATCTACTAACTGTGATAGCAAAATGCTAACAAGAGCTGTCTCATGACAGCACGCTCGACTATTCGAAAGCTTGTCGGTAAAATGTTTTTTTTGTCTAAGAACAGGACCTGGTGTTTTGTGTAATTGTCTATCAGAATTAAGGTCAAAGATATGAAACTTGTTCAAAGACCTATGTAAATGTACAATACATGCGTTGCCTTACTCTGGATTCTGTAAGCCAACTGGGTGGAGAAGGGGGGGGATAATTTCAAAGAAATACATGACCTTGTATATTTGATCATGAATAACTTTGTAACGTTTCAAAATTAATATGTTTAAAATTAAAAAAGCATGCCCGCTGCATGCTGCATAATTATTCTATGACATTTCAAAAGTAAGCCATTTCGAGTATTTCTAATAATGTCTGGTAAAAACTGTGACAAAATTCTAAGTTAAAAAGGAGCATAAATATGTCAAAAATCAAAAACATTGGTGAAGATGTTGATAGTAAACATACATTTTAAGTTTCAAGTCAATACGTTTGATAGTATTCAAGAATTGACTTTATAAAAATCTTTAACTAAAATTCTAAGTTAAAAAGGGGCATAAATCTAACAAAAATCAAAACAGAGTTATGGGGATTGTTTCCTCAGGTGAAGATGTTGATGGTGGACACATAATTTGAGTTTCAAGTCAATACCTTTGAAAGTATTCAAAATATTTGCCTTTATAAAATCTTTTATCAAAAATTCTTAGGTAAAAAGGGGCATAAATCTGTCAAAAATCAAAACACAGTTATGGGGATTGTTTCCTCTGGTGTAAATGTTGATGGTAAACATATAGTTTGAGTTTCAAGTCAATACCTATAGATATTTGACTTTATAAAAAAATGTAACCAAAAATTCTAATTCAAAAAGGGGCATAAATCTGTCAAAAATCAAAACAGAGTTATGGGGATTGTTTCTTCAGGCGAAGATGTTGATGGTAGACACATACTTTGAGTTTCAAGTCAATACCTTTGATAGTATTCAAGATATTTGAATTTATAAAAAACTTTAATCAAAAATTCTAAGTTAAAAGGGGCATAAATCTGTCAAAAATCAAAACAGAGTTACGGGGATTGTTTCCTCAGGTGAAGATGTTGATGGTAGACACATACTTTGAGTTTCAAGTCAATACCTTAGATAGTATTCAAGATATTTGAATTTATAAAAAACTTTAACCAAAATTTCTAAGTTAAAAAGGGGCATAAATCTGTCAAAAATCAAAACAGAGTTATGGGGATTGTTTCCTCAGGTGAAGATGTTGATGGTAAACATATAGTTTGAGTTTCAAGTCAATACCTTTGATAGTATTCAAGATATTTGACTTTATGAAAAACTTTAACCCAATGCATGGACGCTTAACTTGCCGAGGGGCGAGTGCAAATAGTCTCCTTATTCTTCGAATAGTCGAGCTAAAAAAACAAAGTGCTGTACATGTATATAAAGTATATAAATATGTGACTGTTCCGGAATTTAAGTGGTCCCAATTCCACTATGAATAACTCTATTTGCTAGAGTGACCCTCTCTGTTAATAAATAAATTTCTTATATCTAACAACAACTGTCATAAACACGCTGAACAGCATGTGGCACGTGATGAGCATGAGAAGAAGTTGTCTCCCTTTAATTTTTGGAATTCTGGCTTTTCTAATGCAGCCTCAGCATCTGAGATGTCCTTCTTTATTGCGGATATAAGTTCATCTGAAAAATAGTTGTACAGTTACATGAAACACTTTACTCACAACTGGTATTTCAATCTTACATGTATGTATTTATGTAAGAGTTAATTTTAGCCTACGAGCATGTTTTCATTACTTCTCATATATTATCATTTATTTTTATTGTGCGCTACATTTATATACCTGACCTTTGGCAATTACTATAGGGTTAACTATTTATACCTGACCTTTGGCAATTACTATAGGGTTAACTATTTATACCTGACCTTTGGCAATTACTATAGGGTTAACTATTTTTTAATTTTCATATTATCTACTGTATATACAGTTTTGAATGGTAGCAAATATCTTAAATGGTGACGCCGTTAGGATTTTCAGTAATTGGGAAGTGGGGCTGAATTTGCCAATCCAAAACCTTCCTTGACTCAGGACTGTAACTCCCATGAGGTCAGCAGTAAACTAATCTTATTTTCCAAAGGAGGTGGTCCTCAGTCAAAGTGTGTACAATGTATCAAAAATGGCAACTTAAAGTCAGGTTATCACTTTAGATGTTAAAATGCATTACCAGGTAAACTGGCTGCTGTTTGTAGAAAAAGACTTTAAGACATTCCAAATGTTGCCTTTTAAATCAAAAGTACATGTTTATATTTATATTTATATTGTTTATAGTCTCGGGCAACCATGGGATTTTTCCTCTGGTGAACTTGCCATGACCCCTTTAAAGTGTAGTATGATTTTAATGATATCGCAAAAAAATAAGAAATGCTTACTGAAACGACTTTACCGTGAAGAATTTGTCAACATTGTTTTAGAGTAAATAGAACAAAGTTCTAATCATTTTAACTGTAATTCATTTTTCTGCGTGTTTAAGTACAATTCAAAGCTATCATGGGACTTTAAATTGACTGCTTAAGCTTTATACAATAATCTTAATGCAAGTTTTAGGCAGAGCACACTCAGATGAAATAGAAAAACATGAACAAAAGTTCTCTAAAATCAACATGCACGCAAAAAATGTAAATGCAAACAACTCATATTACACCCCTTGGCATTTCTTTCCTTGTGACTTCTACCATTTAACATTTATCAGAATAGAACCTTTATGTAAATCCAACATTTCATATCAAAGCTTTAGCCATATACATGAATATGTATAGGTAGTAAATTTTTAAGAATATCAGCAATAAGTAGTCAAGTGCCAGTGTAACAAATACCATCTTGGTTGAAAGCTTGACTACATTACGTAACAATGTTATTAAGAACATTAAGAAACGTAGCACTTTTACAAGCTAACATCTACATCTACATTTTGTTAACTTACTCCTTTTATGCATTCTTTATTGGCTTAAAAATTGTTGCTATTCTGATCATTGATTTTATACTTATGATTGATTTCTTGTTTATTTGCACCAAGTTATTTCAGAATTTCCATTGCAAAACAAGATTTTTACTACTTAGATAAATCAATCTCAAAACTGAAGATGGAATCAACCTCGAAGAGAAACAGACATTGTGGAATTAAGTGTCTTGTCCAAGAACACTACAAACATGGCATTGATGGGAAATCAACTCCAGAACCTCTGATCCCAAGGGGAGCATGTTAACACTCTGCTACGGCGGCTCCACTTAGAGGACAAAAGCCTTCATGGTTGATAAATGCACATCAGAGAACTCAAAACTATTGTTTATTAAGCCAATAAAGAACACTTTAATAAGACATGGTAACATAAATATTATTTTTAAAAGCAGTTTTAAAAGTGTACATAGTACATACCAAGAGATTCAAAATTTCTCATGTTTCTAAGGTAACCACACATGCAGACTTTCAAATTATTTCCATAAAAATCTTCCTTAAAGTCATGTATAATATGGGTTTCCTGAAAATATAAGCATAAGTTTTACATATAAACCTTTTTTTTCTAACTTTCAGCATGTTCAATATAATCTGGCATATCTGTATATCTATTGCAATGCATTTGTTATAAATTGTTTTAAATGATATGTATTCAATTATGTTTGCTCAATGTAAACAAACATGTACTCTGCTTTTACGGCTATTCTGATTGCTTCAAATTGGTATTAAGAAAGTTGACAGAAATATCAGCACTATAAAAATCAGGAGTTAATAATGAGTTTGACTGAAGGTTTTTGAAATACCCAATTGTAAAATTTTTGACAGCGCTAAAGATCAATTGACACAGGAATTTCACATGTACATTTTGTACATGATATACATGTAAAACCTAGGATATCTCTATGACAACCAATGATAGACTGAGGATTGTAACTGTTAGGACAAACATGCAAATATGTTACCTTTGACATAATCTTAGTAAGGGCCTGTAAGGCGAAAAAAATAATCTGTGTTCAGGGCAATGGTCCAAAAAATGCTAGGTAGGGTAGGAACAATAGGAACAATTTCTTTTTAAATCGAAAAAAATTGTATAGGTTGGAAAAGAAAAATCTGTGTTTAGAGCAACAATCCCAAAAAATGCTAGGTAGACTAGATTGGGAATAAATCACTTAATTTTTTTTTTTGGTTGGGCAGGGGGAGTTAAAAACCTCTAGGGTCGGGGGTGTTTCACAAGGTAGGGTCGGGTTGCCTGAAACACAGATTTTTTTTGGCCTAAGCCTTTCATTCAATAACAGGTTGAGGCATAGTGACTTGAATGTATGACAAACTTTCCAGTACGACAAATTACATGTACATGAAATCTTACCATGGACTTGACAGTGTTATTATAATATGGATTCCAGCCAATGCTCATAACCATTTTGAACAATGGTCCATCACCGACAGATGCCCAGCCATAATAAACACCGCCCCCTATCTCCTCTGGCAGTTGACGTACAACCTCTAAGGGAAAGTTAGCTGCAATGCATGAAACAGATATTATAATAATCAATATACTGTCAGCGATATTTTTACTTTTTTTGGCAACAGCCCATACCTTTCAAATTGGGAATTTTTAGCGCGATAAACTTCAAAATTGGGAAGTACTGCCGGTTATATCGTGCCGAATAGCACTTGGGAAAAAAAAAAAAAATCAAATTTTTTTTTCTTCTCGTGTTTGGGAATTTTAAAGCCTGTTTTGGGAATTTTGACCATTTTTGTCAATTGGGAAGATGCCGAATTTCGGAGTAAAATCGGCGAAAAAAAAATCACTGACTGTAATGCAGAAATGAGCACAATTCAAAAAGGTGTTACGACTACTGTTATAATACTCAAAGGTAAAAGAAAGGGAAAAATAAGCATGAAATATTTCATGAAAACTAGTAGGAAGAAACCTTTGAATCTCTCTTCACAATTATTCAATTTCAGTAAAACTTGGATATAACTCAAAGTTTGATGGGCCTAAGTAAAAAGCTTGAGTTATAGAAGGCCTGTAGTTATCTAAATTCTGGGCATTTACAAGGGAAAATATCTCCTACTATGAGTGTTATGAATACAGTGCATTCATTTCAATGTTGGCAATCGACCGGTCAGTAAGAGTATTGACTGGGCCGGCTGTCAATACTGGTTAAATCCGGTCTTTAAGTCTAATAAACACTTCCAAGGTTACTATCTAACTTTTCTAAAATAACTTTATAGCTCATTCATGTTAATTTAAACATAAGATAATTATATTGACCGTTTAATATTTTGTTGAGAATAATGTTTTTCATTGAGTCCAAATGAATTGTACTGTGGTCAATTCATAACTATAGAACCTAAGGTCTAAGACTGAGAGACTGATAAACTGTCAGGAGGAATGGTATATTTGCTATCAAAACAATGGGGTGTTATTCACACTTAGGCTGCCCTGATAGCAAATAACCTGCCACATTGCACAAAAGTTTGTGTAATCCAGTATCGTACATTTGGGGCATTAGTCGTTGGAACAGGTTTCCCATGTACCAACGCGCCAGAAGAGGTTAGTTATTTTAGGTTTAGAAGGATAGTGCAAGATACAAAAAGCGGCCCGATTCCAGAGACACCCCTGGTTCTTATACATGCCAGGTGTATAGCACCCATACATGGGACCTGGGTTTTAGTCTCATCCAAAGACTGTTAGTAATTTTAGTTGGTCAGCCCCGGGAATCGAACCCGCTACCCCGAGATTACAAGTCTCATGCTCTACCGATTGAGCTATCCGGGCTGACTTGTAATCCAGTAAGACAATGTCAACATTATGAATACACTTTGAAGCAACATCATTAAGAAACATCAATCCGTTTAAAGAGTGTTTTGAACATGTATCAATTGACCAGTACTGACCAAATAGCCAATATTTACCTCACTTCTGAGGTACCTACATTGTATGTAACAGACGCATTCACTGAACAATACCTTTATTTATTTATTTGAATTATTTTATCTTATACAGCAGATTTTTTTTAATCTGCGTAAAAAGGTGATAAATATTTAGTATATTTTACGATTCTTAAAATTAATGTGTTTGAAAATAAGAAAAATCAAAGAGAAACATCCCTCATTGCCTTCTACATGTTCTATAGGCAATCCTCCATCCCTGTCAATTTTTCACCTTGTCGTAAATGCGGGTGTCAGCAAAACCCACTATTATAGGAGTCAAAGTAAGGAGGTCGTCTTACATGTCTTATAAGCGAATTGCCTTATAAAGGAGTATCAACGGTAGGCAGAAAAGATGAGCCGTCATTTAGCACAGGTGTTTTATTGGGAACAAGACGTTTCGGCCCCAGTACGTTTCGGCCTCAAGATAATTGTGGTGACGTTTCGGCCACATGTCATTTCGGCCTCACTTTATGTCCGTTTCGGGCCCCAATTCATATAGTCAATTATATCACGGACCTATCCATGATTATATTGTTTCGATGTACATATTTTAGTTTTGTTATATAATTATGGTATAATTAAATATAAATATTGAATTATAAGTGGAATTTTGTTATTGGTGTTTGCTAACGATCACAATAATGAATCATTGTTATTTTGCGTATTGAATAAATGGTGATGTATACAATAAACGAGTTTGTTGTTATTTTTATTTGTGCAAAAAGTTGTGTCCGCAATTAAAAGCTGTAATTTTAATGCATTTCGGTTTCTTTGATATACTTGTTAATAAGTGGGACAATTACAAAGGATAATAGGTAATTAATTTTGTTTAAGTGATGATTAGGTGATTATGTATATAAGAACCAATTTCTTGATGCGGCGGTAATTATTCGGTTTCTTTGATGCGATTGATTGATATTTGCGCTGAAGTTTATTCAAACTCATTGGTTAAAAAAAGTGAATAACGGAATGAAATCATTGGTGTTCTTTTGTTAAATCACTCAATATAATTAAAAATGCTAAAATTTCATTGGTGACGTACGATATTGCTCAAACTGTTGAATGTTTGGTGAATTTCATTGGTGTTTAAGTGAATTACTCAAAACAAATTCAAGATAAATAACTCGAATTGAAATTATAATAACATTCCTTTAAGTGAATTTAAGTAAATTTGCTCTGCGTGTAGTGACTGTTATATAAAAAAATGATTTATTTCTTTGCGTTATTTGTAATTAAATTGTTAGTAATCAGTGTTGTTTTGTTTGTGTGTTGATTTAAGAAACTTTAACAATATACTAAGTGTGTATTGAGTGTAAAAGAGGTTGCACGGCCTCTTCAGGACCGCAACCAACTGGAGGGAGATGGGGGACAAGTAGCAATACAGAACTGATGTAATTCTGGTAAGTTTTCAAACCTTTTAAAAAATCATCGCTTATATTCTACTTTGTTGTTATTGCAAAAGCCGCTCAAGCAATGTGGGACATTTGCTGTTTTATTGAAGACTTTGCTTCTAGGATAAAAGGGATAATTATTCAAAAATAAAAGCATGTCGGAGAGTTACTAGCGAGGAAATTATAAATGATTTTTATATAGAGTGAGAATAAGAATTTACAGAAGATGATATGGTTGCATTCTAGATTTTTCTTGAACTATGTTTTTCATTTCTATACCTTGTAACTGGATTCAAGAATAAGGCTACATATTATAACATGTACAATTAGGGCATAAATTTAAAAAGCAAACGTAAATGTGTTTCCGTATCTGTATTACAATCACAACAAAAATGTGGTTTATTTCATTAAACATTACACAATGCTTATAGCAACAACAATATAAGACAAGTACAAAGCTTTTCGGAAAGGCTATATAAATTGTAAATATAAAAAAGTTTTAGTTTCTTATTTCATTTTGGTGGTAAATACATGTTTTGTATATTTGGATAAATTGTTTATACAGTTTTAAATTTTTTTGATAAAAGATTCAAGGCTTTTGTAAAGTTAACAACTTATGATAACAAAATTTAAATATTTATGTCTAAGATTTCTTAAGTTGGAACGGAGTTGAATTAATTATTGCTCAGAGTACCAGTATTGATACATCAGCAGTTATTTGTTTTTATTACGTTATAGTTATGCAAGATATTATACATCAGGACTTTTATGATACCCCCAAAATTTCAGCCAAAAAGTTCAATATGGGAACTATCAAGAGGAGTCAAACAATTTTAAATTTTGTGAAATAAGTCTGATGGAAAATAGTGTAAATGTGAGTCTGAAACTTATATTTTGCTGTTTCTTTATCAAAGCCTTTTTTATATTTTTGTTCAACAGCAATGGCAATGTCACCTTGTTCGTTCAATACAATAAATAAAGAAAGAGAAGGAGTCTGTTTTTAAATCATGTTTTTTTTTTTATGAAAATGACATGCCGCTATATTAAAGAAGCCATGTTAAAAATGCAGTAATACCCTGTCAATTATTACCGTTTCTTAGTAATTGTTACATTTTGAATGCTTATGTGTTATTGTTATTATGAACTTTGTACATTAATTGTGTCTTTGCCATATTTCTTATACAATGTAAATGGCCAAAGGCAAGTAATTTTCTGATTTGCCAATAAAGTTGAAATTAATTATCTATAAGCATATATTGACAAGTTATCATATTTTTCTTTTTGACATCTTTAAATGTCTTTAATTATCACGCATTGATTAATTGTTTAAATCATCAACAAAGATGGTCTGTGTAAGTTGATTGATTGAATTAACTTGTTTATTCACACATGTCATGCCTAATTCACACTGGCATGTCATAAGTCACTTTGATTGAAATTGTAATTGTCTTTAACGTGTGTAAATGTGTCCGTAACGCATTAGAACAGAAAAATAGGGTTAAAACATAGACATGATAAAGTTCTGGAGCAAGCTGAATATCCGTTAAGGAAAAATAAATTTTCAACTTTATGTTATAAATTCATGTCTCATTCAAACCAATTATTAAACGGAATAAGATTTGTCAAGAATTTATTTGATGATACAGGTAAAGTTCGCCCCGATTATTCAACAACCTATTATTCGTATGCCTGGTGTCAATTGGAAGACAATATTCCGCCCAAATTATTTATATATATAAATGTGTATTAAAAATAAACGGGTTATTAAATGATGGATTTTACGAATACCTGGTGTTATTCAAGTGTATTTTGAGTCCGATTGACAATGTTTGTAAGGAATTTCACACCCATTAGTTCAAATGCATTCCAAGTCAAACCAAATAATTGCTGACAGTAAGCTGAAAAAATTGTAAAGTGGTCTAAGGCTTATATTTGCTGCAAGGTATGATAATTACATGCTCGCTTTAACCTGGATGTCGCGCTTGTTCAATACCAAAGGAAAACAAGGTTTGTTTTTGTTTGAAAATCATTAAAGATGTTCACCTTTAATGTTAATAACAAACTCGTGACCTACCAATTACTACCATGCCTATTTAAAGCATGACTTTTAATTTAACTGTCAGAAGTAAAATAACTTGTCTTGTGCAGAAGTTATTATACAATTAATGGCCAAAGGCCAGTAACGGGGGTTGCCAATACCCAGATCAAATTAATATCTATAAGCCTATATCCATTGAAGTTAGCAATCTGGCACAAAGGTCCCGGGGTATCACACTTGATTAAGCTAAATCATCAAAAAGGGTTTAAAAAGGAAAAATAAATTAAACGTTTGATATGATTTATTTCTGTTTTTCCATTTCCCTTTCATCTAAATGATAATACTGAAATTGAATTGTCGTTAACGTCGTGATAGCTATATACATGAAAATATTGAACGATTTATATAACAATCAGCTGGACACCGTTAGGACTTAGATTATTCAAGCCATGGATTATTTATATAAAATCTTGGTCCCGGCACTTCAAAATCAAGTACTTAAATGGAAAGATTTGGCTAAACCAGCTTTCTTGTGATGTATAATTAAATATTTCAAATGTTCACAAATTAAATTAAATCTTTTGTTTTGTTGTGTATATTATTGTTTGTGCATTTCTGTTCTTTTGTTTTGTTGTGTATATTATTGTTTGTACATGTCTGTTCTTTTGCATAATAATCTTTTGTTTGGTTGTGTGTATTTTATATACATGTTTTGTGCGCTGTTTTTTTTTAAAATTCTATTTCTATTTTTCATGCAGTTATCAGTATTTCCTGTGTTTACATTCAATTTTATATCTAATAAAATAATGATATGAATATATATATTACTTGTGTTTTGATATTCTTTCTGGGGCCGAAATGTCATGTGGCCGAAACGGCAATGGGGCCGAAACGTCTTTGGGGCCGAAACGTCATGTGGCCGAAATGTCATGTGGCCGAAACGTCTGTAATTCGTTTTATTCATGATATCACTTTAACTAGTTTTGTTTTCTAAAGTATTATACCAGATGTACGTACTGTAACAATCAAACACAATAAAAAGTTTAAATGGCATTTTATAGCTAATTAAAACTTACAGTATAGGTTATCAATGTTACCTTATGAAAAAAAGCAAGAAATTTCTACCAGCTGACCAGTCTGCCACGGCTTTCTTTACAAACCAGGGAAAGTTTTTCCGTTTGATTTGGGTAACATCATGTCAAAAAATAACTAGGCCTATAGAATAAAAGAACAAGAAGGTGGAAAAGAATATCAGTTAATTCTTGGCTTCTATGGTAGTCGGTGTACCCGATTTCGCACAGGACGCGGTTTTAAGGGTTGATGACCTTTGCTCTGTATTATTATTATTATATTATTAGACCATTTCTTTGTTCGCTTTCCATTTATTCATCATATACTTTTCACTAACTCAATAGTAAAGAACTGTTTAACAGTACTTTTGGTTTCGGTTACCGAATTCACTCGCATAAATTTACCTATCTATGATATCTAGGTCAAGTTCAACACGATTTAACCAACACTGACCAATGTAAAAAAAAATCAAACTGTATACCAGTTGGTATGCCTAACTCCTTGCTTCCTCTCCCAAATCCCTTCACAACTTCTCCTTCAGTAAAATAAGGTAGCTTTTCAGTCATCTTGTCATTAACACGTAGTCCTTACTGAATTACGAAATTCATCGGAAAGTTTACTTTCAGTTGAAAGGTCAAGGTTAACGTGGATACAGCTTGGTATTCGGAATAGTGCGTGCGCGGTTGCAAAACACTAAATGTTAAAGTGATACCCACTTCTACACTATGCATTTGATTTCTGATTTACTGAAAATGAGAAGAAACATGCAGCCCAATTTAACCATGTATTTATCTAAAAACCTACAGCCAAAATAAAATAAAATAACAAAAGAAAAGAACATTTCGACAAGAAAACTAACAAAAGTAATGATTACATGCATTGTATAAGATGTAGGGTGGTTTTCGATGTTATTAAATGTTCAGGAGTTTTACTGCTATATTTTCCTCTCTTAACTATTATAATAAAACTCATCGTCATGTTCCAATTAATTAGTTCCTCTATCTGCCTATCGGTATAAATAGGAAGAGGCATGACCAGGGGGGCGGGGGGGAAAGGGGTTCCAGGGTAAATAATTCTGGGGAAGAAGGAATACTTATAATAGTCTGAAAACTCATTTATAAGTTGAGGCATGAAAGTACCGTGCGCCGCGGGAAAAGGGAACTAAGAAGGTTTCAATAGGGATAGCAAACAGTTCATTATGGACTTTATACGTAAGGGATAACCTGTTGTCAGTACGCCTAATATATGTGGAAGGTCATTTATATAAGCTAAGAAGAGCAGGGGACTTAGTACATACCCCTTTATTACACGGGGAGACAGGGAAGGCATCTGAGCTTGTGACATTTAGAACAACTGGTTGGAGTCTATTATGTAGAAAGCTCTTGATCCACTTTAATGATATGACCCCTGACTCTATATTTGTGCATTTCTCAACCGGCCTTATCGAAAGCATTGCTGAAGTCAAAAAGTAAGAGATCTACTTGCTGCTTACTATAGACTGAGATAATGTCGTTTGTTTATAATACGAGTTGGGATCACACGGGACCTCTTTTCCCGAGACCCGTGCTGTATGCGGAAGAGGGTGCTATGGTTTGTTAAGTGTTTCATTATAGAGGAGGACAAAATATCTTCTAATACCTTGCATAGAATACGTGATAATGAGCTGGGCATATAACTGGCGGAAATGGACTTGCCCTTTCTGCAGATGGATGAATATTTGCTGACTTCCACTTTTGTGTCTCGGTATCTTCAAAAGTATTTGAGTTACAGTCATGAAAGCTTATAGGAAATTTATCAGCATATCATCAGGATTCATCCATTATTGGCCAAGTTTTTCGCCCTTGACTTAGTGAAAATTGGCGATTTTCAACTTGTGTCGTGCGTAACTGAAATAAACTAAAAGGCAAAAGAAACACAACTTTTTCAATTAATCATTCGTAGAAAAAAGGCACATAACATTTCATTGATTCTTGCAGTTGATAACGTTCCCTAACAGGCTACAAAAAAACGAAGAACTAATTCATTTAAAACTGTTTTCAGTTCGTGCCGAAACGTTTTTCTCGGAGTACCAACCTCTGTTTTGATTTCTGTCCTCTGGCCTGTTTCGTCGGGCCCTTAAGGGTGTTTCTCTTGGTGCTCTGCCTTCTGCAAAGGCATTGAGTACATACGTTTTTTGGTTCTCTAGGTTTGCTTTTTATATATTTATACACGAGCATTTTTGTGTTTTACATACCATGCCTTTTGTTTCCATTGCGTGTTTAGAGATTCACCTAGCAGGGATTACTTTTATTTACACTGTCCTGTGACTTTGGAACATGGTGGGGGTAAGAGTGAGGTTGGGTGCGCACCATAAACCGGTTTAAGCTCCCCAGTGGTGTTTTTGCCACTGACCGTTCCAAGGCGGTGCCCCACTGTGTTCCTTTAATTGTTCGTTTTGTCCTCGTGTGTTTACTTTGTATGCTAGTGTGTGCTGGTAGTGTGTGTGTGTGTGCGTGCGTGCGTGCGTGCGTGCGTGCGTGCGTGCGTGCGTGCGTGCGTGCGTGTGTGTGTGTGCACTTCTGGGTGCTGTGGGGTTCGTTTTGGGGAGGCTGCGTTTTTGGTACGTGGCATTCCCTGTTTGATATTATTTTTGTTTTTAACCGAGCACATTAATTTCAAAAGTTGCATTTCTTTTTCCGGTCGGCATAGTATTTGATCTCTATCCATGAACCTTTACAGGGACGTTTATAGGCATGTGAAAGTGTTGATGCGGATTCATTCAGTGCTGGTGGAGTTATGGTCTGTAACTATGAAAATTGACGATTTTCAACTTATGTCGTACGTTACTAAAAATTGAAGTCACATCCATGAAACCAAATAGGAATGGTAATCAGCGTGTGTAGGTCTACGTGCATAATAATCTAGTAAGGGTGGAATTATTTACTTAGAGAAGGCAATTTTCAGCTTGTGTCGCAGATAACTGAAAAAGTATTTGAGCTAGAGACCTGAAAGTTTACGGTAATGTTTATCAGCATATGAAGTTGTGCACTTGGGATTTTTATGCGGATTCTTGCCGGAGCTATGTCCCTTGATCCAATGAAAATTGACGATTGTCATCTTGTGTCACGCGGAACTATAAAAGTATTCAGATACAGTCATGGAACCGAATAAGAATGTTAGTCAGCACGTGTAGCTGTACACCCGAGGTTTTGTTTTCGGAGTCATCCAGTAAGAGGGACACTGACTTCGAGGAAATTGGCAATTTTTTTAACTTGTGTCAGATGTATCCAAACAGTATATTTGAGCTAGAGCCATGAAAATATACAGGCACGTATTTGAGTTTCAGTCATAAATGTTTACGGGAATGTTTAAATCAGCATGTGAAATTGAGCACCTGTCTGTACGTTATCCGTCCGTGTGCAGGTCAATCAAAAAAATCGTCGCGCGCATCTCCAAAAGTTGCCTATAGTTATACCATTCCATCTCTTAATAGCATGCAGTGGTTGAATGGAGGCAGGGGGCATATTTTTTGTCAAAAAGCAACTTTCTAGTTTTCATTTTATTCCACTATGATGCGGCTTGTGTCTACCTTGATTGCATGTTTGATGATGCCATGTAATTTGTGACGTCGTCTCTTAGACTGTTATGAATAGAACATAACAGCATCTTCTTTTCCTTTGTTTGTACCTTTGCGTACCGTACACACACTATAAGCTGAAATATGTACAAAGATACATAAACTATATTATGTGTATTTAACAGTTCAGTGACTGGTACTGTGGAGCATTTGAATGATGATGGCCCCGCTGATGTTATAATGGACCTCAGGCTTCGCGGTGCCTTTCATTAATTCTAAATAATGCCTGGAATTATGTATTTTAGTAATATATGGATGGGAACAGCTGGAATAAACAAAAAGGGCTAGACACATGATTTTCAACTTGTGTCGTACGTACCTTAAAAAGTATTTGAGGTCACTCCCATGAAACCATATAGGAATTGCTATCAGCTTGTGTAGTTGCCGTGCGGAATTATCCATTAGGGGTGGAATTATGGCCATTGACTTAGACAAAAAATGGTCAACTGGTGTCGCGCATAACTGAAACAGTACTTGAGCTAGAGTAATGAAATTTTACAGTAATGTTTGTCAGCATATGAAGTTGTGCACCTGTCATGAAACCAGTTGGAAAAAACAACAAGGGCTGGACACATATGACATGGGAACAATAATATAACATATGAAGCCTTTGAAAGATCTGCTGCCCTTTTTATGTATATTATGCTCAAATAAAACTATGGAAAGAAAAAATGAGGGAATAAAAAAAAAAAAAAAAAAAAGGGGGGGGAAAAAAAAAAAAAAAAAAAAAAAAAAAAAAAAGGGGTTTTTTTTTTATTTTTTTTTTTTTTTTTGGGTTAAAATTTTTTTTTTTGTCTCTTGAAAATATAAGGTTTTTTTCAAATCATTTTCTATCTATAGATTTGCGATGAATTGAGCCAGTAATCGTGGTAATTTCAGAAAAACTCTGTGACACTTGCTCATTCCAATTTAACTTCAGGGCGCTGTTTTGATTGTATATATTTAGTACTATTATACCTATATTTGATACCTGATACCTGACATTAGCAAAGGCATCCACGCCATTTGCCCTCCCCATTTGCTTCGCCATTTGCAGAATTTTACAGATATGGAACAAGTATGAATTCAATATGTAGTTATGCCGCAACTATGTAACATCGTTCATAACAGGACAACTTAGTTAAACTGTGCTTTATTTAATTGTTCAAGGTGCGTAAGGTGCACTGCAGCGATCGGCCTTGTTTATAATTTTGTTATTCGTACTCTAAACTTTTCGCAGGGTCAGAATTGGACATAAGGGCGTAAGTTGCGATAGTGTTGTGTAAATGTAAATATTAACCAATAATCGTCACGTGAAAAAATCAAATCGTTTTTGATACCACAAATCTAAATTTCAGCGAAATTGCAGAGCTAAAGTATCGTGTATATCCTGCAGGAATGTAGAAACTAGAATTTGAAAGATTCCAATTCTCTAAATGTTAAAGACCATTTAGTGGCATTTAGACATAACTTGCATCATGATTGTGTCCATATTAAACTGAAATCTTTTCAAGTCTAATTGTCAAATCTCTTAAGCCAAGACTGAAGTCTGAATTACGACATGCAAATAGCACATGTATGCATTTGCAGGGGCATAGCTAGACCTATTTGTAAGGGGTATCAAGTGGTTTCACCCCCTAGTTGTTTCACCCCTAGTCATTTCACCTCCTAGTCATTTCACCCCCTATTGTAATATAGACAGACCAGAACAGTAGGCGGACACTTTTTCCGGCAACCTACTTGTTGTGTCTAATCTATCTAGGTTTAGATCATCCGGTCTTCATATCTATTCAGATAAGTCCTTGTTCGGAAATTTACAGAAAGTTGTGCGTGTAAACAACGCACTGCGCATGCGCAGTCTGGCTCTGCGGGGGGGTAAGGTCAGGGCCAGGCCTTTAGCAATCAAACGATTTGACCAGTCCCGCGGACACCCTCTTGTTGGAAGAAAACGGAATGAAACGAATAGTCTAGATCCTTGAAAAGATTTGTTAATATTCTTTTTTAAGAATTCAAGTGTTTAATTATTGAAAAAAAAATTTTTTGTCCATTTGATTTAAAAAGTCACATGAGGTAAGCGATGGAAATAGAGTGCGTAGTTCGGTAAACGGGTGTGCATAATTAAAATGATCCATCACCCAATTTCCCATGAATATTAATTTTATGTCCATCAAAAGTAAAAAAAACGTCAATTTATGGATTATTGCTTTTTCTAGAACTTGAACTATGCATCCAACAAGTAAAAAGGAGAAGAAAAATTTTGTGTAACAGGTGCAGATGCACCTAAATGATCGGCATGCCGTTCACAATTGACGCCACATTTTAGGCTTCGTGGTGAAATTTTATACAATTTCTTTAAAAAGAGAGTTATCATCATTAAAAACTTCGAATTTTCTTACAATCAGGTTATTTTTAACCCACTGTTATTAATATTACTACTTTATTAACGAAAAAATGATTTTTTACATTTACCTTTTGGGTTCCTCTCTGTTTGTTTGATTACCAGTTGAAAATCGGGAAATGCAAGAATACATTTATTATACCAGAAGAAGAACTGCTACTGTACGAATAAAATTATGTAATTATCAAAATAATGCAATAAAGATTCTTTGACTTAGAAAACGCCGAAAACGGAAGAGTCCGCGTACTGGTAGCGTCCGCGTACTGGTCCGGTCTGTCTACTGATTAAGTATGTGTGAAAGGTACTATTGTTATATTGTTTGATTTTTTTGCCTGATAGGTGTTTTTCAATCACAGAATAATCAAATATAACCACATATCTAATCAGTATATCACTTTGAAGAAAAAAATACAGTCATGTTATGCTTATAACAAACATTTACTAGCTGATGAGAAATACTCACTTTGGCACCTGAATAAAATACTGCAAAAATAAAGAAAGCCAAATTTCCAAATGGTACTTCAAATATTTGATTTAAATACATCACATGACAGTGTCTTTTAATGTCAATAATTAAATGTTAACTATTAGATTATGAAAATTTAGTATAAGAGATGACCTCATTTTGTTAAGTATAAAACTTATAAACCAAATAGAAAACCTTCACATTGCAAATACGATATTTTATTTGATTGATTTAAGTATTGAACAGGATTCATTTTTAATTAAAACAATAAAAAAGATCATATTTATTTTGGGGGGTGAATCATCTAGGGTTTTGGGAGGTGAAATGACTAGGGGTGAAACGACTAGGGGGTGAAACCACTGGTATTCTTTGTAAGGTACACACATATTTTGCTGGGGGCCAGTGGGCCGCTAGGAACCCCTGAAGCTCTGTGGTTTTAGCAATTGCTGAACGATTCAGGTCCATTTCCAAAGAACCTACGTATCTATTGTAGATGAAACAAAAGTTGTTATGAAGTAAAATTACAAAACTGTCGAACATTGGACATGTTGGAAAGTTCTCTCGCCCAGTCCATGTGATGTGAAAACTGTTTTAATTTGAAAAAAATGGCCCTTATACAAACCCTAGAAGCCCACTCCCCCTTCAAGTAACTTTGAGTGGAACCATTCTTCGTTTTATGAATTGTTATTAATCATAATGGATATAGAAACATGTCGGAAGAAAAAGTTAAAAGCTATCACACGTTTATTCAAATCATTTTAAATTATATTCTAAGCTTACATGGTGTTGCAGGGCTTTTTCTGGCTCTTTTGGGAAAAGGCCCTTGGCCCTAATTGGGAAAAACGTGGCGTTTTTCTGATCAAATTGGGAATTTATGTATGAGTTTAATATCTATTACCTTGAGGCCAAAAAAATATCTGTGTTTAGGGCAACGGTACCAAAAATTGAGATTTTTTTTTTTTTTTTCAATTTTTTTTTTTTTTTGGAATTGGGAAGATACAAAGAAATTAACTTGCACAACGGTGTAAAAATGTACTCGTCCAATTGTAAATTTTATTGTCGGGCTACATGTTCCTGAATCTTGTTGTAATTTTTTAATATGATCGGTACCGATGTTAACATTGTAATCATTAAACCATTAATTTTTGACAGAATAAAGCTCCATAACAACAGCAATATATGAGCTATGACATTTGCAAGAAATAGCACTATTTGGAAGAAAATGATCTTGACATAGTGTATATTTGAAGAAAAAAAATCCCTACCAACCCAACCTAGTAATTTAAGGGATGTTACCCTAAGCAAACTATATGTTTTGCAGGCCATACCAGTATAGGTTGCTCGTTTTGTTACCAGAAAACCAGAAAAAATTACTGCCACCCTCCTGGTTACAGCAGCCACTTTCTTATTTTATAGATTTACATTCTATTATAAAGTTTACCTATAGAGAATAAATAACAAGTGATTTAATTTCAGCAGCTGATGTAACTTCTAGTGGTTTTTTTCGGTAGTCACAAGATCATGAGATACAGAGTAATGAAGATAACAGTATGATAATTTAAACAAGTTACATACAAAATGTATAGCATATCCCTCTTAGATTTTGTAAGCCATGCCAGTAGTTACAGAAGTAAAAGATATGTCAGAAGTGTAACTTGCACTTTTTTATTCAATGAACTTGATACATTTCAGGATACAGCAGAGGCAGTTGCTGAAGAAATTGTAACCCAGTCAATTGTATTAGCAGGGTCTGCACCAGAAATCATAACTCATTCAGTTGAAACAATGGAGTCTGCACAGGAAAACACAACTATTAAAACAGAGTCTGTACAAGAATTGGTAACTAAGTCTGCTGAAACCATGGAGTCTGCAACTGAAAGTGTGACACATTCAGTTAAAACAATGGAATCTGGTGAAGAAATTGTTACTGAAACAGTTGAAGTGATGCAGTCAGAGTCCAACCCAACAGAGTACCTAGAGGGAGTGCCTATGCCAGTTACAGTAACTAAAATCTCCGCAAATGAGATTCCAACTTCCTACTTGGAATCTACGCCGTCAAAATTCAATGAATCTACAACTTACATAGAGGGTTCACCATCAACTTATGTCGAATCTGCACCATCTTCATATATGGTATCTGCAGTGTCGACTTACAGAGACCCAGCGTCTGCTGCATTCACTGAATCTGCGCCCGCTACTTACATGGAGTCTGCACCAACCAATTTAAACTATGGAATGCAGCCATCTTATATTGAATCAGTTCCTCATCCAACTTACGACAAGAACAGACATGATACGATGGCGCAAGGATACGCTGGATCGAGACTAGAAGAAGCGGAGTTGATCATAAACTTGTCATCACGCAATAGGAGGAGTTTAGCTAACCCGACCTTGACACAGGTATAAAATTTAAGCATTCCTGTTCAGGTCATGCAGTGTTTTTTTTAGGGCTGAAATTCGGCCCCATTCCCCTCCAAAATTAATATATATTTTTCCCTATTTTTGACCAAAAATTCACCTTAAAATGTTGAAAAAATCTTCGATTTATTTAATCAAGAGTTTGCCAAACTTGTTATAAAAACGTAAGCTTTCATAAATTAAAGCTTTAGAATAATTTCTTGCAATGATTTGACACCTTATATGAGAAATAGTCAGCCGAAAATCGCTGATTTTTCGTTTGTCACCGATTTTCGCAAACCCGACTTTTGTTATTTTTTCAACGAAAGCAGTCTTCCAAAGATGAAAAAAGATACTAATACAATGTTTTCAAATGAAAATAGAAGTATTACTTATTATTCATGTGTGTTTTAACACCAATGCTGCTAAGTTATGTTCCTAACACCAGTATTTTCATATAAAATTTTGTTATGTTAAATTCTTATGTCCTCTCTTTATATTTGGCAAAAGAATAATCATTTACATACTTGATAGTTTTGGTTCTTTATAATACTACATTTTAAACAGTATATTTTATACATTTTCTGAAAAATTCCCCTTTTCTGTCAAAATGACGAAAAAATTCCGCCACCTTTCCCCTCGGACTGAAAAAAAAACACTGTCAAGCAAGATTAGCCGTGCTCACTTAATGATTATTAGAAATTATTTTTTTTGTGGCAAGATCAAACTGTCAAACAACAAAGGGGCCGGACTTCCTCTGCCATGAAATTAGTTACAGAAAATTTAGCTACGTGTACATTTTTTTATATCACTCTAATTTCTAATTGTTTGCTTGAAAATGACCAAAAAGTAAAGATGTCATAGATTTTTGAAACACGAAAGACACTGCTCACATATTGTTTTTTCAAGTGAATCAAGTCTATGATTTATATCATGATGATGTTGCAGTGTATATCATGTATATATAGCAATTGGAATAATCCAGTTTTAAAATTAGGTTTAAATTAAAGTAAGAATGTCTCGGTACAAGAGTTGCCTGCAAACATCTATGCAGTGAAACTTTCTTTAACATGCTGTGCGGTTTGGTATTGCTTATTTTAAACTGTACAGTTACTTTGCTGAACCTTTTCAGTCATTCAGTTTTGAATGGTTCATCAAGTTGTTCACTGGCTTACTTGATAAAATTAATCAGCTGAAAAATTTGAAAGAACAGTTAACTATTTAGATGATGTGGAAACCAACCCCACTGCAATGTTGGGACCACATGCCAGGCGATCTGCAGCCCTGTTTCTGGGTTGGTTACTAGTAATGTGGATTTGTTTTCTCTGCAATTTCCAATATGTGTTTTTGCTCATTTTTGGTGCAGAATTAAAAAGTTGCTCAACAGAATTTCAACCAAAAAAAAAATTGTGCGGTGATTTACCAAACTTCTTGAATTCACTATAACGTTAGTTCTTTCAGTTTATATATTCAGACTTGCATGTTCATTCTAGGTCAATACAAGTATAGCAGGTTCAGAAAACTTCACACCGACTTTACGGGACAGCAATACAACCATGTCCATCGCAGAGACTTTCGTTAACCCCATGCAGACGCTGAGTGATTCCAGCACGAGCATGGAAATACAGAACATCAGTGAAGTAGTTGACACGGTAAGCGGGAACGAACACGACCCGCTGTTAGAAGACAACACTGTTGCCATCATGGGACAGGTTACTTCATCAAGTACTGTACTTATGTCGGAAAATTCTGATTCTACGTCAGGGCGAAATGAAGAATCGGTCTCGACAGATGTAAATCCCGATAATGTGATCGTGATTTCAGTGATTGACGAAGAAGAGCAACGTAGAAAGAGATCCACGTCGAGAGGAAAGCTAGTACGTACTTCGGAAGGGAATGTTGTTCCTCAACATGTCATTATCGCCAACAGCTCCGGGAGACCAATACCAACAGGGATGATTATAAATAAATGTAATATAAAGGGACCTGAACAGCCAGAAATAACGATTGAAAGGAAGAAGGTAGGCTTTGTTCAGCTTCAATACCAGGGAGAGGCTTGATCATTTTCCTTGTGGTAAAATGTCTATTTCAACAATATTTCAGATTTATTCTGTCCGGCAGTTTGCCAAACCATCATTGTTTGGAACAACCAGTACAATATTGAAAATAATCCTTTGTTACAAACCAATATAAAAAAACTACCTGACATGAAGAGTCAAATTAGTAGTGGGGCTCGAGCCCTTGACTCTCAATAAGTGGTAGACTTAGTGAGAACAAGTCAGCCACTGTAACCACTTGATAACAGAGGTTGATAAGTAAATTAAAGTTACAGTAACTACATGTATTGGATGCCACATGGTCAAAACATTTATAGCATATAACACTTGCATACAGACAAAGACCTTCACGGTAGTCGTACACAAACATGTATACTATGAGGTGTAGGCATTTTCTACAACGTTACAATCCTCATGAGGTGTGTTTTGACATTACAGCTGTTGTACTGCACAAGTTATGTGATTATGTGATCGTGATAAATACATTGTTATGCCCCCACAATGTGGGAGCATATAGCGTTGCACTTGTCCGTCCGTCCGTCCGTCAGTCCGTACGTCCCGAAATCTTGTGAACGCAACTCCTCTTAAACCGGATGGCAGATTTTGCTTAAACTTACAGGGATGAACAACCTTAATGTGTAGATGGTAGTAAAGGAAAGGAATTTTGCTGCGACCAAATTTAAGAGAATATGGCCCTTTGTTGATTTTTTTCACTAGATACTATGTAGAAATTTTGTGAACGCAACTCCTCTTAAACCGGATGGCAGATTTTGCTTAAACTTATAGGGATGAACAACCTTAAGTGTAGATGGTAGTAAAGGAAGGAATTTTTGCTGTGACCAAATTTAACAGAATTATGGCCCTTTGTTGATTTTTTCACTATATACTATGTAGACATTTTGTGGACGCAACTCCTCTTAAACCGGATGGCAGATTTTGCTTAAACTTCCAGGGATGAACAACCTTAATGTGTAGATGGCAGTAAAGGAAGGAATTTTTGCTGCAACCAAATTTAACAGAATTATGGCCCTTTGTTGATTTTTCATTATATACTATGTAGAAATTTTGTGAATGCAACTCCTCTTAAACCGGATGGCAGATTTTGCTTAAACTTCCAGGGATGAACAACCTTAATGTGTAGATGGTAGTAAAGGAAGGAATTTTTGCTGCGACCAAATTTAACAGAATTATGGCCCTTTGTTGATTTTTAGTTTTCAACTTGTGGCACATGTAGTCCAAAAAATATTTGACCTAGAGTCATGAGATTGACAGAACAGTGGCGTGTGGGGGCATCCGTGTCCTATGGACACATTTCTAGTTTTAGCTCAAACCAAGTCATTTTGATTGAACCAAGGTATAATATGTTTACCAAAATTATGCTTTCTGTTCCAGTATATACCGCTCATGCCAGTCGCTTTAAGTTTTTTGTCTCACACTGTGTCTAGGTGACTGTGTCACAACATTTTTTATGGTTTTCAGAAATGATTTTTAAAAAGAAGGACAACATGTGCATATGTGTATCATATGTGTATGCTTATGGTGATTGAGCACTTTGCCTATTGCCTGTGAAATCTGTTTATAAATGTCATGCACTACAGTTCACACAGTCACATTATATTACAAAAATACATGTATATATATGATGGAAAGACTGCGGCTGTCGTTTGACGAAAGTTTTATTTACTTTTGATATAGGTGCACGAGTGTATTGTATGTAAAGCAGAGTTCAAGTCGATCATGGACCTGTTCCGGCATCGTGTAGAGCACAACGAGAGCCTGAAGACAACGTTCAAGTGTGAGGCAACACCCAGCTGTAAACTTACGTTCGATGATCCAATGGAACTTGAGAAACATAAGCTTACACATTCTGAACAAAGGTAAGGCTTTCGCCAACACGGCTGCGACAAATACAAGTCTGGCCCTGTGACTACAAAACTTCTTTAACCCTCCACTTGAAACATTTCTCACCTGTAGCTTTATGCATTGGATAAGTAGAAGAGAAACAATTTTGAATGTCATTTAAATTTCTTATTGAAAGAATGTTAGACGTATTTTTATAAAGAATTTATTAGATGTTGTAACATTGTAATGATTCAGTTTTAGCACAAAACTGTGTTTAGCACAAAAAGAGTTCTATAATCATGGAGCCAGAGTCTGTGGTTATTGTTTTCACGCTATGGATTGGGAAATGTTTGCACTGCGGTTATAGGAAAACAGTATTCTAATTCTGGTAAGACTTTAGTAAACATGCTGAAAAAAGGGTAAATAGACAGGAAATATACTTTAATTGAAAAGATTTTTCAACTTGGGCAAGGTATGAGGCAACTTTTCTTGCAAAAGTTGTTTAAATGTGGTGGTTGGAATTTCATGCTAAGAAAGGTATTACTGAGTTTGCTTGTGGTGGCGTAACGGTTGTCACTTTGGCTGTTTGATGTGTTTCTGTCCGGATTCTGTAACTTTCTCATGCATTGAAAGATTTTAATTGACTTGACACAGTTGTTTGCCACAATTAGACATGCAAGACCTAGGTCTGTAGCTCAAACCTCAAGGTCGTACTTAGAGGTTACAGGCGCAAATTAGACACTTGAGAGCTTCCTTTGTATCAGTTTCACTGATAACTGTAGTCGTATTTTTGTGTCAATGGTTATTGTATTTTCAGGGTGTATAAATGTTCGATATGTCAGGACACGTTTTCACTGCTGCATAACTACAAATGTCACCTGAGGATTCACAACAATCAAGGACCCTATGTGTGCAACATGTGCTACAGGGTAAGTTAAAACAGTCTGACATCTGAACGAAAAGTTTTTAGGTCAGAAATATCGAAGCAGGTAAATCAGCTATTATCATAGAGGGTTGAGATAATAGCATGGGCTCTGGCTTTCCCTGTCTCTATTGGACTGTGGCATGTCTTGTAGGCCTGTGAATGTCTTTTTCAAAATAGACTTTGTCAAGTAAATGTGCAGAACTAGTATGTCAGCATTGTTATTTTGAGGTCAAGTTGAAACTGTTAGGTCATCTGTATATCCACTGTACATTGTACATCTGACATACTTTGAAGGAATTGGAAGGTAATTTGTAAAGCCCCTATCAATTTACAAAAAAACAACAGTTTACTATGACAGCAAAATCTTAAGCATTTCATTGCATTTATATTCATTTTGCTCTAATTTGTGTTGATTAATCCATTTCATGGGAAGGTTGATTAGCAGATGGAGGATCCTAACTTCTCTCATTGAAACTACCATTTCCATATATAAAAAAAACAGAAATCCACGAACTCAAATACCCACAAAAATTCATTTTATAAAAAAAAATCCGAAAACATTTTGTGATTAAGAATTTAAAGGTCCACTACTAAGCGAAAATGAAGTGACAATTTATTTCAATGGCATGTACATTACCTTATGCAAGACACTAAATAATGAAGATTGGCAGGTTAAAATTTACAGAAAGTGTTCGGAACACGAAGAAAAGTATGTGTTTTGTGTTGAAATCTCAGTGAATCGACAAAATGACCACCCAGGTCTTTTTAACTTTCTTCATAATGCATAGAAAAATAATTGTACATGTACTGTGATTTGTTTAGAATCTCTACATACCAACTTTAATTTTTTATTAAAACTAACTTATTTCTGTACATTTTAAAGTATATTTGAATTTTCACTTTCGTTAGTATTGGACCTGTAACAGACATTAACAATTGTAAAAGTTTATTTCATTATGTTGTTTCAGGTATTTGACAGGAAAGCCCAGTTTATCTCCCATATGGATGATCACGAGTTTGCGAGCCATAATCCCTTCAGACACCGCCTGCAGTGTAACGTGTGCGACAAGATTTTCTCCGATAGCGCGAAACTGAAGCGACACACCTTGACACATTCGGGAAAGAAAGATTTTAGATGTAACATCTGCATGAAAGAGTTTTTCGAGCGGCATAAATTGAATCGCCACATGCTTTCTCATACAGGAAAACGGGATTTTCAGTGCACTGTTTGCGATAAAACCTTCAGTTTGAAACACAACCTGATTATTCATATGCGGATACATGATAACCTACGTCCGTATCAATGCCTCGTCTGCAAGCGTACATTTATACAGAAAATTGTACTTCAGCGCCATCTGCGAATTCATCAAGACTATTTAATGGAGCAGTCGCAGAAATTCAGTAAGAAATTTGCGGACAGCAAATTTTAAAGCCGCTCACTCTCAGATTTGGGTTAAAAAAAAAAAAAACTACTCCAAACTCTCTGAAAAGAAATATTTTAGAACAAAGAGTCAAGTAAAGTCTTTATATATATTAGAAATTTTATGCTACCAAATGAAAATTCCATATAACCGTTAGCGTACTGGTACTTTGAAACCTTCCCTGTCAATATTTTCAATGGATTTTTGCAAATTGCTTTATCGATTTTCATTTGTGTTGATTCTTGCAATTACTTCTTCATTTTATGTTTTAATATATCATTTTGGTAAAATACAAATTTTTTCACCTGAAACTGTGAGCAAGCTGCTTTAAAGAACAGAAATGTGTTCCTGTTCTACCTGCTCGACAACTACTTACATGTACGTGCTGTAAAAAAAGAACAGATAGGAAAAGGAAGGATTATCATATGATAAAAAAAGAACTTCTGTTACATTATAGAATTATTGTTTTAATAAGAAATAAGGGGTTTTATCATAGATTAAATGATTTTTCAATTTCTTCCAAAATAGAAAGATGACAGCAAATGTTTAAAACCTGCTTATTCTATAACTGCTACTCTTTAGCCTGTATGATATACTTAACATTTTAAAATAAAATCTGTCACACTTTCAGGTCTCTGTGTTTATTATTTTTCCGTAAGGCAGACTTAGACGGCCATTTCCGTGGGGGAAAACAAACCTTTATCAATGATGCACCTTAAATGAACTTACATTGCCAAGATGTTTTCTAATATCAAATCAAGGGCAGTAACTACCAACTTTGTTCAATGTAGTCGGAAAGTTAAATCAAATGTAACAGAACCATGGAAAAGCAACATATTTTATTCATCAAATGGGCACAAATGCATCAAGTTTAACTTAAATGTCCTTATGTTAGCTTCTAAATTCTTTTCTTTTTGACTAGGTCCAATATTAAGTATCTTCACAAATTGTTTTACATATCTGTAATTTTTTTTACTGACGTCCAATATTTCTTCTGTCAATAGTTTCTAGCTCTGACACCTGAGCCTGAAGTGCTCGAGGTGAGTTATTGTGATCGCCTGATGTCCGTCATCTCTCCACATTTGACCTTGTGTTTGCAATAGAGGCTGCATTTTTCACTGGATCTGTATGAAACTTGGTCAGAATGACTGCCTCGATGAAATCTAGGTCAAGTTCGAATATGTGTCATCTTTGGTCAAAAAACTAGGTCAAATCCTAGAAAAACCTTGTGTGTGCAATAGAGGCTGCATTTTTCATTGGATCTAAATATGATTTGGTCAGAATGACTGCCTAGATGAAATCTAGGTTGAGTTTGAATATGGGTCATCTGAGGTCAAAAATTAGGTCACAGTGTCAAATCCTAGAAAAACCTTGTGTATGCAATATAGGTTGCATTTTTCATTGGATGGTCAGATTGACTATGTTGATGAAATCTAGATGGAGTTTGAATATGGATCACCAGGTTAATTGTGAGGAAACCCTTGTTGGTACTCTAGAGGTCACATAATATTTGACAGTGGTGATAAGTACCATGCCTACATGTAGTTGTGCATGGTCCATGTTTAAAGTCACTAGGTCAAGGTCATAAAGGCTTGCATAATAAAATAGTGTGCGCTCTTAATCTCTAAAACCCCTGGTCAGAATTTTATTATAATTCACAGAAGTGATAAGTATTAGGTCTCGAGTTGTGCAGGTCCAATAAAGGCATCAAATGTTGCATAGATTTTATATACTGTGTCAGTGGAGTGTTTGGGACCCTCATCACCTTCAGTGATAGTTCTAGTTATGAAATAAAATAACTCGTAAAACTGTGTGTAAGTGGGCAAATTATGACACAAAAAGCTTGAGAATTGAAATTAGAGCAAACCTTGATCACTTCAGTCACTATATGGGGGAGACAAGAAAATTCAGAATTTCAGGGAAAAAACATAGCTTGCATAATTTTTGCTCAGAAGCTTTACAGATTTGGTCCCAGATGGTTTGAAAGCCATTACATATTACACTAGTCTTGTCTCAGACATGACTGCCCTGGATGTACTTTTCAAAGTGGAATCTGTGATTGTGGAGGTTGAATAAAAAGCAGGAAATTCTGTCAAACCTGAACAGTGTACCAAAATGTAACAAAAACAGACCTTGACATTGAACCCAAAAAAAATCTGAAAATGTGCTAAGCACATCCCTTCGATATGGTTAACATTTGACAGCACAGTTGTAATAGTGGTGTTTGTCTCTATATACTAAACATATCGCCTAAATTTCATGAAAATCTTTCAAGTAATTAAAGAGATGTAATCTCATGACCTTTGACCTCTAATTATGCCTTGGTTTTGGCCATCTCAGTGAGATGAACATATTGACTCATATATATTATTGGTCGTCTCAATGAGGTGAAAATAGACGTTGAACAATCCTTCAAGGGGTTTTAGAGATAAAGTGTCGTGACCTTTAACCCAAAAGGGTGACATTGAGTCAGAATGGTTGGAACGTGGGTTCTGCACATCGTCTCTAATAAAATAAGTGTTTGAAACATTTTGCATGAAAATCCCTCAGAGACACGGAAAACCAATGATACCTACGTGTGATCTTGAGCCAGATGGGCAGGAACATTTGGTGACATGAACATTTGGCCCAAGTTTCACGAGAATGATCCGAGAATTACCTGATACGGAATTGACACACAAGTGACCTTCTAAGTACGACCTTGCCATTGGAATATGGATGGGTTCTGTATGTCAAGATGAACATTTGACCAAGGTTTCGTGAAAATCCTTCAAGGGTTTAAAACCAATGACCCCTGCGTATGACATTGGCCTTGAGCTAGTGGGGTTGGAATATGGGTTCTGCACGACATCTTGGTGAGATGAGCAGTAGACCAAAGTTTCATGAACTCACGCCAGAGTTAGAGATTTGAAACGGACACGAAAACCCTACCAACCACTAAACTGACTATTTTATACCCCTGGCCCCGCCACCCACCAAATACGAGAGTGTAATAAAATTCAACCCTGCTCAGTTAAATATGCATGTACTCGATAACTTTTCTGAAATCGGAGCAGCAGGAGTCGAACTTTTCAGGACAAGACTAAGCAAGCATGTGACAAAAATCTACCTTCTGCTTCTTCTAGTACGAGCAGGTATGCACCATCATGAAATCCTAGACTTGAATAGTCATCAAACTGGAAAGTATGCTCAACATAACTCAACTTGCCATGCTTCAAAACGGTTACAAAAGAAAAAAGTTGATCCTGTCCTCCATTTTAGAAGTTTTCGATAAAGTCGATCATACGGAAGTCCTACCGAAAATATGGAGGAAGAGGTCAAACATTCAAAATGATGGATCAAAGGTATTCTTGAAAATCGGTCAATATAATTTTGTCTTCATGAATTGCACGTTTTCAGAAGCCATCCCTACGTCTGCTGCACAGGTACTTTACAAATATACCTTTTTGACTTCTATATGCCTATGGCATAGTAATATTTTATATAAGTAAAAAAAGTATATGTGTCAAGTACCTATGGTCTGCTGGTATCGCTCAGGGGGCTGGACTTGCTCCCGTTTTCTCAGGATTCATAAATTAACTCGTATAAGATCGTTGATGAAACAGCTATTTATCTGGAACTAACATCGGTCGTCCATATGTTTTGTGTAGCCACATGGAGAGTTGTATGTGGTCCCGTTCTATTACTAGCAAACATGAATTACTTCCAAAAACACACAGCTATTTAGGCCACACCAAATTAATTAATTGATAATCGGACCGCTTGCTTCAATTTCTCTAAAACCAATGACAAAAATACAAAATTCGAAATAAGCTCATAAATTTCAAAATAATTTATTAAACTCATCTGATTCTAGTTATATTTTGTTTTAGAAACTAAATGAACCTATTATACATTTAAATTGTATCACACTTTTATACACCTACTTAATTACCAGTTCGAGCCTTCGATCCTGAGGCGAACGCGCGACCACTGCGCCACGGCGGCTCCATGGTATTACGTAAGAGAGGGGTACAGAGTTCAAATATCGATTTATCTACGTTACAAGAAGGAGACATCCTGGTCAAACGCAATACCATCTGCATACATAGGACATTTCTTCAGGACAGTATCTCAATGACAGTACACAAAGAAAGCAAACCAAATGCATTTCTTTCAAAAGTTAACGGTTTTAAAAGCTGAATCCCTTATCAGGGGGTCGGACGTAAACGATGTATCTCGGGGCTTTAAGCGAGAATTCGATGTAGTTCTGGTCAAAATGGCGGAAATTGAATGTTTTTTTGGGGAGACGGATAAGAAAATTGGTAAGAAAATGTTTATGTTTAATTTGATCGAACTGTTATCATGCCCTTTGTATAGCCACATGTAATATATGAAATCGTCACACCCGTTTTGGATCGTGGACCTAAAAATAAAAAAGTTATTGAAGGGATAAATTGGTCGGTAGTGTTTATGTTTGGATTTTCCGCCGTTTTCTCCCACGTTTGGACGGTTCAGACCGCTTTACTCGAGCTTATTTGAATGCATTTCGTATAAACATGATGCGATCAATTGTTATGTAATGTGTGCACGTTTCCAATACGAACTATCGCCGATTTTTAAAACTTTAAACCGATTTCGATGTATCTCGGGTCGTTTTAAGACGATTTGATGTATCACCGGGTTCCAAAAGCAATTTCGCACTAACCCAAAACTAATAAAACTCGATGATTTTGTTATTTATGAAACTTTTTTCGGTGTTCATGCAAAATGAACGACATAATAGGCTGGCGCGACTCATGGATTTGCCGATCCAATTCTGTCGTTCATTTCGCATGGACACCTAACAATATCGTTTCTTAAGTACATTATGTGTCACAAGGACAAACAAATTATTTCAAGTGTTATTTTTTTAGACAGCGAGAGGATATATAATGAACACACTGTACTTTGAATATAGATAACATTACACCTTCTCTTTAGACGTACATATCATGCGAACTGTTTTGACAAAGTATTCTATTTAAACTTGTTCTACCTTGCTTGTTTAGATACAACTTGTGGAGACTAACACTGTGGTTCTTACATGCACACTTATTCTGCCATCTACAATAAACCTCTAAATTTCAGCTGCCACAATGCCTGTAACTAAGGGATTTCTGTTAAAAAATGCACGAATAGATAAAAAGATTAGCTACATATAGGTCTATTAAATTTGTTTCATTCAGCATAACATGTTGACAACAAACGTTTGTTGATTCAGTTTAATACCATTCGATTTTGTGTTATTTAATTCCATGGTCGAGAAAACACTAGTGTGGGCAGCAGCCGCACTGGTTCGCAATTTACACATCGTACATCATCCATGCTGTCCGTTGGTTTACCGTTTACAGTTGCGTTTGGAACCCGGTGATACATCAAATCGACTTAAAACGACCCGAGATACATCGAAATCGGTTTAAAGTTTTAAAAATCGGCGATAGTTCGTATTGGAAACGTGCACACATTACATAACAATGGATCGCATCATGTTTATACGAAATGCATTCAAATAAGCTCGAATAAAGCGGTCTGAACCGTCCAAACGTGGGAGAAAACGGCGGAAAATCCAAACATAAACACTACCGACCAATTTATCCCTTCAATAACTTTTTTATTTTTAGGTCCACGATCCAAAACGGGTGTGACGATTTCATATATTACATGTGGCTATACAAAGGGCATGATAACAGTTCGATCAAATTAAAAATAAACATTTCCTTACCATTTTTCTTATCCGTCTCCCAAAAAAAAAAACATTCAATTTCCGCCATTTTGACCAGAACTACATCAAATTCTCGCTTAAAGCCCCGAGATACATCGTTTACGTCCGACCTCCTGCTTATACCCACATCATACATGTGAGACTTTTGTCATAAGCTCATTTAAAGGGCATTCCGTACAACACGAACCTATATACAGGTCCGTACCCACAACGAGCAGATTAAATTATTCTTAACACTCTAACAATAAATAAGTTTTTTAAGAAGAACATACTGTAAACGCCGTATATAACGACCACGGATATAGCAAACTCTCGTCATATAAGGATCATATTTTTCTGCCCGAGTTTTATTCTTTCTTTCTTTTTTATGAAAATGATATAATGAATATAATAAACTCCGGATATAAGGAACACATTTAAATGGTCCCAATGTGTTCGTTATAAACGGGGTTAACTGTATATCTATACGCACTGTGTGCCAGTATAACGAAATAAATCATAACCCACCTAAAGAATATGAAACGAGTGTTTAAGAAGGTTTTACGGGACTATAACACATATAGTTTTGCTAAATATACCCTAAATCTGGGATCAATTTAAATAACCTAAAACAATTTTTATTCTAATAATTGATAGGATTGCCAACAAACCTGAAAGTTTCAGCTTAACCAGGGTCCGTATATTATATACGGACCCTGGCTTAACCCAGCAAACATTGTTAAAATAAGCATAAGGTTCACGCGTGTTGTAGTTCTATAAAACTTTCATTAACACTTCTGTGAAGTGTTTAATGATTTTTTCGTAAATGTAGCTAAAGACATAGGTAATGACTCAATTCCAGTAGATAATTCGCATCCTAGTATATCCAGCATAATTCAAAACAAAACTAATACAAATGACTTAAATTTTAATGAAGTAAGTGAAAAATTTATTAGTAAACAAATTGATAGTCTCTGCATCAAAAAAGCCACGGGCAATGACGGAATCTCATCTAAGCTAGTAAAATTGGCAAAACCATCTATAGTGGAACCGCTGACAGTTTTAGTAAATAAATCTTTTTCAGAATCAGTGTTTCCAAATAATCTAAAAAAGGCAGAAGTTACGCCGTTACACAAAAAAAGTAGTACTCTAGACAAAAGCAATTATAGGCCAGTAAGCATCCTTCCTATTATTTCTAAAATCTTCGAAAGGGCTATAAATGCACAATTAGTAGAATTTTTCAACCAACATTTTAATATATATTTGTCAGCTTTTAGATCAGGCTATGGGTGCCAAACAACCCTTCTAAAAGTAATAGAAGAATGGAAAAAAAGCTCTTGATGACAACAAATACGTTGCAGCTATTTTAATGGATCTTTCTAAAGCTTTTGATTGCCTTCCGCATGATCTACTTCTTTTAAAACTTAAAACTTATGGAATTTCTGAAAACGCCATAAATCTTCTCCGTAGTTACCTTTCAGACAGAAAACAATGTGTTAAAATTGGATCCTTTAAAAGTAGTTTCAAAGATATTTTCAAAGGTGTGCCCCAAGGCTCTATTCTTGGTCCAGTTCTGTTCAACATTTTCATTAATGATATATTCCACTTTGTAAACAACTGTGACCTTTTCAACTATGCAGACGATAATACTGTTTCATGTTCAGGCTATAACCTAAATGAAGTTAAATCTAACTTAGAGAAAGACAGTCTAAACCTGATTCACTGGTTCAAAATAAACAAAATGAAGGCCAATCCAGAAAAATTTCAAGGAATATGAATAGGTAAAAAACACACAAAGAAAACATATGTTTTAAATTAGATAATATTGAAATTAATTGTGATGATGAAGTCAAACTATTAGGAGTAACTATAGATTTTAAGCTTAACTTTAACTCCCAAATATCAAATTTATGTAAAAAAGCCTCTAGACAGCTAAATGTTCTTAAAAGAATAGGTCACCATATATGTAAACTTGGAAAATTAAACATCTATTATTCTTTCATTTTATCTAACTTTAATTTTTGTCCACTAACATGGCATTTTTGTGGTGAAGTAAATACTAAGAAAATAGAAAAAATACAGGAAAGAGCACTGCGCTTTATTTATAATGATCATATATCAGACTATAATACTTTACTCTCAAAATCCAAATTACCATCGCTTAAAATAAGGAGAATCAGAACAATGGCTTTAGAAACTTTCAAAATTATAAATAAACAATGTCCAGTTTACCTCCATGATTTGATTCAAATTAAACAAAATGCTTATTCTTTTAGATACACAAATACAGCTGTAGTACCGCAGGTAAGAACATCTAGCTATGGACTCAACTCCTTCCGCTCAGGGGCTGCAAGACTCTGGAACTCCATGCCCCAACATTTTAGGGATGCAAATAATTTTAACCAGTTTCGGAGTCTTGTAGCATCCTGGGGCGGAGGGGGTTGTGCATGTAGTTCCTGCGGGGACACTTAATCCTTTTTCGGTTTTGTTTCATGTTTTTGCTTTTTGCTTTTTTTTCCCGAAGTGCTTTTTGCATAATTTTTGTGTTCCTTTAGTTTGCTTATTTTTCCAGTCATTTATATACTTGCGCTGCACTTAAGTTTTCTTTTGTTTTGTGTTTGTTTGCCTCTATGGCAGCTTCCCCTCTACCAATATGGTTCCTGTACTAGAATACTATGTATGTGTGTGAAAGTTGCTGATCAGTTCCCTCCAAATCTGATTTGGGGTGATAAATGTTTTAAGAAATTTCTTATCGGTCGCACTTTTGTGTTTCTTTTGCTTTCAGTTTTTTACAACTAACTTCTTATGGCAGATTTTAGACTTCAAGTCAAGATCAGCAGCTTTCACACAATTCTTAAATTTCAAACAATTTTTAAATATTTTTGACACTTCTTTTAAAATGTTTTTTGCCTCCTTAGCTTGTCATAATGCATGATGTAAGGTCTTTTAATTTATTATCTTAAATAATCATTTAAAATTAATTATTTAACTTAAGGAAATGTGATAATGTAATGTATTATAATAATAATTTGATAAAGTATGTTATTTACTAAGATTTTTAGCTATTTCAAATATGTGATAATATGTGAAAATTGCATGAATTGTTTTTTATTGTTGTTATCAAGTCGGTCAAAAGCTATACATAGCTTATGTTTTATATTGTTATTGTAACATGCCGACAGAAAATAAACTTTGTATTTGTATTTGTATTTAACACTTGTTTCATATTTTGGGTGGATATAGTAAAACGTCTTATAAACTCACTTTAATGGCACATCGTGCGTAAACGAGACATTTCTTTATACATTTAATTGCCAAAATTGGACAAATTTAGTGTTGGCCACTGACGGGCGTATTTGTGTCTCTTTAGAGAATGGTGGACCCAATAAGCATAACTACAAACAAGCGTACATGTATGTGTGACAGTTTGGCACTCTTTGACGTTTTCGTAAAGAGTTTAGACTGCACCGATATTTCGTTACAAGGGAAGTAACTCTAAACCGTTGCTGAATGGAAAAATGACAACAAGTTGTGAATGTGTGTCGAATATTCCAAATTTCTGTCTTCTTCAAGGGAAAGTATTCGGTGACGCGCCAAAAGATAAAGACCGTGCTATCGAAGCGTACACCTACTGTATCACAGAAACCAAAAGATGCCTAAGTTTCACAGAAAATCCAATTTCCAAGGAAAAGTTGTGAGTTCTTGATAAAATTTCCTGAAATTCTGAGACTGAAAAAGTCGTGGGCGTAAATTATTATTTTCGTTATCCGCGTATCTGAACATAATTTGACTTTGAACTCTGAAGGCATAAGGTCATAAACATGCAATTATAATTGAATTACTGGTAATTTGTAATCGTGTTCCTTTCATTTAGCAACATGTTTTAAAGGGGTTTTAAAGCAAGTGCAAATTATGCAGTTACATGCCAGAAAAAGCTTAAGTTGACTATTCAGTATTCTTGTAGTTGTGGTTCACCAAAACACTTAAATCTGCACATTTTTTCCATATTGTGTTAAAAATTGGATGACATTTTTTCTCCATAATATGCATAAAATTTTGAGGAAACACAGGTCACAAATTATCGCAGTCTATAATATCATATACAGTAAAACTTCATCAACTCGAGCATTGGTAACTCGAGAACCAGGGATAACTCGAGGACTCCTGTCGATCCCAGCCATTTTACCAATATGTTTAACCAGAAATCACCATGGATAACTCGAGAACCCGGGATAACTCAAGGAACACCTGTGGTACCGCTAGGTAGATTTCTTACTAAATTACCTGCGGCAACTCGAGGTCACTGATCATCAGATTTTTCTCACCACCGCTGGCGCATCATTATTTTGACACGACATCAGAAAAACTTCTATGTTAATTGATTGTTTATTATTGAATAATCGGCCGTCCAGTGGCCAAAGTGTATAAATGTTATTCGCACATTTTAATCATCTTCAATCATATGTAATTACAGCCGCCAATTACTCTGATTGAATAAGAAGAAAATAAAGAAAATTATGTTTGCGAGTTTTTATGTATGTAAACAAAACAGACCGGATTTAATCAAATAAATACAAAATGGTAATCAGGTTTGTGATTTAATGAAATAAATGAATCTATAAATCCTACTACAATATTAAGGTCCTCAAATACACTTTGTTTATAAGATGCGTCACAGCAGGAAAACTTGTAAACTTTCCATGATTTGGATAACTCGAGAACTCGGATATTTGAAGGCGTCTCTGTCTCAGAACACAAGCTTTCTGATAATTGATTACTTCATAGGAGCGTGATCCAGAGTAACTGATTAATACAGACAGCCGACAATAGATGTATAAATTTGTTACAACACTGTTACACAAAACACCAAATCTTTTAATCATGTTTTAAACTTTGATAAATGATTATTTAAATTTTAATTAGCAGCATGTTTGAAGAGTAGTTGCTTCAAAAGTAGTGAAATAGTCTGATATTTATCGGCTAATCAACATTGTTTGTACTGTTAACGAATAGGCCGCTAATTATTCTCCAAGCATTTACCTAAGATGATAGTGACAATTAACACAAATGTGTGTCAACACATCAGTTTTGCCTCCTAATCAACGAGATGCAATAACCAATTATAGATATCACATGTCAGGGTATTGACTATTTGTATTCAAAATGGGACGTAGGTTGATATTTTATGAGTTTTCTTGGATTTTTTTCTTTCAAGACAAAATTTTAATTTACTGGGAGTTTTTTTTGTGTTTTTGCAGCGGCTCCAAGATTAGGGTCTCAAAACCGGGATATCCTGGCTAATCCCGGCAGAATGGCATGTATGACAGGCACAGATCCTGTGACATTAGTCAAACTGATTTGATGTTTAAATTTTATGTATTTTGTGGCAGACAGTATACAAATATAATGAATTATATAGGAAGTATTTAGATAAATTATTATTTACATAGATTAACAGATAATTGAATTGTCTTCATTATATGCAAGGCATGTTTGCTATATATATAGGGTGCAATCATGAATTAAATAGTAAAATAGCAACCAAATTTGGTTGGAAGAATTCTCCATAATTTTATTATTTATTAAAGATGTTTGAAGCTATTTGAAATAGTGTCCATCATTAGCTCAAAATCATCTAGATAGATTGTGTCAAATAGGTTTGGCTTGGCTTTAAGACTGCATTTTGAACGACCGGGTACTTGTATATTAAATGGTATTGTCCAAATTTAAAAATGGAACAAATTAAACACGGTCAGAGTAAAATACTGTTTGTATTCTTTACAGGTGCAAGCAAATAGCCATTGGTTACAATGAAAGAGGCTTTATGAAATACCAGAAGGTCGACTTTGATGATGCCATAGCAGATTATAGCAAAGCTTTGTCGTATGATGGTAGTCTGTACTTTACCTACTATAATAGGGGTCTGATACATTACAGATTGGGTATGTTGAACAGTCGTTAAAATACTAAAAATCAAGTATAAATATCAGTGAATGCATACCTTTTAACACTTCATCAAATTAATGCTCATGTTAGTCCAATGCTGGTCTGATTCTCGGATATACAATTATTGCATGTTTTGTATAAACAAACTGGTTTCACACATAAAATTTTCATTTTTAAGTAAGGAAAAACTATATCACATTACTTTTGCATCCTATTTCACATAATATGATCAGGTATAATTCTTAAATTCATGAATAACTGGTGTCTGGAAATAAAGTGTAAATAAGTTAAATGCAAGCAATAGTTGGCCTAGAATACTTTATATCATTGACCAATATACTGTGCGAGCATGGTGAGTCACGGGATGAGAAGGTGCAGCCTGACCAGGGCTCAAACCCAGAACTTTGCTAATGGCAGATTCTCTATCGACCGAGCAATCTGGACGCCTACACGTTTTTCTCCCCAATTCATAATTAAGTCTGTAACCATACTATGTGCATACATATATGTCAGAGGTCTGAAGTTATGAACAGGTTCCCAGTAAACCTTAGGATTCAAAATTTAAACAAAATGTACATATAAATAATGAAGCTTTCACTGCTCCTTTCATCTGAGTCAGCTGATTTATTCTGCAGGAAGATTTGATGAAGCAATATCGGACATGAAGGAAGCTTTGAGTATAGAGCCAGATTTTGAACCAGCCAGACAGTGCTTGAAGCAAGCAAATACCGACAAACAAGCCGGGACGGAGCCACGTGCAGAACGGTTGGAGCCAGCTCAAAGTTCTGAACATCGTCCTGTAGTACAGCCTCCCGACACCCCTGTCAGTCAGGAGAAAGCAGACGTCACCTAGACAGTTATTATAATTTAAGGTTTTATTCAAATCAAGGGCATTAAATTTTTCCCTTGGACAATCGGTCTTTTAACTTTCTAAGACTTTTTGCCTGTTCTTGTTTGGAAATGGAAAGAACTGGGATTGGAGAAGTGGCTGTGTGAAAGGATATGTTGGTTTCATATGTCCAAGAATTGTTCGCTGGTCGGAGGAAACCAGAAGTGAAGTTTTGACTGCTTTATGAATTCTATTTTGAATTTAAATGTATATACATTGTATGTTTACTTAGATTGTTAAAGATATTTCTAAACATTTATTACCTTTATTTAAATAAGTATTTGATGTTTATAGTTAACAAAATTTCTCTATAATTGTAAATAGATACATTGTACTTTTTCTAGTCATTTTTTTATAATTCAAACTTTATTTTTCTTGGCTAGTTAAAAGTTTGTGAGATACTTGTAGTTTTCAAGCATGTTTAAAACTATTAAAAGGATTAAACTATTAGGGATTTTGGCGTGGGTAAAGGTACATTGAGTACTAGAAATTTTGCTCATTTCCCAGCGCTATTAAGTTAATGGATGAAAATAACAGTAGTGATTTAAGCTTAGTAAAGGGATAGCACTGGCCAAATTTTTTATATGAGCCATTTTTTCCAAGTACATGTAGTACACAACGCATTTTCTTTCTTTAGAAAATGTAGTCAATTCCAATTTCTTTTGGGTCAATTTAACTTTTTTGTTGCTAATTTTTGCTTTGGCTTAATGCCAGAGCTCGCCCTGAGACTGCTAGGGCATGAAAATTAACCATCTCTGGTACTGTTTTTGCATTTGTATCGAGTGAAGATCATGTATACACATACATTGACTAGCATTATTTCTTGTACAACATGTTGAGGATCTCTGCAACTTTTTATGCTGAACAATCATGCCTACAATATATCATATTCAGTTTGTAAATATTTTTTCAATACCCCTATAAAAATGTTTCTGGGACAGTCCATATTTAAATGTGGAAAAGTCCATTTTAGAAATTAAGGGGAGTCAGGAGTAAACAAACAGCTGAAAGTTATAGGCATTCACTGCTTGTTTGTTGTCTTTAATATCTTTTCTATGTGCCTTCAATCTCTCTTGCCTTTTCATGCTGAAATATTCTTGTAAGTTAACATAATATTCATTACAGTTGAAAAGAATAATTTAGTGGTTTTTTGCCTCTTAAAGATAGGTGAAATTGACCCAGACTGTTTCATAACTGTAGCCTCGCCATAGTCTCAGTTTTGGTGTCAAATATTTCAGTACAGGGTTTGAGTATGGTGATGGCACTGTACAACATTTTGTACATTTCTTAGCCTGTTAAATGAACATTCACTGTTTGTTAAGGAACATACAGTTTAAAATAGCTAGACATGATTTGAAATATACAAATACGCAGGTAAACTAAAGCTTTGTGCATTAACAACACACAAATAATTGCTCTTTCTTTTTAGCTCACTTGAGCAGATAGTGCTGGAGGTGGGCTATTGTGATCACAATGTGTCAATTGTGCGTTGTCAACAATTGGGTTGCACAAGCAATAGAAACTGCAGTTTTCAAGGAATCCTGATGACATTTGGTCAGAATGTTTGTCTTGATGAATTTTAGGTTGGGATCCAAACTGGATCACATGGGGTCAAAAGCTAGGTCACCAGGTCAGATCATAGAAAAATCTTGTGAATGTAATAGGCTGCATTTGGTACCCAATAGTCATGAAACTTTGTAAGATTGTTTGTCTTGATAAATTCTATGTGGGATTGAAACTTGGTCATGTTGGGTCAAAAGCTAGGTCACCAGGTCAGATTATAAAAAAGCTTTGTGTATGCATTAGAGGCTGTATTTCGTACACAAGAATGTTGGTCAGGTTGTTTGTCTTGGTGAACTCAATGTAGAGTTTGAAACAGGGTCATGTGGGGTCAAAAACGTGGTCACCAGTCAAATAAAAAAAACCTGGTTTTGAAACCACATTTTTAGCTCACCTGGCTATGCCAGGGTGAGCTTTTCTGATCGATGATTGTCTGTTGTCCGTCGTCCATCAACATTTTGATTCAAATGACATCTCCTCTGAAACCTCTAGGCCAATGTTGATAAAACTATGCAGGAATGTTCCTTGCATGAAGCTTTACCAAAATTGTTCAAAGAATTCCATTCCATGCAGAACTCTGGTTGCTATGGCAACAAATAGGAAAAACTTTAAAAATCTTCTTCTCTGAAACCACAAGGCCTAGAGCTTAGATATTTGGCATGTAGCATTGTCTAGTGGACCTCTACCAAGATTGTTCAAATTATGACCCCCGGGTCAAAATTGACCCCTGCGGTGGGCACTTAGTTTTTGCATAGGCATATATAGGAAAAACTTTAAAAATCTTCTTCTCTGAAACCACAAGGCCTAGAGCTAAGATATTTGGCATGTAGCATTGTCTAGTGGACCTCTACCAAGATTGTTCAAATTATGACCCCGCGGGGGTGGTCACTTAGTTTTGCATAGGAATATATAGGAAAAACTTTAAAAATCTTCTTCTCTGAAACCACAAGGCCTAGAGCTTAGATATTTGGCATGTAGCATTAGCTAGTGGACCTCTACCAAGATTGTTCAAATTATGAGCCCCGGATCAAAATTGACCCCGCACGGGGGATCACTTAGTTTTACATAGGCTTATGTAGGAAAAACTTAAAAAATCTTCTTCTCTGAAACCACAAGGCCTAGAGCTTAGATATTTGGGATGTAGCATTAGCTAGTGGACCTCTACCAAGATTGTTCAAATTATGACCCCTGGGTAAAAATTGACCCCGCTCAGGGGGTCACTTAGTTTTACATAGGCTTATATAGTAAAAACTTTAAAAATCTTCTTGTTTGAAACCACAAGGCCTAGAGCTTAGATATTTGGCATGTAACATTGGCTAGTGGACCTCTACCAAGATTGTTCAAATTATGAGCCCTTGGTCAAAATTGACCCCGGGGGCGGGGTCACTTAGTTTTACATAGGCTTATATAGGGAAAACTTTAAAAATCTTTTTCTCTGAAACCATAAGGCCTAGAGCTTAGATTTTTAGCATGTAGCATTGCCTAGTAGACCTCTTCAAAGTTTGTTCAAATTATGCCCCTGGGGTCAAAATTGACCATGCCGGGGGGGGGGGCGCCGGGGGGAATCATTTGTTCTACAAAGGCGTATATAGGAAAACTTATTTGGTATATAACATTATCTAGTGATCTTTCACCAGGCAAGTGGACTTGTACCAAGGTGAGTGATATAGGGCCATCTTGGCCCTCTTGTTAAAATTTGTATTATATGTACAGTTTTTTCAAGCATAAAATTATTTCAAAATTGTCCTGGGTCATGACTTTTGACCTACTTTCTTGTCTTTTGAAGCATTGGTACTCGGGTTAGCGATACAGAGCCATGATTATAGGGCCATCATGGCCCTCTTGTTTATTGTTATTGTTATTATGGATATTGTTGTCCTTCTGTTATTATTGTTGATGTTGTTTTTAATAAGGCAAGAGTTTGTCAAATGTAGAAATGGCCAACTGGTATTCATGAACAGAACTGAAGTTTTGGAATTATTAGAACATATACATGTAATAGGTATAGATACATAGGTCTATAACCACTTTGCAGTTTGTCCAACCTACAGGCAATTTTTGCATTTAAATATATAGAGATTTAGGGCGGAGCTTAGCTCTGTGATGTCACAGTCATACATATCGGAAAAATAAATGAAGTCACTGTTTTCATATTGTAGATGAAAGGTATAAAACTTCATTTGCAAATGGCTAAATTTTAATGTTATATTGCATCATACACAAAATGTAATGCTAAGAAAATACTCATGCATGTACCAATTTTCCAGTTTTAGATGTGAATTGTGATCACGAACAGCTAATGTGATCAACCAGTGTCTGATGTGTCCTCCACATTTATTTCAAATGCCTTTAATTTTGGTCAAGACATGACATAGCACTGAATAGGAACAATTTCAAAAATCCTTTACTCAGAAATCATGAGTTCCAGTTCAAAGGAACTTCCTAGAAATGCTTCTTGGGTGACCCTCTCCTAAATTTTTCCAAAGTATGTTGGTTTGCCACAAGAATACATGTGTCTGAGGGTGGGGTTAAAATTTCCTATATAGCTACACATAGAGACCACTGTTCCATTAAGTCCGTGCAAGTTGGTATCTCCAAAAGGAATGAGAAACTAGATTGAAACTTTACACCATGTTTAGCAGGGTCATACCATCAAGTTCAATAACTCTGACTTGTATTTTCACAAAATTATACCCTGTTTTGGATATCACAAAATTATGCCCCATTTTGGATATCACAAAATTATGCCACATTTTGGATATCCTAGTTAAAGTTTTAAATGCAGGTTGCTATCTCTGTAGCTTAGTCTAGGATTGGATCAAAACATCATATGAATGCATTATATTGTTTATAGTCCTGACTGACCCAAGAAACCACGAGAAAAGACTCCTTAAAACTTCATACATGTGTTCATGTTTCTCACCTCTCTACAGCAAACACATTTCTGTGTTCCCAAGGGTGTTCGCTCCAGAGAGGTTGTACTGTACTTTCATAGCAACGCCGTCATTTGAAAGACAGAAGCTGTAGTAGTCAATCTTGACTGTCTTTATGAACAGCACTTGTTTATGTATGGACTGTATTTAGTGTTTTTCCAACTTGTTTTTCATTGGGTGTTTTGTGATGTGAAACATCTTTCTCAAGTTTATATGTTACTGAAGTCAACTCTTCTAAAGTTAAAAAATCAAAATCTTCTTTTTGTGACATTTCACACTTTTAGTGTCAGTTTCAGTCAGTTTTCAGTTACCCCAGATCACTGATAGGCCTGTACACAGCTATGGGTTTCATGAACATTAACATGTACATGTAGCTAGCAAAAGTATGGAAATAATTTTGTAGCAATGACCCTTAACAAGACTGTTTAAAAGGATGACGCACTGTCAAATTCCAAAAACCTGATAATTATATCAATTGATGTGCACATACAGACACATATCGTAAATTATTTCATATTAAGATCAATGACTGACTGACTGCAAGACTCCATACAGTTTTTAGATTGTAATCAGAAAGTAAAAATGATGTCCCTGTGGTGTTTGAAGCAACTCGAGTTGCAGTGGAGCTCAGGTGAGCGAAGTAAAGTCGTTGTAGTTCTCTGGTTTGTAACTTGTATATGTCGTTGTATATGTTGTATTTGAGTATAACATTTTTTCAATTTCTTATATGTATAGTATTTTCATACTTGATATTTTTCTTATTTTTCATATGCATTGTGTAATGTGAAACTCCTCAGATTTGATGGCAATTTATATACTAATGACCTAGTGTATACCAACGCACTGAAAGTGTCTGTTTTGCAATAAGATAATGTTTCAAATTAGACCGCCAGGTCAGATAGGTGGCAAACAAAATGCAAGTCACTCAGCAATTCAGATGTTAGAAGTCTAAATGACATGCACTTACTGCACCTACAGGATAAGGGTGAAACAAATCTAACTTCCAAGTATTAGGTTGCTCAAGCTACAAAGGAACAAGAGAAAAATACATACTTGAATACATGTATGTTGTACTTGCTGTTAAAGAATTTGTTGACCCTGTATAAGTATTGCCTCTGTATTAAATGTAAAATTGCTAGGAAATCTGTGGGGTTTCCTAGAGTAATCCCACATTTAAGCAGGAAGCTTGTTGTGAAGAAATAAAAGCATTGGTGCCCGGCTATGAAGGAATAGATATTTAGACTTCGCAAAACCAACCTGTTAACTTGATCCATACTCCATCTGTCCATCTCTGAAAACCGAAGTATTTTTTAAAATTCTGGTTAAATGTGATTCTCGCTTTGCAACCATTGTAGACTATAATCAGTCATGCCATCCCTGCAGTCTGCTCATGATCTACACCGTCTGCTAATCATTCAGTGGTCAGTGAAAAGCTGTGTCAACCCTTATTGTAATTGTCAAGTTGAAATTGAAAGAAAAGAAGTATGTTCTAGAACTAACGTGTGGTACCCATACCCTGCCAAATTTCTAAAATAGACTTGCCCATCTTTCATTTGGAAGGTACTATTTGTTCTTTGAAGGGGATTTTACTGAAAATTTACTGATGAGCAATGGAGATCATGATGACTGCATGAATGTGCAGGCTGATCATAATCTGCAGTGGTCACAAAGACAGAATCACTTGCCATTAGCATGGTGCTTTATATGAATATGCTTTCCATTTAGGTGGAACAAAGGCTCTAATTTTACAATGAGTGCAAGTTAGTATGTTACATCTACACAGCTGAGCTCCTTCAATCTGCACTCAATGGAAACCAGCCCAGGGCCTTTGCTGTGTTTTGAAAAAAAAGCTGCTTCTTTTTTGGGGCAATACATTTGACAATTTCGAGAGACCTTTATGAAATTTTGTTACACTCGCAAATTGTAGAAGAGGCCCTATAGGAGTGATCGTGTTTGCAAACAAAACCCGGTATTGCGCAATAATTTCTACTGATAAGAGATAGATGCGGTGGGCAGCGGTCCGTGTTTTTGAATCGTTAGGGATGTTTATTTAACGACCGTAACTTTTTTAAAACAAAAGATATTTTAAAATGCTTTATATGCTGGAAAGCTAATAAAATATACCTTTTAGTCATTATTTTCAATTTTTGTTAAGATTAAAAATGAAAATTCATGAGCGAGTAACTTACACTGTTTTCATAAATGATTATAGCAGCAACAAGCCGTTAAGAAAAATCAAGTGTCATTAAAAACGGTATTTCTTTCAAAATAGATATTTTGATGTAAAAATATGAGTATCAAGAGCATGTCATAAATTTTTGAATTTTAAAAATCCTTCAGATAGCAAAAAGTTACAAAAATTCAAAAATTCCTTTCTGATACATAAGCATTGTAAACACAACTGTTATTGCCCACCAGCAATCTTATCAAAATTGCCGTGTGACGTCACGGTGATCACTCCTATACCATTTGATCTTTTGGACCAGTATGTGCATAGGCATATTTTAGTCAGAAACTACATGTATTATTATAGCCATTTATAAACAAGTTCAAAGAATGAGATTAACAGTATCGAAAATCCTTCATATGGTGCAAGCATGTCCTGGTTGTTGCATCGTGTTTATTTTCATCAGCCATTCGTTATTGTGTGTTTTTAAAGTTTTAAAGAAATTTATTTACATATCAAATATTTTACTACAGAAAAATAAGTGTATAATATTTGTTGAAATAAAATGGTATCAAGAAATTATTTTCACATGTTTGCCATCCATCTTTAATTCACAAAGTTTTCTTGCAAGTGTCTAGTAAATGAACCTCTTCCAGCATCTATAGTTGGGAACAGTTTAGATAAAAATAAAAGGGCAATTTCAGGGCTAAACAGGAATTGTTATTGTCCCGTGCCCTATCCCTTCCAAAGGAAAAACTAACTGGGGAAGGACCAGTCCTGAAAATTAAATTCACAGGGATAAGAAACCACAAAGTGACTAGTAAATATAATAACGCATAACTACATTTCTAAGTGATACTTCAGACCATATCTGATGAAAATCTAACAATGGTTCTGGAGATGAATAGCTGAAATGATTTTCAACTTTCAGGCCCCTGTGACCTTGTGACCCTAAACTGTAAGATGCATAACTATGCTTCCCTCCAAGTTTGATGAAAATCCAACAAGGAGTTTTTGAAAATGAAGAGGGGACACACTTTTCAATATGCATAACTAACTTCCTGCCAAGTTTGATGAAAATCCAACAAGGGGTTTTTGGAATGAAGAGCAGACAGATTTTCAAGGTACCCCGTCCATGCCAAGACCTTGACCTTTAACTAAATGACCTATCATATCAATATGCACCAGACTTCATGCTAATGCTACCTGCCATGTTTAATGAAAATCCAAAACAGGGTTTTACAGATGAAGAGCAGACAAGGTTAAGTGAACAGAGGTAAGGCCAGGGGAACCATAGTACAGAATAGCTGCTGCACCAAATTGCCACTGGATCATTATGACACATGAACAAAGATGCAGTTTGTCTTTACAATATTTCTCCAAGTAGCTTTCTTCTTTGTATGCCAGGGTAACAATCAAGGTCTAAACCAAATAATTTCTTAAATTACAATAACCTTTAGAAAAAATTGAGCATTTTTGCCAATTCCAATTTTTTTATGTGGATGTCTCAGAGGTTACATCATTTAACAAGCAGTACTCCTTCTACAAAAGTATGTGGTTTTACCTTTCAACGGTTATCAATAAATGGCAAAACAGCATTTTCTTCACGTAAATTTCACGCACATCTTTGTAAAATAGTGCAAAATAACGTCCAATTTCTTCACAGTTGAGCAACATTTGTGAATTTGCATCTTAAATGGGCATTAAATCAAATACAAAAGCAGCTGTAATTTTTGTTCTGATGAACTGTATATTTCAGTACTATTTGTAGGCATGGATGAAAAGCCTGATTTAATTGCTGTCTTCATGGTAATTTGATTTTGGAAACCATGAAACTGGCGATTTCACGATGAAAAGCAACAATTTGAGGTTCAATGCAGCCTGCTTAAACCCATTTGTCAAACACTGCTTACCCAAACACGCCATATTAGCTGGACATATTTACTTCATAGCCTTACTGTCCTTTTCTTTGATGACAATTGATCATTTCATGACCCTGATATTTACACGACACATATTTCTACAACACATTAAAATTTCAGGTACACCATTTCATATGAACAAGTCATTTGCACAATTAAAACACAGTTTAAGGACATTTATACATCAACAATAGCTGCCAGATTCCCCCATTGGCCAAAGACATACTACATATCATTTTAAAGCAATGTTCTCATGTACTGGCATTCAAGAACTGTTTGATTTATTACAAATCAGCAAAAATGTCTGTTCAAGAATTTTTACACGATACTTTATCTGTCATGATAGTAATATATACATATCGACATGTAAGCCCTACTGCTGGCCTTTTCTGCTTTCAAACTTTAAAGACAGACAGTTCTGCTTTCAGAGTCTTTATAATAGTATGTGTTTCCCTTGTAATCTGTAAAGCCTTTCATTCTATCTCACCAAGATAGATCTTTTTGTCACTGCCACATGATGCAACTGAAAGAAACAAAGTAATATGTATTTATTTTAGTACCAAGTACCAAGGATAACACAATAAAGAGCAAGCTCTTATTTCCATTGTGGTCCTTTATTTTAGAGACAGAAGCAGATACAAGGGAACATGTTCTGGACCCTAGATCTTTTCGAATAGACCCCTTGTATTATTTTCAATATGCCAGGCATATAGCCCGATACACGCGAGACTACCTCTGGGTTTCTAACCAGTTCATCTCAGATAGGTGGGAAAGAACTGAAAAGCGTTTCTGAAATATCCAGTGCCTCGGCCGAGAATCGAACCGGGGACCTCCAGATTGGTAGTCCAGAGCGTTAACCACTCGACCACCACACCACCATGTACATGTACAGTAACCTCCTTATATAACAACTCCAGATATAGTGAAATTCCTGATATAAGGAACACATCTTCTGGGCCTGATTATTCAATATGAAAATGTTATATGGATATAACATACTCTAGATATAAGGAACAGATTTAAATGGTCCCAAGGAGTTCTTTTTATGCAGTGTTTACTGTTATTATAAGTTTCGGATCTTTCTCCACTCCTTTGACACACAAGTGTAAGGAGACGGATACAGTATGACTGGGGACTACAAGTTCAAGCGGTGTTCATCGTTTAATAAACAATGATTTGGAGTACTGATACGCAGTAATTAACCACGAAGGCCAGAGGCATATCAGTTCCCGCGTTGTTTATGGTTAAATATAACATAATTTTCCTACTCTTTGTGAGCCATGTTAGAATCATGTTTCGATCAAATTATGCATGAACTTTGTAATGAACTTGTTGCATAAAACCAAGGAATAGGAAAAATCATGGTGTTCTTGAATTTTCCAAACACTTACAATTACGACAAATTACCCGTCAAATCCCTGGTTGCGTTTTTAAATTTGTCACGTATACACTGACGAGTGTTTACTCTATCTGCAAGCGAGACTGGTTACCAATTAAACTATTGCAGAAACAACTGATTCTTTAGAGTTTGTAGGATGACTTAAAAGTACTTACTTATAGGCTCCTCAGGGTGGAAGTCTACTTCGTTCACTGATCCGGCATGTCCTGGCAACTTATATAAGATTCTTCGTGTAGTCGTGTCCCAGATATATACAAATCTATCGCCTGATCCTGCTGCTACCTTGCTACCATCTGGTGCCCACGCACATCGTAACAAATTCTGAAAAATAAATGCAGTCCACTGTCTATTATGCAGGAAGTATTTGCATCATTTTTTATGATCAGACATCTTTCATCCTCGTCTTCCTGAATTTTTAAAATTAACTTGTCCATGTTTTAATTCAGAAATACTATTTAATCGTAAAAAACGGTGCAGATGAAAAATTCCAGACGTAATAGCCAGTAGTGCAGATCATGATCAGACTGCATGGACTACAGGCCAATCATTGTCTGCATCAGTAGCAAAGTCAAAATCAAGAAAAAAAAAAATTAACAAAAGGATTTAATGATTTTTCAAATTGTACCATCTTTATGGCAAACAGAGCAGGAAATTACAAGAGCTTGTCAGTGATTAAACTGATCATGTTCGGATGAATCTTTGCCAATTGTCACCTGAATCATGCTATGCCTCTACAAGGACGTGCTTTACATCGCTGTCTAACAAAAATTGGCTTTACCCTGCTCATAAAACCAGGGTATGGCATAACACACTTATTATCTGAACATGACAAAGAAAAATACTTTTTCAAACGTGTGCTGATGTCCCTGCATGATTTTGACACATCTTTCTTGTGGTGCAAATGGTCTCACATCCCATATACGCACTGAAATATTCAAAGATATTAAATTTAACAAATGAGTTTTTGGTGAATTTCTGTTTTCTGCCTTGTAATAATTTATAATACAGTTTTGCAATACTGTATCTGAAAGTATAACTGGTTTAAGGGAAGGACTTAACCTGGGAAAACTGTGAGCCACTTACTGTAATCTGGTTATTATTTGAGATGATTTAATTTTCACTAATTTCCCACTTCCCTAATTTACAAATCTCACAAATATTCATTTCGCACAGATTTCGTATTAGAGTATAGACTTTTAGAGAATTCTCCTTTCGTTAATTTAAAATGCACGTATAAGTCTGTCTGCTCACAAATAGCAAAATTTTTGTCACACGAAAATTACTCAATTTACAGTAAATTGAATTCTTTCAAGAATCTAGACAACTGGGTTCAATTTACCTTTCTAGAATTCTAATTTACAGTAAAATGTCACTAACAAACACTTTTAAACAAGAGCTGTCAGTAGGACAGCGCGCTCGACTTTTTTAGTGCTTGCCAATAAAACAAAACTTTGACAGTTAAGGGCACACAAGACTTTAACTACTTTAACTAAGAATTTCTAAGTACAAATCAAGAAACATTTTCACAGAGTTATATTCTCTTGCTTACAGATAGGTCTCATGATGGTTAATAAGTACTCTAACTTTCAAAGTAATATCTCAAATGGTTAAGTCAACAAGTGGACCCGAGTTTCTAAGTCAAAACGGGCCATAATTCATATAAAATTCTTGACAGAATTACCTTCTCCTGCCCATGTTTTGGGATCATGATGGTAAACAAGTATTCCAACTTTCAAAGTAATATCTCAAACAGTTTAGTCAAAAAGTGGACTGGTACGAAAAACTTAACCAAGATTCTAAGTTGATAAAAGGGCCTTAATTTTTAAAACAAATCCCTGACAGAGTTACCTTCTCTTGCCTACAGATGGGGGTAATGATGTAAACAAGCATTCAAAGTTTCAAAGCAATATCTCAAAGGGTTAAGGCAATAAGTGGATTTTACCCATATTCAATGTATTTTCTAAGTAAAAAAGGGGCATAATTCTGTCAAAAATCTTGACAGAAATTCTCATGGTTAGGTCTTGTCTGTTGGTGAAGGTCATGATTGTAAACAAGTATGGTTAGTTTCAAAGCAATACCTCCAATGGTTTTGAAATAAAGTGAGGTGGTACGAAAAACTTAACCAAGCTCAATACACTTTCTAAGTCAAAAAAGGGCCATAATTCTGTCAAAAATCTTGACAGAGTTATGTACTCTTGTCTGTAGATGGAGGTTATGATGGTAAACAAGTATGGTAAGTTTCAAAGCCATACCTCTAATACTTTTGAAATAAAGTGGGGTGGTACGCGAACACTTAACCAAGGTGTGACGCCAACGCCGACGCCGACGCCGGGGCGAGTAGGATAGCTCCCCTTTTCATAGAAAAGTCGAGCTAAAAATCGAGTAACAAGATTATCGAGGAGCAATTAAGCTACAGTAATTAAGTGAAAGCTTTCTGCTGGAAGACAAACCTGTATTATCCATCGAGTTTGTAAGTAAATATGAACCATCTGGCGACAAATGCATTCCTGTGACTGTGTCTGAGTGACCTCGCATTCTGTATAATACATCATTCTTCCGTAAATCCCATACCTGTATAAACGAATCAAATTCATCAAAACCGTGCTTAATTCTTGAATAAAATCTACAAGTTATAAATTTGTCCTGCTTTTCTATGTGTTCAACACCTTTCCCATTTTCAGTATGTAATTTCTACAGCAATTTTTGTCCATGATTAAATTAAGACAGAAGCAGTAAAGATTAATCTACATGTACCAACTGCTTTAGCAAAATGCCAGTGAGTTTAGACCATGATATGACTGCATGAATGAGCATGCTTATTTGGTCTGGTATAGACAGAGTTAAAACAGGCATGTCATACATTAAGCCTTCGGAAATGTCTATGATCTGACCCCCTACATAAATTATTCAGCTGTATTGCAGGTGTGATGAATTTTATTTGGCAAATTTTCTGCATATCCACATATTTTACTTCAGGTATGCATATACCATACTTCAGGTGTACACACGATACCAGTCTGCTGCCGTGGTCAAGTGGTTAGAGTTGCTGTAACCTCTCATTGAGGGTCATATTTCTTTATGTGAGAAAGTTGGTTCTTCCCAGGAACGATGATTAGGTTAACAGCCCGCCTTTTGATATGACCAAAATATGGTTGGAACGGGTGTTAAACTCCTACAACAACACATTATACCTCAGGTGGGGAAACATGAACTTCATAACAAGGCAGAAGCCAGGGTTCAAACCAGTACTGTACAGAGACTTCGTCTAGCAATTCATAGTAAGGGTTATGAGTAAATTTGTGACTACACATACTATACCTTTATATCATTATCTATTCCACCGGAGAAGATTTGTTCAGCTGTGTCGGAGAATGTGATAGTTGTTACTTGGTACGTGTTCTGAAATGTCTGCAACACGCCCCTCTTTCTGCAGTCCCATAGCTAAAAGGATGAAATACGAAAGTAACACAAAAATTTCAAATAAACCCAAGTACCTCAATTACTGACCTGAATCTTTGTTATTTATATAAGAGCACTTCTTTACGTTCTAGTTGGCAATGTTATCATATCAAATGGCATTTCAATTTTTTAATGGCAATTATCAAGTTCCATAATAGTCACTTAGTCTTACATATGTCAGTTTGAATACTTTTAGCTACATTTGTAAACAGTGTTTGGGTCTTCCAGGAAAAATTCTCAAACTGTGGGTCAAACTTAAGTTCTGTGTACGAATCGTGTCCACTAGTGTAATCTAATTTGCAAAAACTTAAATTTGCCATTTCTATTTTATTTTCTAAATGATTTCAATAATTCTTTTACTTTCAAAATTCAGACTGTCTTAACAAGGTTACCTAATGACAATATAGATTTTGAGTTACTTTTCCTTTATAAGGATGTCCCTACCTTTATAGTGCCGTCATCACTCCCGCTACATACAAGCTGTGGTCCTCGTCTTGCGATATTACAGCAGTTTACAAAACTATTGTGACCTTTGAACTTCTTTATTCTCGTACCAGCATCCACGTCCCATAATGATAAAGTTTTATCTGTGGCTGCCGACACCAAGGAACTGCAAGAAACATCATGACAAAATACAAAAGTTTAATTTCATATTCAAATATTGACTGATAATGAGGTGATTATCCAAATCTATCGACCTCAAGTATGTGATATTTTACAAGGCTAAACATCATGTGTTTCCGATCCATAGATATGAGCAAAAGCATCAGTCAGTTTGTGTTTTATTTCATGATCATGGAAGACGTGGCCACTTAACAACATTAATATAAAATTTGTATTTAGCTATTTTATAAACAGTTGGAATACACTCTTTTCCAATTCTTTTGTCACCAACAGCAACAGACATTAATGATTATTCTGGCAGTCATTTTGATAACCAAATATAGCCTCTACTAAAATGTTATTGAAACGCAGTGCAAAATTCACATGCTTTTGTTTACAAAAATAGTGTCCATATAACAAATCACGGATGACCAGTATTCTAACATATCATTTTCATAAATATATTAATCAACAAGAGCTGTCACATGACAGCACGCTCGACTATTCGAAAGCTTGTTGGTAAAATGGGGTTTTTGTCTAAGAACAGGAGTATTGTGTAATTGTCTATAAGAAGTAAGGTCAAAGATATGAAACTTGTTAAAAGGCCTTTGTAAATGTACATTGCATTCAAAGCCTTACTCTGGATTCTGCAAGCCAAATGGAGGGAGGGTGGCGGGGATAATTTCAAAGAAATACATGACCTTGTATATTTGATCATGAATAATTTTGTAACTTTTCAAAATTGATATGTATAGAATTAAAAAAGCATGACCGCTGCATGCTGCATAATTATTCTATGACATTTCAAAAGAAAGCCATTTTGAGTATTTCCATATTAGTCTGGTAAAAACTGTGACAAAATTCTAAGTTAAAATGGGCATAAATCAAAAACATTGGTGACGATGTGGACAGTAAACATACACTTTAAGTTTCAAGTCAATACGTTCGATAGGATTCAATCTTTAACAAAAAATTCAAAGTTAAAAAGGGACACAAATCTATCAAAAATCAAAACAGAGTTATGGGGATTGTTTCCTCAGGTGTAGATGTTGATGGTTGACACATACTTTGAGTTTCAAGTCAATACTTTTGACAGTATTCAAGATATTTGACTTTATAAAATCTTTTACCAAAAATTCTAAGTTAAAAAGGGATATAAATCTGTCAAAAATCAAAACAGAGTTGTGGGGATTGTTTCCTCAGGTGTAGATGTTGATGGTAAACATATATTTTGAGTTTCAAGTCAATACCTTATATAGTATTCAAGATATTTGAATTTACAAAAAACTTTTACCAAAAATCCTAGGTTAAAAAGGGGCATAAATCTGTCAAAAATCAAAACAGAGTTATGGGAATTGTTTCCTCAGGTGTAGATGTTGATGGTAGACACATACTTTGAGTTTCAAGTCAAAACCTTTGGTAGTATTCAAGATATTTGAATTTATAACAAGAATCTATATCGCTCACCTTGGTACAAGTCCACTTGCCTGGTGGAAGATCACTAGATAATGTTATATACCAAATAAGTTTTCCTATATACGCCTTTGTAAAACAAATGATCCACCCCCCGGGCAAGGTCAATTTTGACCCCAGGGGCATAATTTGAACAAACTTTGAAGAGGTCTACTAGGCAATGCTACATGCCAAATATCTAAGCTCTAGGCCTTGTGGTTTCAGAGAAGAAGATTTTTAAAGTTTTTCCTATATATTCCTATGCAAAACTAAGTGACCCCGGGGGGGTGGGGGGTCAATTTTGACCCGGGGGTCATAATTTGAACAATATTGGTAGAGGTCCACTAGCCAATGCTACATGCCAAATATCTAAGCTCTAGGCCTTGTGGTTTCAGAGAAGAAGATTTTTAAAGTTTTTCCTATATAAGCCTATGTAAAACTAAGTGACCCCCAGTGCGGGGTCAATTTTGACCCGGGGCTCATAATTTGAACAATCTTGGTAGAGGTCCACTAGCCAATGCTACATGCCAAATATCTAAGCTCTAGGCCTTGTGGCTTCAGAGAAGAAGATTTTTTAAGTTTTTCCTATATATTCCTATGCAAAACTAAGTGACCCGGGGGGTGAGGGTCAATTTTGACCCGGGGGTCATAATTTGAACAATATTGGTAGAGGTCCACTAGCCAATGCTACATGCCACATATCTAAGCTCTAGGCCTTGTGGTTTCAGAGAAGAAGATTTTTAAAGTTTTTCCTATATATTCCTATGCAAAACTAAGTGACCCCCAGTGCGGGGGTCAATTTTGACCCGGGGGGTCATAATTTGAACAATCTTGGTAGAGGTCTACTAGACAATGCTACATGCCAAATATCTTAGCTCTAGGCCTTGTGGTTTCAGAGAAGAAGATTTTTAAAGTTTTCCCTACATATTCCTATGCAAAAACTACGGGCCCACCGCGGCGGGGTCAATTTTGACCCAGAGGGGGTCATAATTTGAACAATCTTGGTAGAGGTCCACTAAACAATGCTACATGCCAATTATCTAAGCTCTAGGCCTTGTGGTTTCAGAGAAGAAGATTTTTAAAGTTTTTCCTATTTATTGCCATAGCAACCAGAGTTCTGCATGGAATGGAATTCTTTGAACAATTTTGGTAGAGCTTCATGCAAGGAACATTCCTGCATAGTTTTATCAACATTGGCCTAGAGGTTTCAGAGGAGATGTCATTTGAATCAAAATGTTGACAGATGACGGACGACGGACAATCATCGATCAGAAAAGCTCACCCTGGCATAGCCAGGTGAGCTAAAAAACTTTTACCAAAAATCCTAGGTTAAAAAGGGGCATAAATCTGTCAAAAATCAAAACAGAGTTATGGGAATTGTTTCCTCAGGTGTAGATGTTGATGGTAAACATATAGTTTGAGTTTCAAGTCAATACCTTTGATAGTATTCAAGATATTTGACTTTATAAAAAACTTTAACCAACCGGGAGACGGACGGGGGGGGGCATTGCCAATGGCAACCTTCCTTATTCTTCGAATAGTCGAGCTAAAAAATCAAACAACAACATAGTTTGACTTAAGAACTTTTATATAGTATTTAATAGCTGTAAATTCATGTGATGCAACCAGTCAGAAATGACTTATGCATGAAGAGTTTCAGAAATTTCACGACTCCGTCAATGTATACAAAGCTGTAAGTTTCGACAAACACATGTTATGAAGAAAATGTCAGTCTGTGTAAATCATAACATTGTAGGACAGAGAAACTTCTAACATGCTTTTTTTCGCTCCCTTAAAAAATCTGTTTACCACTTCACTGATTGTGGCAAGAGATTCTGCCTTCAGGATCAGTGGAGATCAGGATCAGCCCATGCTATAGTAGAACGCTTTACTACCCTCTTCCCTACCCTGTCAGTAAATTTTCAACATGTTCACTGACCACCCCTTTGAACAATTAATGGCACTCTCCAAATTGAAAGTCGGACAAATCCATTACAGATATTTAGCAGGGTAACTGAAAGGGCTACCATAAGAGAAACAAACCTTCCGTCTGTGGAGAACTGAAGTTCCATGATTGCACCAGTGTGTCCTTTTAATACAGCAAAATTTTCACAATCTCCATAAACATTCCAGAAATCTACAAGAAGAAAGGCACACATTTTAGTTGTCTAACTTCTTTAAAAGAATTGCAAAAAGCACTTTAACTAATGTTTTAACACGCTTAACATTTTTCGTCATTTTAAACTAAATTTGACTATTACCGGTACTACTTGTATTTTTAACAAATCAAGACTTTCTGGCAAAGGCAGACTCACTTGATGTAGGATACGGGTTAATACGAAGTAATGAGCAACTGATGAAATACATTATGCAGTCTTTAAACAATATTCTGCATATTTAACTATTACCATACCTTCTTAAGTCATACTTATAGTTAATCTATAGCACTTAAATCAAAGTACAGTCAACCCTGTCTTAAACAGACAGTCAAGGGATGCTATACAGTGGCCACTTAAATGATGTGGTTGCCTATAATACTACAGCTGAATTTAATACAAAAATAGCTAAAATCATAAATGAGATACATCATTACTGGATGTATTAGACAGGTGGTTGCTTTGTTGAGGTTCCACTCATACAGGTTCAACTGTATAACAATTATCCTTACCAACTAACATTGTAATGTTGACTCTATTGTTAGGTGAATTGCCCACCTGTTAAAATGACCAAGACCATGATTGGAACTGGAAGTTAGCCAGGTTAGCTCAATCAGTAGAGCATGAGACTTGTAATCTTGGGGTTGTGGGATCGATTCCCGGGGCTGACCAACTAAAATTACTCTAAGTCTTTCGGATGAGACTAAAACCAAGGTCCCATGTATGGGTGCTATACACCTTGCATGTTAAAGAACGAGGGGTTTCTCTGGAATTGGGATGCTGTCTGTCTTGCACTATCCTCCAAAACCTAAAATAACTAACATCTTCTGGGGGAGTTGGTCACGTGGGAAACTGGTACCAACGATAAAACCCTAATATACGATACGTTGGAACTGGTGATGACTGTTGAACTCCTACAACAACAGCCCTTGAGAGCATTGTGTGAGGGTTAACCGTTTAGTGCTTGGACATTTACCCCCATTTAATCCCTGGGGTGCTACATTTTTGACCCAGTGGCATTTATTCCAGCCCCAAAATGGAAGCTAAGCAATGTTCAATGAAAGCTGGTGTTGTGTCTTCTATTTTTCACTGGACTAATGAATATTGGTACAGATTTCTTTCCAAACAAGAGGGCCAAGATGGCCCTATATCGCTCACCTTGGTACAAGTCCACTTGCCTGGTGGAAGATCACTAGATAATGTTATATACCAAATAAGTTTTCCTATATACGCCTTTGTAAAACAAATGATCCACCCCCCGGGCAAGGTCAATTTTGACCCCAGGGGCATAATTTGAACAAACTTTGAAGAGGTCTACTAGGCAATGCTACATGCCAAATATCTAAGCTCTAGGCCTTGTGGTTTCAGAGAAAAAGATTTTTAAAGTTTTCCCTATATAAGCCTATGTAAAACTAAGTGATCCCCGGTGCGGGGTCAATTTTGACCCAGGGGTCATAATTTGAACAATCTTGGTAGAGGTCCACTAGCCAATATTACATGCCAAATATCTAAGCTCTAGGCCTTGTGGTTTCAAAGAAGATTTTTAAAGTTTTTACTATATTTAGAAGCCTATGTAAAACTAAGTGACCCCCATCGGGGGGTCAATTTTGATCCGAGGGTCATAATTTGAACAATCTTCGAAGAGGTTCACTAGCCAATGCTACATGCCAAATATCTAAGCTCTAGGCCTTGTGGTTTCAGAGAAGAAGATTTTTAAAGTTTTTCCTATATATGCCTATGCAAAAACTAAGTGCCCCCAGCCGGCGGTCAATTTTGCCCGGGGTCATAATTTGAACAATCTTGGTAGAGGTCCACTAGACAATGCTACATGCCAAATATCTAAGCTCTAGACCTTGTGGTTTCAGAGAAGAAGATTTTTAAAGTTTTTGCTATTTGTTGCCATAGCAACCAGAGTTCTGCATGGAATGGAATTCTTTGAACAACTTTGATAGAGCTTCATGCAAGGAACATCCCTGCAAAGTCTCATCAACATTGGCCCAGTGGTTTCAGAGGAGATGTCGTTTGAAGGAAATGGTGGACGGACGGACGGACGGACGTACGCCGGACGGAATGCGATTTGTGCCAGGTGAGCTAAAAAGAGGGGGAGCGATTTTTTATAATTATATGGGGGTTTATGGTATATGGTTTTTAATGGTCACAAACAGTTTTAAATATTTAAATATTTGTGACCATTAAAAACCATATAACATACAGCATGATACAGTCTCAAATATCAAAATTAAAAAACTTTTTACTTTATAATATACATTCACATGTATATCATAATTTCATTATATACTTTATTATGTACATGTAGAACCTAACATACTTACAAATCAACCTATCGAATCCTGCAGAGGCTAGCATTTTCCCATCTGGTGAGAATTTACAGCCGAATATATCTCCTTCATGGCCAGTTAGCAACATAATAGGTGCTTGAAGATTTGACAGTCTCTGAACACCCTGATATATAAAAGAATGAAGAAATGAACATGTTCTAATAATCTGATCAATTGGTTAACTGGCCAGTATAATGTGACAGCAGAGCTGAGAATAAACATTATAATTCAATGATCTAAATCTTTACTGCTTTTAAAAATTGTGTTTTCTGTCAGTTTGAGATGATTCTCTTTGGTCCACACCGCACTACACTAGGTTTGCAAATTAAATCAGTCCATAAACATAACTTTGTGTGATTCAGACAGTGCAGCCTTACCAAACAGGCTATGTGTGCTAGACTGTAGTTAAGTTTTTTACCTTTTTTTTAACTAGATGCATAAACAATCTCTGAACTTAAAATGTTGCTTCTTTATACGGGAAAAGCCAAGCAAAAGTGCCCGAAAGGTCCTATAGGTTACGTAATAAAAAATGTAATTCTGAATTGAATGTCAAATAAATTTACAATAATCTCAATATACGGTCCAAATTGAATTCTAGTTCTCCTCTACAGGAACCATCTTAGACTTCTGGTTGTGACTAAACATGACTTTCTGTAGTGACTTAATTCTTTCCGAAAACATTTTCTCCTGATATATGTATTATTGGCTTTGCACATCCGGGTACTGATAAATTATTTACATTCGGGAAAGGTGATTCCTCGGCTTTCAACGCTGGTCTCTATGCATTATTGATTTTTAAAATGTACAATAACCAAGAATAAAGAGAGAAGACGACAGTCTACAATAAGCTTGTAACTATCATAATTATTATTTTTAAAATGATTCTATGATGTTAAAAGTGTTTTGTTATGTTTGAAATAAATTTAAATTTGCATACGAGTCCATGGTAAAGACTGAGTTTTCACCTTTTACCGAATGAAGAAATGAACGCGACCTTATAATCCAATAGGTTGACTCAATAACGGGTCAGTATGATGTTACGGCGAAGCCGAGAATTGCCTATTTTCATATTAGGTAGCACCTACAAGTTATACGGAAAAACCGTGTTTATTCCGTCTACAGATTACACGTTAATTAGAAATTATTTATGAATTTAATGTCAAATGAATACAATAATTTCAATATATGTCCAAAGTTGAATTTAGGTTCTCCATTTCAGGTGTCATTTTGGATTTCGATTTTCGGTGGTAATGACGAAAACATTTCCGAAAACAACTCTTCCCCCTTTTTTCATTCTTCAACAACCAGCTAATTACTGGTTGTTAAACTTAATGATTTTTTAAAACTTTTTAAAAGAAATTCATTATATGTTAAAGTATTTCCCCAATTTTGTCAGGAAAGATGAATTGGTGCAGCTCCCCTGCTGTAAGGGGAGGTTATCGTTGCGGTATGTTATTAAAAAAGCGTCTACTGGCCACGAACTGTAGCGTTGTTTAATGGATGTCAGCGTACCATTATTGATCAGGTCGGACATCCAGGCATTTACCGTTGCACGCACCTGCTCAGGCATAGCAACGCTGTCCGAGGTGAAAGCAACCGCCATCTTGTTAATAACGTATAGAGCGAATTCCGTGTAATGTTATAAAACAATTTGATTAAAGTATAAAAATGCAGCAGTTATGACAAGTTTTTTATATGCAAATGACACCGACTTCTGTTTCTGATTGTTTCTATCAAAAGGAAAAGATGTTTTTCATTCTTAAATGTGTTAGAAATGTATCGAAAAGATCTAGATCTACGCATGCACATGACTTACAAATTATTCAATTATGGACGATATTTGTTCCTTTGACGATTAAAACTTGCCTCCGAAAATAAGAACACAAATGCTCCATTTAATTACATTTCTAAAATGAGGAAGAAATTCACAAGCATAATCGAGGGTTCTTCATGAAAAATTTTTTGTGGCTATATTTAAGAATAAGAATCTAGTATTAGAGCGATCTACTTTAAGATCGTAAATCAAAATAGTTTTCTCGATTTTATTAGTTGTAAACAAAATGTTGATGTAAATCTATTAAAAAATCACGATATCCACCTATATACACGTACGTGTCTAATTTCACTTATAGAAAAACATTTCATCGGAGAAGAATCTACATAAAATGTGTCATCAACAGCCAAAAATAAGTACTTTCCGAATATTTGTAAGGTTGTTTGAAACTTTCATTTGCTGAATTATTTTTTACCAAGTTTTATATATGTAAGATGATTAAATAATATTTAAATGCAGACTTGATCATACATTATAAATGTAACTCGAAGGTAAGTGTCAAATAACGTATGTGTATAAACGTTATATAGGTCTATCATTCATTAAATATATGGTTCGTTATTGTCACATGATAAATAAATTCATATGTTAGATCGATCGTTCACAATAAAAAAAGTTGCGTAATTTAGATTGGGCACTCTGCAAATTGTTATGTAATTATCGAATGCAATACACCAGTGTGCAATATGCAATGATGTGTGACAAGTTAGATTACTGGCAGGGGGTCGCCAATTAACAACAAATCATATCGCATCCTTTGTTGTGACTTATGCCTTGGGCTAGATCCACATAAATTCCATCAATTAAAGACAATTGAACAGGAATGTGGGGTATTCACCACAGGGGTCCAGTCAGCCATGCGAATTCACAGCGAATTCACAGTAGATGTCAATTAACATGACTGGTCACTGGTAGACTAGCTTCTGTTTATCATATTCAGCTACTGTATAACTTCCTTACATTATGTACAGATAATGTAGGAAAGGGATGTTAGTTATACATAAATTTTAAGACCTTCATAAGATGTTATTATTATATTTTATCAGTTATCTTTTAGGTACGTAATTTCCAGTCAAATTAGATTATAAAAAAATCAACACTTAGTTATTATATCAAAATTATTTTCTTATATGACAGAAACATAAACTATTTTTTTTACTTTTAGATTACTGAAAAATAACTGTGATTTCAAAGTTAGATTGAGTAATGTTTTAAATACTCAATCAATTACTCTTACAGCAAACCAATTATCACTAAGATTAGATGTTTTAGCTTATTTTACAGTTAGAAGAAGTGTTCGGTTGCACTTATAATTTACAAAGAAATAAATAGAAGGATTCTTTATACATCAAAAATGCATTCAGGCCACACCACAGGAAGGTGCTTAATTACTTGAGCATATTAACTTTCTCAGTATAACTTTAAAATCACAGTTAACTGCATTTATCTTAAATATTTTTCATATCCTGCAATAAAAGTAAAATGACATTATTATATAAAACAGCTTATATAAACAACAGGAAATAAGTTATAAATCAATTATCTGTACAAATCAATAACATTTATGGTTCTAACTACATATCAAGTCTACTGACACGCTGCTGGACCTAATCAGAGAGGATTAAAACTGATAAGGGGCAATAAAACAATTAGGATAGTTGACCACCTGCGGTTTAGGGGTGGTCACTTATGAAGGACATTTTAATTGTCTTTAACCATGGCAACGTTGTAAAATGAGATATTGTTTGTGTTATTTAATTTTATTGAATGGATTTTATGGATAAGCTTTAAGTGTTCCGCAACATGTAAGTGACTTTTAGTATAATTATGTATCTGTTTCACATTGATTCAATATAGAACCTTTACTTTAATTTACGTGATCTTTTGAAATTATTTTGAATATAAATGCCAGCCCTTTATAAAGAATAGATCTAAAAAACAAATCTGTGTATTTAAATATATCGTACGGTCCTGTAATAAAATACATTTTTGTGACAAAATTTTCAACATAACATTCTCGTATATACGATGTGTTTCGACCTGATTTTAGTTAGACCTATACGAGAACTTTGGAAATCTATTGATCAGGTCGGCATGACGTCACTTCCGTAGTTACCAATTATCCGCCATATTGCCGAGGTGAAAACAAGCACCTGGCAACCGCATAGTTCAAATAGGGAGTAAGCTTTAAGAGAGTCTTATTTTTAAGCCCAGACAAAATTTAAACGTAAAACAAACCATTTCATATATATTTTTACTGATTTCAATGTCTTAGCGATGCTTTTAAAAATTCTTGAAAATGATTGTTTAATGACGTTCGGTGAAATATCATGCACGACAAGAAAAGACAGAAAATGTATTTTTAATTCGGCCTATGTAAAATGATTTATATATTTAATTATTTTCTTTAAGTTTCTTATATTAAGATAAATAATTTATTTGTTACAAACTTGTACTAATTTGATACAGATTTCCAAAGTGCACAACTTTTCTCGTATAGGTTTAACTAAAATCAGGTCGAAACACGTCATTATATACGAGAATGTTATGTTGAAAATTTTGTCACAAAAATGTATTTTATTACAGGACCGTATGATATTATTAAATACACAGATTTGTTTTTTAGATCTAGTTTTTGGCCTGGGGACTGAAAGTCCCCAAGGCCTAAGTTAGTATACCACATTTCAAACCCTGCAAGAATTTTAGCCGTGCTATGTGCGAATAACAACTGTAAACATGCGCTATGCGAAAGTAGTGCAAGACAGACCAGATCAATCTTCTGTTTGAATGCCGCATATGATAAGAACATGTTACAAATAAAAATAGTACATAAAACTTCAAACGACTGCAGGAAGATATATAGCTTACGGGCTGCATTACACATTTTTTCTGTTTTAGAAATTAATGCGCTGTTAGCTGATTACGGAAGATAATCATATGCATATCACGGAAAAGTACGGATATTTACGGAAATTTACGAAAATGTACGAAGCTCGATATAAGAGTTTGTAGTATGATTTTCAAATTGCCGATGATATTTCATTGACAACTTTGTTATTTACGAACGATTACATATATATTTACCTAAAAATAAATGTCTCTAAAAAAAGATATAATTTACGTACATTCCCGAGAAGGAACTAACGTGATCAAATTCACCCGCCATTTATCGAGGACGCTGCATGTCGAGGCCCAGTGAACGGTTTCACTGATTACAACTACAAGGTAACCCAGAATCATTTTTGGTTTTCTCTGTTATACACATTGTACAGTACTGTATTTATATTTCATTGCTGGTATTGCTTTGTTTATTTCTGTTTCAAGGTCTTGTCATTGGTACACAATAATTTTCGATCCACATCATCAGATCATATCGCTTGAAGTTGTACAAAGCGCAGATCGAATTATTTGTACTGGCTTAAACATTTTATAATGTTGACTATGTGATTATTTTTCATTTAACGTACATTTCATAATAAAACAAACTTCCCTGTCACCCATATATTTGTGAATCATTCATTCTGTGTCATATATTGAATTTCGTCCTCTGCACATTTCGACCCGCGCTTTAGGTAAGATTCAACGCAGAACACGTAGGTGAAAAGTTGTTTTTCGGGGAGTTAACCTATAGCCCCCAGGCCTTCAGCGCTCACAGCGCTTTGATTTTATAAAGGGCTGGCATTTATATTCAAAATAATTTCAAAAAATCACGTAATTAAAGTAAAGGCCCTATATTGAATCAATGTGAAACAGATACATATCAAACGTCACTTACATGTTGCAGAACACTTATAGCTTATCCCTAAAATCCATTCAATAAAATTAAATAACACAAACAATATCTCATTTTACAACGTTGCCATGGTTAATTGATGGAATTTATGTGGATCTAGCCCAAGGCATAAGTCACAACAAAGGATGCGATATGATTTGTTGTTAATTGGCGACCCCCTGCCAGTAATCTTACTTGTCACACATCATTGCATATTGCACACTGGTCAATTGCATTTGATAATTACGTAACAATTTGCAGAGTGCCCAATCTAAATTACGCAACTTTTTTTATTGTGTACGATCGATCTAACATATGAATTTATTTATCATGTGACAATAACGAACCATATATTTAATGAATGATAGACTTATATAACGTTTATACACATACGCTACTTGACACTTACCTTCGAGTTACATTTATAATGTATGATCAAGTCTGCATTTAAATATTATTTAATCATCTTACATATATAAAACTTGGTAAAAAATAATTCAGCAAATGAAAGTTTCAAGCAACCTTACAAATAATCAGAAAATACTTATTTTTGGCTGTGATGACAAATTTTATGTACTCCGATGAAATGTTTTTCTATAAGTGAAATTAGACACGTACATGTATTTAGGTACATATCGTGATTTCAATTATCATGAGTTTTTAATAGATTTACGTCAACATTTTGTTTACAACTAATAAAATCGAGAAAACTATTTTGATTTACGATCTTTAAGTAGATCGCTCTAATACTAGATTCTAATTCTTAAATATACCCACAAGAAAAAGTTTCATGAAAAACCTTTGATAACATGCTTGTGAATTTCTTCCTCATTTTAGAAATGTTATTAAATGGAGCATTTGTATTCTTAATTTCGGAGGCAAGTTTTAATCATCAAAGGAACAAATATCGTCCATTATTGAATAATTTGTAAGTCATGTGCATGCGTTGATCTAGATCGTTTCGATACATTTCTAACACATTTAAGAATGAAAAATATCTTTTCCTTTTGATAGAAACAAACAGAAACAGAAGTTGGTGTCATTTGCATATAAAAAACTCGTCATAACTGCTGCATTTTTATACTTTAATTAAATAGTTTTATAACATTACACGGACTTCGCTCTATACGTTATTAACAAGATGGCGGTTGTTTTCACCTCGGACAGCGTTGCTATGCCTGAGCAGGTGCGCGCAACGGTAAATGCCCGGATGTCCGACCTGATCAATATCAAATTAGGACAAGTTTGTAAAAAATAAATTATTTATCTTAATATAAGAATCTTAAAGAAAATAAATATATAGATCATTTTACATAGGCCGAATTAAAAATACATTTTCTGTCTTTTCTTGTCGTGCATGATATTTCACCAAACGTCATTCAGCAATCATTTTCACGAATTTTTAAAAGAAATATTTGACATGATCATCGCTCAGACATTGAAATATGTAAACATATATATGAAATGGTTTTTTAACGTTCAAACTTTGTCTGGGCCGAAAAATAAGACTATCTTAAAGCCTACTCCCTATTTAAACTGTGCGGTTGCCAGGTGCTTGTTTTCACCTCGGCAATATGGCGGATAATTGGTAACTACGGAAGTGACGTCATGCCGACCTGATCAATACAGAAATTTGTATCATGATTCGTGTTTTTGGGGGTTTTTTTGGTTTGGACTGTAGGAAATGTAGTGTATTACTTATTATGATAACAGTTACAAATTCATTTATGTATTTGGTTTTTCCCGTGGATAGGTAGCACCTGTAGTTATATTATTACCCCACCCATTTGTTTGCCTACTGTTTACATGTTTGAAAATCTTACACTTTGCAACAGGGCGTTCTCCTTATCACCGACAGCCACCATTTCATTTCTAGCTCGTTTAGCTGGAACAAGTGCTCCATCCATTGCTTTCCGTTTGACGTCCATGTCGATAAATAAACTGATTTATTCTGTTTAAAAATAAAAATAACACGAAATCCACGCCAGGAAGTAAACAACCGGTAGCACGTTTTATCATTAAATCCGTGAGAATTGAATATCTGATTATACTAAACGACAGTATCCGGTATCTTCCGGGCTCTTCAAAATATTATTTACGACCCTATCTATGTCCAGTAAAAATATTTAGATATCATCCTTTTGTTCAGTAGTAGCAGCAGCAGAAGCAAAAGTGACAGAAGTCGCAACGAAATTTGTATGGCAGATCTACTTGATACAGCCTCCAAACATCCGTCATGCCTGATATACATTAACTTCTTGCTCTTTGCAGGGTCCGTGTTATATACGGACCCTGCTCTTTGCCAGTGCCCTGGTGCAGAAATCCATGGATTTGCCTCCCACTGGAGCCAGGCTGTCTTCCGACTAATCCAGGTATTTATTACACAAACTTTCGAGTAAAAAATACTATCTTCTTTCTTTCAATTACCATTCATGTTAGAATTTGCTAAACAATCCATTGTCATATCATTAGTTTAACAACACTGAACAGAAAATATCTTAGCTTGAAAATCCCCAACAAACATAATATACATGTGTAGCATATAATGGCGATCGCCAGAAAGGTATATTTTAAAAAATGTAATTGTAAAAAACTATATTAAATTTCAGAACAAGGGTATTATGCCTCAGTATATGGCGAAGAAGGGTACATACGCATTCCTCCGTAAAGTCCTGTGTACTCCGTACTTGCGAGCTGAACACATTGTTCCGGTGTTTGGGATACTGTTCGACCGGGCATCAGACAATCTGCTTCCGATCATGATGTATGTCAGGCACATAGATACAGTCCGCTGTATGGCCTGTTGACTGCATGCTGGTCAGTTTATGGACACAGCATGAGAACAAATAATGATATTGAAGGTAAATTGTTATTTCGTTTTAAAACAAATATTGAATGTGTCTGCTTCTGTGACCTATTTATACAAAACAAATAAGCAGAGATTACCAATGTTTTGTCAAACAAATTTGTTATTTATAACAATTTTATAAAGTTGTAATTAGCCCTGCATATTTTATACATTGCAATTTTCTTGAGGTTAATCTGTTTAACTTAAAATACTTATCAGTTACTTCATTCAGATGAAAACAAATGCTTACTTTTCGTATATTTCAGGCTGGCATCGCCGACTGAACCACCGCGCAGGTAACGGAACCCACCCTCCTACCTTCTGATCAGACTGCTCTACGGGGAAGGAACCACAGCTGTTCACAACGCGGAACTCGTTTCACATTTACGACTGAGAAGATATCAAAGACGTCTGTATTCACGACGTACATTAGTCCGCCCTACAGTTGAATACGCCAGCACAGTTTGGGATCTCTATGAAAAGGGAGACATTGACAGGGTTGAAATGGTTCAACGTCGCGGAGCCCACTATGTGATAAATAGGTACCACAACAGATCCAGCGTGACTGATATGCTGTCTGAAGAAGAAGAAGAAGAAGAAGAAGAAGGAAAAAAAGAAGAAGAAGAAGGAGGAGGAGAAGAAGAAGAAGAAGTAGAAGAAGAAGAAGAAGTAGAAGAAGACTTCCTGCAGCATCGTTGAAGCGTAAATGACAGTACAAATGATTTATTAATATGAAAATTTGCAATACCTATATCGGGCGAAAGCATAACAGGAATTTTATTTTTCAGAAATGGTACAAATTTTCAAGGGACGCAAAAACGGTTCAAGTAACGAAAATTATTGGTACCGAATATCCATGAGTCGACACTTCCTAATTTCGCTTAGGTATATGTCAAATAAGTTATTTCATTGTTTTTTAGCATTCAATTGAATACTCGTACATACGTTTACCTTTGGTCGGGCTTTGCCCGTATTACGTCACTATCAGTAATATTTTATTTGGACCTTCTTGACTAAATTTTCTTTGCATAGGATAATCATAGCGAGTTAGAGAAGCTCTGATCGAGTTTACAGCTCAACGAAGAGTTTGTGAATTGCTACTCAACTAAGAATAGATAAGATTTAATCAAATTAAGTCAAGCAACTCTAATCGAGCTTTTGGACTAACGTAAACAGATAAACAAATAAATAAAATCTGTAAAACAAATATCGCATGCAATGGGCATGAATTACACGGTTAAAGCTGTGCTGATCCATGGTAAAAATGCCTAAGAAATGCTCTAGCAAGAGTTCTCTCATGACAGCACGCTTGACTACACGAGGGCTTGTCAGTGTAAGAATTAAAGCGAATCAAAGCACGGGGGGAACTGGTGGGACGGTTGTGTTGGCATTAGTTAATTAAATTTAGGCAAACAATACACTGAAGTGAAATACTGAAATGTTCACTCCAAGACGTGAACATTTATTTTGTGAAATTTCTGTTCAACGACTAAGCTCAATTAAAAGAGACTTAAGTGCTCAAATCCAAGACGTTGAAATGTAAAAATAAATATCAAAGAAATATAAACTGATTTGCAATTCTCGCAAACTTGTGTTTCAGATTGCAAATTTGTAAATGAAGAAATAAACGAGTTTGGTTTGAAGAACTGTCAGTCAGAATTTTATAACTTCAGACTAATCAGCCGTCTGCCCATGGGCACAGACGGTACGGTACACACCCACTAAATAAGTTGCTTATATTTAAAGTAAATCCTTAAAAGTCTTCAGATAGAAATTTACCTGTGCTGATGTTTCAAACCGGAATTAGTTAGTGCACACCACAGGTGATTTCAGTTCGGATAATGCATATTTTACCTGTGCTAATGTTTATTTCAAAACGGAAGTGGTTAATGCATACCGAACGTGACTTCAGTTCGGTTAATTAAACTGTACGGAGAGGAACGTGTCAGAAAGTCATACCTTTGGACTTTATTTCGGCAACCAATAATAAATGCTTATTTTAGTTCTTTAGAATAAGAACTTTTTACTTTTCTGCGACTTAGATTTAAATCGTATCTAGCGCCCAGCGCACGCACAGATCTCCCGAGCAGTTCACTTACTTTTAGGAAAAAAAAGGTTGTTAGCATATTTCCAAAAATACTCAACTTCCAAAAGAAAAATTAAAATCTGCTTCAGCAGTCTAAACGCAGCCTAACAAATCCAACTTGGAAAATGTATCTGCATTTAATCATGACACCAATAATTTATATTATCCTACAAAATGCGGACTGCAGTATCAGTAGCTTATGTCTCAAATTGCTTTCAAGTTATTCTGTATTATTTTTGTATTTACGCACTTTTGGTGCATCGCATATCAACTAGAAGAACTACTTGTTTCATACAACTCTATATATTCGTGTCAAATAAGAGTACCTTTATTTCAATTATTACATGGTTTTTACCTGTACGTTCTCTAAAACTTGACAGTAATCATTTCAAATGTAATCGTTTATGATTGGTCATAATTTTTTCACATCTGCGGCGAGTGTCAATGCCAAATTGAGAATAAATATTGACCATTACGGATAACTTTCGATCTAAAATTGCATTCGCCTGACGTGTGGCGAATACTCAACCAGCTGGCTGGGTATTCAAATGTAGCTGGGTATTTGCTTTAAGGTTTGAGAATACTCGACTCCCAGTCGGCTGGATATTCGAAGCTAGCTTGGTATTCGCTTTACGTGTAACAAATATCCGACTCCCAGCTGACTCGGTATTCGATTGTACCTTGATTTACGTGTTTAACCGTTTGCAGAAACTCAATCTGCAGCGGACTGGATATTCGAAGCTACCTATTCGTTTTACGTTTTGCGAATACGCAACTCCCATCTGGCTGTATATTATAAGCTTTTGGATATTGGAAACTACCTTGGTATTCGCTTTACGGTTTGCGAATACCCAATTCCAGTTAACTGGTTATTCGAAGCTAGCTGGGTATTTGCCTAAAACATATGCAAAAAAACCCAACTCATAGCTGGCATGTAATTCATATGTAGCTGGGTATTGAATACCCATTACACAACTACCATCTTCTAGCTAACTTCACTCACGTCACTTGATCAATTTAAAACAACTAAAAGTCTAAAACATATGTGCTTATATTGCGTCACACATTGATAATCAATAAAATTGCATCCGCCCCTGTCGTAGTTTTAGAACAATTTAAACTTTGATATCTGAAAAATGTGCAATAAATCACTTTCAGTGCTTTGATTTGTAGTAGGCAGAAGTCCCGACTGGCTATATAGCTAATAGTTCCGCCTGGTGAAACTGGGGGAACACTTGGTAAATTACGACTTATCGCATGTACTGATTTAATTCGATTTCTCTTTCGCCGCCTCATGCATTAAAGACGTTTCTCTCGACGCACGGGTTTTTAGTAAATGTCACAATACAATGATCGAGTATACTACCATAAAAAGCCACAGGCTGTTTATAAGTGTTCACGAAAATCTCGCTCACTTGATCGTGTACATGCGTTGCTTTCATTCACGTGAAGATTTCCGAGAGAAAAGGATGGACATGCGTTGTAAGTTTTTTTTTTCTCACTTATTTGGCATGTAATAATCTGACAACCTTCTGCCCTTGCTTGTAAAATATGTAGATACTGGAACTGCACACGGAAAAGTCGCTTATGACACCGGACCGGCTTATCCCGGCTATAGAGCTTTTCCCAGCCCGACGACAAATATTTATAACTTGTGGATTCTAGTTGGGTGTCAAGACGTAAGACAGTGACAACTGAAAACAATATAAAATATCTAAGATATATTTTATTATCAACTCATGTTGTATCATGGTCAAACGTCAAGTGCAACGATGCATTGTCCTTACCCTGGTCATCGATACAACACGACATGGGTGAGTTGTTAACACAGGTTAGTAAATGGGAGTAACAATAGAATAACGGGACTATTTATGAAATGTATAGGACTTTGAATTAAACTGAGTAACACATAGGAACGGATATTTAGACTTAAAGCTGTCACTTGATTCTATTAATGTGTTGAGGAGTGAAACAAAACAACAACCAGTATTAATTCATGATAACTTTATATATTTACTACATAAGGAGTTTGTTACCCTATGACACTTACAAAATGGACAAAGGGCGGCATAGGATATCAAGTTAGTTGACTTATTACCAGCAGTACAAAAAAACTAGGATTGATTTTCTACTAGCCACGTACAGTGACTGTGAGCAAATACCATGCTTATTTTCCGACTTGGAAATCGAACCAGAAACGTACGAAGTGGTGTGCTAGTGCATAGAAAACAACAACCAAGCCCACCAGCTCATAATTTTTTTTCAGGTTTAGAAACACTGCGGATGAACGACCACCGGATATTGGGGCGAAAGTGAGCACAGATAATCAGTTTTCGCGAGGAACGTGTTACAACCGGGGTAAGTTAAAACCCGATTTTCACTCTGATGCATATGATATAGTGTTTATTTGTGTTTTTTCATATACGATAATGACTGTCCAAGCCGAATATATTCTCGATGTGCAACATTAATATGTTGAAATGTTGAAAATATCCAAACCAAATAGCCTGCTCACTCGAAAAATCTCGACCGTTTGCAAATTATGCCGTTTTATTTGATAAGTCATTAACATATTAATAATCTGACAAGGGCATATCATTTGCCTAAAGACAACATAATAATGTTCAAAATTTCATCATTTTAGACGAAAGTATAGCGAAGATACGGTTCTCGAAACATTTCAATTACTGTACTGGGTATTGGTTAAACGTGTACTGAGTATTGACGGAGTGAGCGAATCACTGTACTGAGTATTGCATCAAGAAATGAGTAAAAATAGAGTTTTTTGAATGGGAAATGTATATATTTGTTATCAGTTGAAGGTATTGATTCATTAAGTGTCTTGTTTTGCACAAATCTTATTAAACGTTAATATTTCAAACTATAAAAGTGTATTATAAACTGTTTTGTCCGGCGTTTTGAGTATTAGACACGCATGTAACAATTAGATTTATATTTTTAAAATTTCACCAAATAATTATGCAGTACCGCACCAGCAATTCAATGACTCGGACATGAAGTGACTTTAAATGCTCGCTACAACTAGTAAACATTTGTCTAAATACGTATAAGTTGTAAGATAAAATGCAGTGTTTTGTTCTAGGTAATGGAAATAGCGGAACTTTCTGCCACATCTGCATTGTGTGTGTGCCTGTGTGTGCGTGCGTGCGTGAGTGCGAGTAACGCAATAAAACAACATTTTTTACGAATCGCTACAACATTCATTTTTATCGAAATGTAGATACATATTTGACCCCATGACCTAGTTTTTTACCCAAGATAACCCATATTCTAACTCTATCAAGATTTTATAAAGGCTGAAATTCTGACCAAGCTTCATGAATGCAGCCTGCTTTTAATCACTCTATATTCGCGTGATCTTTATTTCGCGAAACGCATGGTCCTGTTTTATTTCTTTGATTCATGATTCGCGGCCTATTGTCCATTACTTTAATCTCATGAAAACCAAATAATAAAATGAAATAAATAGATTGAATATGCTACTTAAATTGGTACAAAAATAATATTTACAAACAAAATCATTAAAAGAATATCAGTTTTTGAGTTGAAGATTTACCTTTACATCAGGTGATAAAAATCCATTCTCAAACAGTTTTGAAATGTTCTTTGAAAACTGGTCCGTTAATCCCTACTTTTATCTAAACAAATACGTCAGATTTTTCGGTTTGTACAAAATATCATTATCCCCTGTATTGATATTGTCAAAGCTGAAATTGGTCATCCTTCCCTCAGACATCACACGCTTTGTTCGATGTATACAAGGGCATTCAACGTGAATATATACTAAGCACGTTGAAACATGTGCCCGTGATGTGAATATTAAGTTTTCCGGGATGTGTAAATTCAAATTATTTTGTAGAAACAGAATTGATTTTTGATTGCAGCATATCATACTGAAACTTGAATTGATTTGATTAAAACATTTTAAAATTAATTCAAATAGATACACCAATTAACATAGAATATTGCATACACAAGATTTTTCTATGATTTTATTTGGACCAAAGGTGATCCATATGCACACTCAAAATAGAATTCATCAAGATAGTGATTCTGACTAACAGTTATGAAGGTTCAATGAAAAATGCAACATCTATTGTATACACAAGGGTTTTCTATGATTTGATCCAGTGACCTAATTTTTAACCCAACAAGATTCATATTCTTACTCGACCTAAATTTCATCAGAGGCAACCATACTGACTGAATTCATGGTTGAATGAAAAATGGAACCTTTGTTGCATACAAAATGTTTTGTCTATGATTTGACCCCGTGACATAGTTTTTGAACAATATAACCCATATTCGAACCAACATAGATTACATAAAGGCAGTCATTCTGATCAAGTGTCCTGAAGATTCAGTGCAAAATGCAGTCTCTTTAGCATACACAAGGTTAAATATGCACAGACAACACGCATACGATAGACAGACATACATACGACGGACGCCAGGCGATCACAATTACCAACCTTGGGTACTTCGTGCTCTGGTGAGCTAATACAACGCTTTTAAAGGCAGCAGAATATTTCTTTACTCACTTTTAATGCCCAATACTCAGTACACGTTAGTATCAATACTCCGGTACACCAGAAAACAAAATAAACAATACCCAGTACACTAACTTTAGTTACATATGTATCAATATTTTGGCCCCGAAAGCACGGTTGTGGATAAAATCTTGAACACTTATGTCTGGTACTTGCGCAAATAAATTGCTCGATTCAGGTTATTCAAAGCTAAGCACATTTGCAAAATAAAACGGTAAACATTACCAACGGTCGAACTTTTCAAGTGAGCAGGCGATCTTCTGTTTCATATTTTAACATATTAACCGACCTTATTTACAGCTCGGGTATACACTGGACTAAGATAGCCATCGAAGTATCAAAAAACACACAAAGAAACACTAGATAGTGTGTATTAGATTAAATATCGGATTTTAACCTACACCAATTGTAACACGTTCCTCGCGAAAACTAATTATCTGTGCTCACTTTCGCCCCAATATCCGGTGGCCGTTCATCCGCAGTGAGAAAGCACGAACCTTTAATGGAACTTGTCCTAAACAAAATGGCCACCAGTGAAAAAATGATGCTATTACTAAAATGTAGTCTGGTGGTCTTTTGACATAATACACAATCAAATAACCGTTGTATAAGCTTTTAAAACCTGTATTAGTGTGTTTTGTTGCAAATATTGTTAAAAGTCATTTCAGTTCTTGGGTTACTTACATGAAAAATATCCAATTTTTGTGCAAGTTTCAAAGTCAAATGATGAAATTTCAAACTGGCACTTATTTACTATTTCAATGTCTCCCCCAGATGCTCGACCATATAAATAGTTAAACAGTTCATCAACAGTTTATAACACATCACTAAATTGTGAACTCCACATGCTTGAGTTATGGTTTAAGGTAGAGCACTATTGTCTTTAGTGGGTGGGGTGCATGCTTTTTTCAATTTTTATTTTATACCCCCAAAACGAAGTGCTTGAGTTATGGTTTAAGGTAGAGCACTATTGTCTTTAGTGGGTGGGGTGCATGCTTTTTTTCAATTTTTATTTTATACCCCCAAAACGAAGTTGGGGGGGGGGGGTATATAGGAGTCACCCGGTGGTTGGTCGGTCGGTCGGTCGGTCGGTCGGGCGGTCGGTCAGGTGATCTGTTGCATTTTCATTGTCCGGAGCATAACTTGAAAACTACTAGTTGGAATTCAATACAACTTCATACAATGGTCAAGCACATTGAGAGAAAGTGCAGTGCACAAGAACCATAAATCCATCTTGACTCATTACAGAGTTATTGCCCTTTGTTACTTTTCCTTGTCCGGAGCATAACTTGAAAACTACTGGTTGGAATTCAATACAACTTCATACAATGGTCTAGCATAATAAGAGGAAGTGCAGTGTACAAGAACCATAACTCTATCTTGAGTAATTACAGAGTTATTGCACTTTGTTACTTTTCCTTGTCCGAAGCATAACTTGAAAACTACTGGTTGGAATTCAATACAACTTCATACAATGGTCAAGTACATTGAGAGGAAGTGCAGTGCACAGGAACCATAACTTTTTCGTGACTCATTACAGAGTTATTGCCCTTTGTTACTTTTCCTTGTCCGGAGTTACTTGAAAACTACTGTTTGGAATTCAATACAACTTCATACAATGGTCAAGCACATTGAGAGGAAGTGCAGTGCACAAGAACCATAAATCCATCTTGACTCATTACAGAGTTATTGCCCTTTGTTACTTTTCCTTGTCCGGAGCATAACTTGAAAACTACTGATCGGAATGCAATACAACTTCATGCAATGGTTCAGAAATGAGAGGAAGTGCAGTGTACAAGAACCATAACTCTATCTTGAGGAATTACAGAATTATTTTCAAGAACAATATCTCTATTTTAGTTTTTTTACAAGGTATTCTGTTACTAGGAACTTCCTTAGTTTATAAAGCAGTCTTTTGGGGTATTAATCACATTTAGTGATAGCTCTGGTTTCCTTTAATGTAAACCGTGTTTCTTTTGATCGGGATGACATTCTTTTGTAGTATACTGACAAAAGAGAACTATAAATTAGTGAATTATTATGAAGAACGGATAAATTTTGAAACATATTCTTGCTAGCCGACAAACAAAGACTCAATGAGTGACAGATTCAGTGGAAATAGAGAAACCAAAACAATAGTAAACACCATTATCAACATAATTTTGTTAATTTTTCTGTATCAAATTAATAATTTGAAAAATATCTGTAAAGACAATAAGAGCGTCTTGCAGTATTTAATACTAATATGGCTTGGTAAACACATTATTTTACAACAAGAGTATGCTGATAATGGTATAAACTATGTTTTAGTTTCTTTATTTCCACTGAATCTGTCAAAGAGTCTTTGTTACAGTAAACATGCCTACATAATTCATCTTGTACATGCATTATACATAAAAGAAACACGTAGCGAAAAAGAAAAACTGAGGAAATGTTAAGGTTCTGATCAGCTGATATGCCGTTTAGTCTATTCTTTATAGGTTGCTGCTCTTACTTCCCAATTTCTATAACTGCCAAAAAGAAATTTGTTTCTGCTATGTTAAAACACTGTCAAAAAAGTTTATATTCCAGGTATACAATTCAAGGTCAAATGCCAAACGAATTTGTCTCAGAATTCCCTGACGTAGATGCATCTGCTGCATACCTCATCGATAACTATGTATATGACGTTTGTGGTGACCCAAGAGTTACGGCCGGAGACGGAAACTGCCTTTTCAACTCACTCGCAATATTACTGACTGGAAACGAAAATTTGAGTATACGGCTGCGCTACCACACTTGCCTTAACCTCTTGAATAAGATGTCCGATTACATGCTTCATCCGCTTCGAAAACCTATTCAGAAACTTTCAAGTAGCTATGAAACAACATGTCTGGCTTCAGCAAAAATCGGTACCGTCTCAAGCTACTGGACAATACTGGCCCTTGCAGATGCCATCTCTAGACCCATTAGAGTGATCTATCTTTATGCCAATAGAAAGACTGACGTTGCGCATACTTTAACACAGTCTTCAATCACAATGAAAGCAGTGGTACAGAACTGTGGCTGGGTTGTGTCCCAGGCAACGACAAATTTTATGAAGTCAACCACTTCAGTGCTGTCTCCGGCGACGTAGAACCTCGGTCTCCAAGGTCTTCGCCTGTCAAGATTATTACACATGAACCCTCACCAAAGACAATAGGGCTAAGTGACAGCGAACCAGTAGACATAGGTTCTACTGAAACGTGGAGACTTCCGAAAAGGAAACGAAGATTATCTAACTCTTCATTTCTGCAAGAAGAAAATGAAATTCATTCAACAAATAGGTACGAACTCTTAAAGGACAATGAAAGTTATTTTGAGATTGCTGATGGAGACGACGCAATGGTTTAAGTAACCATGTAAGTGATGAAGGGACTGATAATGATAAGGGCGCGAGGGGTGATACTGGTTATCGTTTTAGTGATAATGACAGTGATGATGAGATTGTTGATGGTAATTCACAATGTTCAGTAGGAGTAGGCATAAAAACCCGCTTTAAGATGGATGCTCAAAATATTGACAATGACCTAGAAGGGGGTATTTTTTGCAGCGCCAAACGAAAGAATGGTGTTAACATACAAATCTGTGATCGAATGCGGTCACACTTGCAGAGACTAGTCCGAGCACCACAAGGCGGTCTCCAAACCCTAGTCTGTGGCGCGAATGGTTACATGCAGTCAGTCGCCAATTATAAATTCAATAAGGGACATAATGAACGCGGATCTATATAGCAAGTCGGTCAGAACGTGGGTCAAAAGCGCGCGGACACAAGCATAAGAATGCTTTAGGTCGAAGGGCCCCGGGTTCGATCCCTACCATCGCCATGTCGGCAGTGTCCTTATGCAAGACACAAATAATTCCACATTGCCTCTCTCTCTTCGAGGTTGATTCCATCTGGAATGAGTCTTGAGAGCGATTAATATAAGTTGTAAGAACTTGTGTTGCAATCGAGAATAAATAAATTGGTATAAATCAACTTTGTCACTCATTGAAGGATTTTAAAATAACTTGGCACAAATGTTCAGTACATCAAGACGACGTGTCGCGTGCAAGACCCACGTCCCTACCTCAAAGGTCAAGGTCACAGAGTTTGAAGGTAATGGAATATTGTATATATGCATACATTTGTGACCGGACTGTAACTTTGTCATGCATGGAAGGATTTTAAAATTACATGGCACAATTATTTAGCACATGGAGAGGACACAGACTGTGAGACACCTCTTTCGGGGGTATTTGTCACTTGTGAGGGACAGCGCTTGTTTTTAATTCTACCATTTCTACAGGCCACGTTTAAACCTGTATTGGCGGCATTGCCGCGTCTTCTTGTTTTTACATTATTCCATTTGAATGCATGGTTATTTTGTTTGTACTATTGAGTGTTTGTCAGGTATGCATTGTTTTGTGTATTGCTTAGAATGAATGGTATATGTACTTTTTCCATGTTGAACTGTTTCATTTGGTGTTTAAGGCAACATGTGTTTAAGGTCACATGTGAGCATTGTTCTGTAACAATCATTTAGTCAGCATTTTTCAGTGAGTACTGAACAATGCTCACTGTATTATGCTCACTGTGAGTACTGCTCACTGAACGATGCTCAATGCGAAAAGTGCTCACTGAAAAATGCTCAAAGAGAGAAGCACTGAACTATGCTCATTGTAAAAAGTGCTCATTGGGAGTAATGCACGTTTAACAATGCTCACTGGGAGTAATGCACATTGAACAATGCTCACTGGGACCAATGCTCACTGTGAATAGTGTACACTAAACAATGCTCACTGTGATTAGCTCTGACTGAACAATGCTCACTGTGACAAGGACTCACTAGTGGAAATGCTCACTGAACAATGCTCACAGTGAGTAGTGCTAACTTTGAGTAGTACAGACTGAACAAAAACAATAATGAATACTCACAGTGAGCTTTGTGAAGTGAGCTGTACTCATAGTGAGCACTATTGTAGTGAGCACTACTCACAGTGATCATTGTTCAGTGAACACTTCTCACAGTGATCATTGTTCAGTGAGCACTACAAACAGTGAGCATTTTTCAGTGAACACTACTCACAGTGATCATTGTTCAGTGAACACTACTCACATTGAGCATCTACGCTGTCTATCGCGTAGGCTGTACACATTCATATTCATACAATATTCCTGCGTTTGACGTTGAAAACATACATCCATATAACTTTTGACGACTGGCTAAAAAAGTTCCATGAAATTCTATGGAAATACATGGAAAAGAAAAATCCCCGGAGTATTTAGACGACTTTTCCGGGATTTTCCACGTGTAATCGCGGAAAATTTTTCATGATAAATTACGGAATATTTGAAACCTTTTCCCCGGAAATCCCGGACATTTGTCCCCGGAAAATCCTGGACATTTGTCCCCGGAAATTGCTGGAAAATCCCAGACATTTGTCCCTGGAAATCCCCGGACTTTTGTCCCCGGACATTTGTCCACGGAAAAGTCCGGACATTTGTGCAGGGAAAAGCCTGGAATATGTAGATGAAGCAGAGTTGGTGTCCACATCTCTACTCTAAGGGTGATAGCTTCTTTATTATACATCAAATAATTTTATTCTTTAAAATTGTTTTATAAGATATGATAAAAAATCACTTCGATTAAATAATCATAAAGATAAGTATCTTATTTAGATACTGTTACATATTTTATACATACAACTATAATTAAAAATCAGTATATCAAAAAAAAAATTATTACCTCCCTTTAAAAGCAAAAAAAAAGTCAGTATTCATCCAAGATTGACTTTGAAACCCTCTTAAATGCTTTTATTTGTATGTGTTTTACTATACAAAATTTGTCCGATTAAAGTTTCACTAAGCTATCTGTATTACTTCAATGGCATTATACACATGGCCTTCCATACGCCATTGATGGCACTCCTAAACCTTCATATACAATTTTACGAGGAATAGTATAAAAGTTGATATGTAGGGTCGTATTTTTCGAATTAGCTGTATAGTTATCGAACAAGATGATATTTAGTAACATTTTGACTTTATGTTTCAAAAGCGTATATCAGCCACTTCCCAACTGCAACAATAGTTTTCGATAGTATTTCACAAAGTGTATCTATTCATTTATATTTTTGGTAAACTGAAGTATTTCTGTCCGCTGTAAAAATGACAGCGAATCGTCGATGTTGAAAGTCATTTTAATATATACAAAGCACTGATCGTAACAAGATTGATAGTGCTAAACGAACATTGAACTTAACAGTTTCCGCAAGTCAATATTACTTGGAAAATTAATTAATATCAGTTTTCTTTGAAAGCTTGTTTTCAGATTCCAGTTATAGTGTTACACCTTTGTACTATGTACATGTATGTTTATATACAATGTATTTTCGAGAATAAATATTGTTTAAACTAACATTATTTGAAAATTCATATTCTGCATTAACTTTAAAAACTGATGCTGAAAATGCGGTAAAACGATAATTGAAACAAAATTTGGTGAAATACATGTAGTGAGCATTTGAAGAACATGGTCATAGGTTCTTCACCATACAAATGAATAACTGTTGCCAAACATTTTCGATTTGGTAAATTCCAACATGAGGTATATTTCGGCGTTTATTTTAAAAATGTACGAGGAAAATCGCCATAGCTTATTGAGTCACTTTTGAACACTAAAACCAGATCTTTTCAGTGTGCATGAAGCATGTTTTCCAGCACTGCTACCCAATTAACTTGGGTGTACAAAGTAGGGAATACAAACCCCGGATATCCGGAGACGGATCTCCGGATATCAAAGCCAACATCAGTTTTTGGCGTTAGGATCTGGACTGAAACCAAATTGACCTTTTGCATTTCATATCATGTATAAATGTAACATGAAGTCAAATGTCTTCGTTGACAGGCAATAATTAGGCAAAGTGCAAAACTTTTGTAAGAAATTAAGTTTACCAACCAATGTTTCAAACGAGCGCCAACCATGGAGTGACAGTGCTATAACAGTGTAACTTCTTTGCTTAGCTGCCAATACAAGAAACCTTTAGAGTTTTAGGTTATCGGAGGAGGACATATCGTACCACAAATCGCATCCATATTATAAGCAAATGTGATTTTTTGGACGAAGAAACCGGACAAGACAAGAGGGTTAAATCGTCTACCACCGGGTAAATAGCTTAGCCCACTAGCAAGTAGCAACTCAAGTAAGTAAAGGAGGTATAGCCAAATTGACAGGATCCCGCCTGTGCGTATATTTTGCAGGACAGAGAATTTTTGTTATTCTATTCCATTTACGAGCACGCAGTTATTTAACCCACAGTGAGCAATTTGTATCGTTTTTACAAACTTTTGCTAAGTCCGAACTGTAACATTTTAAAAATAGAGAGAATGCTTACATTGAAGGAGACAGTTAGTTATATTGACCCAATATTTTGTTGGAAAGCATTTGGAATACGTTTATTTTTCGTACCTTAAATTGTTTTATGTGTGATTGGCTGGTAGCTACCGGGGTATAGGTGTTTCTTTTCTTCTCTTCTCTTATTATAATTAACCGAGTAGGGACGTATATGAGTGATATTTTAAAACACAATGTCAAATAACCGCATGAGATCTTGGTCCTTAGTTAGGACCCAGTTGAGATAGAGAAGCAGGGTGTGGCCACCGTATATTAAATGTTCGTAGAAAATGCCAGCGAAGTCAGTTGCCTTTCTTTCTGAAATCATTTACAAGCTTTGACAGCTCTAATTAATCTCTTTCCAAGGGAGGTAAATACACTGGTGTAATGATAACAGTATTTATTGAATTATCTCCTAGAGTTTGACAGTTTGGCGGGAATTCAAGGGAGAGTAATCAAGTGCATCATGTGTGTTACTTAGACGGAAGTATCCATTCATTCAATCTATAGGTAAATATATTCATATTGTCAAGAGTGTGGTGGCGTGAATAACGCATCCGTGTGCTTTTCTCGTATTGAAGCTAGCTAGAGTAATTTTCACGACACTAGCCTCAATATTTCGACTGCAAGACTACAGTAGACAGACACATTATATAGCATGCATGTGAAAGAAAGAAACATGAAATTAGCGTCATACAACATGCTGCACTTGTAAGAATGACACATGAGATGTCACATCCATGTAAGATGTAAGCAGACAAATGAGCATGACTATAATGTTCATAGATCTTAGTCTAACTATTTCGACTTCGAAGGCAAACCAAATTTATAGGCTGATATTTTATAGTTGTTCACCTTCTAGAGGTGTGACAGTTATAAAATATCAGATCTCTGAAAGGGGTCACACTGAAACGCCAAATTAATTAGGCTACATAGATCTACATTGTAAATAAGAATGTCATCCAGACTAAGACCCATATTAATATGTAGAGTTTTGGTGGATATTCCCCTGTATAGACATATGCCTTTCTTTAGTATTCAAGTTGTTTCTTTAAGAAAAAGAGTTGCCAGAAAACCTTTTTTTATGCCCCCGAAGGGTGGCTTATTAAAATCGCACCGTCCGTCTGTGCATCCCACCTTACATTTTTTCGTTTCTGGACTATAACTTTGTTATGCATGGCAGGATTTTTAAATAACTTGGCACAAATATTCAGCACATCAAGACGACATGTTGCGTGCATGACCCACGTCCCTATCTCAAAGGTCAAGGTCACATTTAGAGTTTGAAGGTAACAGAATCCTCTATATATGCACACATTTGTGTCCGGACTGTAACTTTGTTATGCATTGAAGGATTTTAAAATAACTTGTCACAAATATCAAGCACATCAAGACCATGTGTCGCATGCAAGACCCATGTCCCTACCTCAAAGGTCAAGGTCACACTTACAGTGTGCAAGACCCTTGTCCGTCCCTCAAAGGTCAAGATGGGGGTGGGGGGCAGGGCATTTGTGACTTGTGAGGGACAGCTCTTGTTTTTGTAATATATCATTGAAAAAAAATACTGCGCTATGTTTCCATTATGCACTTATCAGGAAGGAATGTTTTTGGTACAAATAAAGGTCATTCCTGTCAGTACTTACACATCTTTCTTGATAAAGTGAGAGCTACTTGTAAATGTGATACTGGGACTTTAAGTAAATGTTAAACAGAGAGTTAAGACAAACTATGTGTGTTACATAATACACAAAGACTGAGGGGAGAAAAAAGATGAACGTGTGGGCAACAATTATCGATTTGAAATGGTAAAGTAAGGACTTGAGTTATAACTTTGATAGAATTTAAGATAAAACCAACAGAAGTAAATAGTGAGATATTACTGGTTGTCTATTCTGTTCTGCCATGTCATAGAAAAAAATCCTGACATTTATAGATCATAATGATTCCTTTCTCCAACGGGTGAAAAAATACTATTGCAAATATGCAAGCAAGAAAATTAGAAGAAAACAACGTCAATTTCTAAAACACGAAATTGCGTTGATCATCCACTGCGTAACGATTTTAACACAAGATGATGCAAAACTATAACCACAGCACTGATAGTGTGATAAATTGGTACGATTTTTTTATTTCTGTTACTTCTATTATATTTCTGCTATTATTTGCATAAATCTGTGGGAATGGTGCAAAAAATCGGATAGTTTCAACAGCTTGGAAAATTGGTTTTATGAATGGATGAACTGTTTTGCAAGAAATCGGGTAAAAAAAAATAATTTCCTCACCGCCACATTAAAGTGGAAATTTATTAGCCAATTTACTGCATCTGTATTAGAATAAATTATCAATTTGCTACAAATGGTTAAGACTTGTTTTTTTAACAAAAAAAAAATTTTTTTAAGCTGCTGGTTTTTTTTTTGATATCTAAATCATTAAAGGAGTCTTTATTATTATCTTGTGTTGTTAGTTTTTACAATTGCTATTTTAAGTGCTTTACCCAATGATTTACCAGGACAATTTAGTTGTCTGACACCTCAAAGCATGGGAGGCAGTGAAGAGGCGTCTGTGCCACTTTTCTGAGGGAAAACATAGAATGGTATTTTGGCATAGGGCAATGAAATATTCTGGTTTAATGTCAATCTCAAAGTAGACTTATCAATTTTAAAGATATTGGCTAAGAAGATGCTGCTATGGAAAATGGAAACATCACTGCTTTAAGACTGACCACATTGGCATACAGGCGTGAGAACTTTCCGGATTGATTAATTTAGATTTTGGTTAGATGTGTCTGTTGTTCTTTCCATGGAACAGAAAAACATTAGTGTGAAAAAATGACTAGCATATAAATACATGGAATTGACAAATGAAACATGTCTCAATATTTTTTACAGTGAGTTAAAAATTTTGTGGAGGAGTTCATTTCAGCATAAGAAAAAAGACTCTTCTACAATCGTCGGACTGCGCAAGCAAGGCAATCTCCATACTGATCCAAAAGATAAAGCTAACATCCTTAACGAACAATTCCAGTCTGTATTCACTGAGAACATTTCATGTACAACCAGTGAATTCAAAGATGGAGACTACATGCCAGACAATGAGTACCCAGCAGCGCCAGATATCATCATTACCACCCCTGGCATTGAGAAACTTCTAAACTCACTTAACCCTCACAAAGCACCAGGTCCAGACTCCATCCATCCACGGATACTGAAGGAACTGTCATCACATATTGCTCCCATCCTTACCATCATCTACAACTATTCACTCAATACCAGCACTATTCCAGACATTGGCGGACAGCAAACGCCTCACCTATCTACAAAAAAGGGAGCAAGTATAACCCAGAAAACTACCGTCCAATCTCACTCACTTGCATATGCTGTAAAATTATGGAACACATCATCACTAGCCACATAATGCAGCATGGGGAAAACAACATCCTGTACCCCCTACAACATGGCTTCCCAAAGGCAGATCCTGTGAGTCGCAGCTTATGAATTCACAGATGATACCAGTTCAAACCTGGAGAAGGGAAAACAGACAGACGTCCTTGTGATGGACTTCTCTAAGGCGTTCGACAAGGTCTCACACAGTCTCCTTATCCAGAAGCTTGACCGATACGGCATCAAAGGACGCACAAACCAGTGGATACAGGCATTCTTAAGCCGAAGAACCCAAGCAGTAATCCTTGAAGGGGAGACCTCAGACACAGTCAAGGTACAATCGGGAAGTCCCCTGGGCTCAGTACTAGGACCTAGCCTGTTCTTGTACTATATCAACGACATCCCATGCGGTATTGATGCCAAGGTTCGCCTGTTTGCTGACGACACAATAGCCTACCTTGCCATTGCCAGCAAAACTGACTGTGCCAAGCTCCAAAATGACCTCGACAAACTCGCACAGTGGGAAAACAAGTGGAAAATGGCCTTCCACCCAGATAAATGCCAGGTAATCTCCATCTCTCGTAAGAAATCTACCATCAACTATGACTATAACTACACAACCAATCTCTTCAGCATGTAAACTCAACAAAATACCTGGGCCTAACTATCAACAAGCATCTAGACTGGGGAGAACATATCAAAAACATAAGTAATAAAGCAAGCCGAGCATGAACTTTGTCGTCGCAAACATAAACGTCGAGCCTCAACATCAGCCAAAGAGATTGCATACCAAACATCTGCGCCCACTTGATGCGGTATGTCGCTCTGGATGGGACCCCTATGAAAAGTCAGACATCGATAGACTGGAAATGGTTCAACGTCGGGGTGCCAGATTTGTGAAAAAAAACTATCGCAGCAAATCAAGTGTTACAAAGATGCTCCAAGACCTGCAATGGACTACACTCCAGGACAGGAGAAAGATCGCACGCCTGCCGTCTCTACTTAGATCACCAACGGCTTAGTTGCTATTGACAAAACAGACCGCGCCTTACACCTCAACCATCAATCACGTTATGCAGCGAGCCCACTCCTTCCAGTACCAATGCTACACTACTACATACGCCAGCACTCCTTCTTTCCACGAACCATCAAGGAGTGGAACAGCCTCCCACCAGACATCGCATCAGTAGGCACAGTTGAATCCTTCAAGGATCAACTAGCCACACACTTTCTCTAAACTCTTAAGTACTCTTTTTATTTTTACCTCTCACTGTACATATTCTCACTTTATTTCTTTCTTATCTATATGCGTACCCCCCTGGCAATAATGTTCAACCAGTTGAATTTGGCCAGTAACGTGGTAGAAGTAGAAGTAGAAGTTCTTAAGAATTGCTGTCTTACCAGTTAACACAAATGAACTGGTCTAGACATTTCATATCCCTGTTGGCGGTCAATATTAAAGCTCGATTCAAAGCTGTACAAAGTTTGTTCTTGTTTGAACTGTTTTATGTACCATAGGTCGATCAAGATAGGTTACAATGTTAAACATGTTTTTCATTCATTATATGTAACATTGTGTTCGTTATAACATTGTGCTCAAGACTCTTGATCAATTTAAAGGAAAATATTATAAAAAAAAAATATTAATAGGTTTGTTGTAACAGAGAGAGGAATAAACTGAAGTTATAGGTGTATCATGAAGAAACACAGAGGTCCCTGACTGGAAAAATTTGGTTGAAACGTTTGCACAACTTATTATGGGTGGTTTTGGCGAAACATCAAGGCCCATAACTGTTACATTCATTTTGGCAAAGTTCTGCCGTAATTTGTTTTGGGAATTTAGATAAAACCTGGTTACCGGTAAATTTTGCGGCAAATTACTTTCTGCAAATTTACGTTAAACATATTGGAATAAAATGTCACACATGTATAAGAGTGTTAAAAGCAACAAGTCCAGACGTTTATTTTGCATTTTAACAAAATAACGCTTTAACAAATTAATGCCCTATTGAAAGAAAGCCTTGGGTTTTACTAAGAAAGTATTGTCAACAATTGAGCAAGCTATCTTATGTACCGCTCTTGTTCAATTTTAGCCCTTTGCTAGATACGGGAATCCCGCTGCTTTGCTTGATTGCCGATGCAGGTTATTACAGTCTGCCAGTTTTATAACACTATCACTTCAAAATTTTACCTAAAATGCAGAAAAAAAAGTCCTAGATCATTTTGAATCTTTTTCTTTTATTTTCATAAAAGATGTTTATGCAGACCTCCAGGTGAGATATTACGTGTTTACGTTAAAAAGTAAATAAATGTCAGCGGTTTAAGTTTGTCATGCTAACAACTTGATAAAATTTGTCATTAAACCCTCAGCCAGCTTCTTTTATTTGATGCAAATTTTGATTTTGTTACAGTTTTATGCGTAATTTAACTTATTCAGATGTTCTCCGCATGTGTGCAGTATCTTCTCGCCTTTCATATTTTTATCTCATTATCTAGGAGGGATACTAAACTGTTAGATCAAATTTTCTTTTCAAGTCGTACTTTCAATAAACTTTTCGACATGCAGTGTTTTGGAAAACTTTACCTACATCATGATGACAAAGCAAAAATAAAAAAAAACGTAGAATAGTAGCGAGTGCAGAAATCATTGTACAGTTTGATACATATTCAGCGCTCGATTTCAACTCTTTAAATCTATACTGTACATTTTACTTAAATTATTGACTGATGCTGGATGATTCTGCTTCCAGGAGTTATGGCCCTTAGGTTTATTTTTGATATAAATACAGTTCTTGGTGAATTGTGGCTTTAATTTAGGGTGGTGCGGTGGTTGAGTGGTTAACGCTGTGGACTTCCAATCCTGAGGTCTCCAGTTGGAATTCCAGCTGGGGCACTGGAAATTACAGAAACGCTTTTCGGTGTTTCCCACCCATGTAGAGATGAACTGGTTAGAAACCCAGAGGTAGTCTCACGTGTATCAGTGCTTTACAGCAGGCATGTAAACAAGAACCAAGGGATTTATTCGTAAAAGAGCTAGGATCTGGTACCCGGATTCCCTTGTATCTGTGTCTGTCTCCCTCCAGGTCATACCATATATATACCTTGAAAAAGGATGGTGGACCATAAGCACATCTGACAACCAAACGGTGCCTTTGATCTTATTTAATCTTTTCAAACACACATTAATTAATCAGGTGTTCCTAAATTAGAAATACATCCCTTAAAGTCATTAGACTGTTGTAAAGTTTCCATTAAACAAGGACCAGAAACGATTGTAACTCAATGACTCTTGCTTAGCAGGCTACAAGAGGACATATTTCATACTGACTGATATTTTGTCTTCAAGACGGATTTAACAGACTGGCTTGTCTAGATTTTGGATAGGGTGCATCAAATAATTAGAAATAGTGAATGCAATTATATAGAATAACTTAGTAATCATAAATTCCTTGAAAATTGTCAAGAGTTTTTGTAACACAGAATTATGAAAATAAGAAATCAAGGAGTGAATGGATCACACTAATTTTGTTCTTGATTTTCAGGACCAGCTTCTCTTGGCAATGGAAATAGGAATTTCTGTACCTTCTTAGCCTGAAGAGCTGACCTGAAAATAAAACTGGTACCTGGCTTGTATTAGTTTTCCACATTATGTAAAACTGGGAACTAGTGATTGCTGGATTTAATTTTTAGGCAGGGATGAATGAATTCAAGGCATGTAATTTTGCATATAAAATTTGTTCAAATTTTAATTGACATTACCACTAAAATGTAATCTGCAGCATCGTGCTGGTGATTTCACTCCTTTCATTGAACATTAATAATACAATTTTTCTCTCATAAAATAAAATATGTGACTTCCATACTTAATTATATGAAACTTAATATGTAGTAAAACTGCTTGCTGAGCGTTTTTTTTTTTTTAAATCTTTCCTCGTAATTTACTTAAATGATCCTTAAAAGTATTTCATTCATAAGTTTTTCTTGTGAAAATGAGAATAAATTGTCACCAAGGAGATGTAATTATAGAGGTTTGTATCTAATTGTGGTTTTGGTATAATTATCTAGTTCAAGGAGTTTGAAATGAGAGCTTGTTGTGAAGAGAGAGGCTGGTAGTGATCTACGTTCAGCAAGGAAGTCTAGGAGGGAGCCTCGATGTAGGCACAGAGCAAGGAAATCCTACTGTGCAGGTTGTATAGGTTCAAATCCCATCATTGGAATTTGACCACAGTATACACAAACGCTTCTTTTGGAACATTCAAACACTCTGACATTTTGGCACATTCAGACACTGGTCAGACTCCAAGGAATCAGTCATTACGGTATGTTCCCTGGCATTTACTTGGACATAAATTTGTCAGTTGCAGATCTGCATGATTGCAATCCAATTTACAGATTTTCTCTTTACTTTTACAGTTTTTCCCTTTTGAGTTATGTCTTCTGACAGGTGGCACATGTTACATGGAACAATGATTGATAAGTGGCAAGACTTTCCAAATGAAGTTGTTCTTTAAAAACTGTGTTATTTATAAAAGATTTATTTTTATCTTACTTGAACTAAAGTTGCAAAGTTTGCTTGGTTTAATACAAGTTTATAAAAATAATGTCCTGAACATTTTGCATACCAATTTGCTCTTTATTGACACTCAAACATAAAGTTTGTATGGCACCATTAAGGTCTTTTCTCTTTGATGATTTTGGCATAATTTAGTAAACTTAGGCCATGCAAAATTAAATTGTATGAGTAACCTCCCTTTCAATGGTATTTTGGTCATTTTTACAGGCAGGCTGTTTATCTATCCATCGTTTTTTGGGAAGAATCAGTACTAGATCGCTATCATACGTAACAAAACTGCCAACTTTCTCATATAAAGAGACATGGTAGGTAGCAGGGTTTGAACCCCTGACCCTCAGTCTATTAGAGATTACAGTGATTTAAAGTCAGTGACTCTAACCAGGGAAGTGGACAAACCCTCAGACAACAGATATTTTTATGTGTCTAAAAAAATTACTGTATTTAGTTAAATTAAAATCCATAGAAATGATTCATCGCAGCTCAAATAGAATCAACATTGAAGGGATAGTCTACGGTTAGGATACCATGCATTATCAGTCAGTAAATCTTATCCTTGTAATTTTTATGCGTATAATATGTCTATAATAGATATTTGTAAGCGATACAAATTATACAATTTTATGAGGTTATTTTCTACATGAGTTGGCAGTCTCTAGGACGATAAATAGCTTCCGATTTATGTGACTTTTTGAAGTTTTTATATTACGTTTTTCATGACGTAAATCTGTGAAAATTAGGGTTTTTAAATCTAATTAGAATAAGTATGGTGAGTGGGCTATTTCCATTTTTGTGTACATCAGCATTTTTGTTTAGTTCAATACTAAAGATTGTTACTTATTTTTCCATGAATTTGCCAAAATTTAGGTGCTGCGTGATTAGGCAATGACCTGCCTTAGGTGACCCCCTTGTTATATCCAAAACCTGATTGGTTACTAAGACAAGCTCCATTTTATGTACATGTATTATGTAATGCACATAATGTATATGTAGTGCACACATGTATATGTAATGCACTCATGCATGTGTAATGCACATACATATAGATTAATTCACATGTGTATAAGTATATGTAATACACACAAGTAAATGGCATGCACTAAAGTACATGTATATGTAATAATATATAACGAATCATAACTTATTTGATATATTCAGATGTATGTAATGCGCGTGTATGTATATTTGATGTATTTGATGTAATACACACATATTTAATTGATGTAACACAAACAAATTAATATAATGCACATACGCAGTGATGACAGTATCTAGGGGATCAGGATTTATTCCAGAAGTCGTCTTAAATTTCAAAGAAAAAGCAAAAACTTTCACATCACGTCTAGACTTTTGTTTGTTTTTGCAAGAAAAAAGCGACAAAAATGTCAAAATGTATCATAAATTAGATTCAAATCTAGAGAAGACCTTTAAACTGCTACCCTAAAAAAATCGAGATTAAAAAGCAAAAGAATAAACATATTTTAAGGTGGCATAGTGCATGTTTATTTTCATGTTTTATTTATTTTTTGTACAGAAAAAACACTGGCAAAGAAAACGAATAAGATCAAGTGGTGATGAAAATCATGATATAGTTATTTCTGACGTTAGTTTATTGGCTCATCTGAACCGAGGGGAGAAGGTGAGTCAGAATTTGTTAAAGTTGCATATCATACTAAATTATAATAGAATTTTAAAGGGGCATTCCCTACAATGAGCAAATTATTTTCCTGTAATGTTCACATTAGGCTAAATGTAGGTATAGAGGATAATTGTTGGTTTCGGTGTAAGATCACGTTATTTCACTGAGTGGGCACAAAAAGTGATCTTTTCACGAGTGGCACAGCCTCGTGAAAATAACTACTTTTGGTGTTCATGAGTGAAATTATCATGATATGACATCGATACCAACAATTTTTCTGTTTATTTTATGTCTCAAACTCCACTTTTGCTGAGTTTATTTCAATAAAATGTTGAAAATCGCGGGAAACGTCACCAGAAAGCATTGCAAGCATGACATCATTTTAATGACGTCATTGTCATATGGTTTCCAGAATTCATTACGCTCGGTATACTTTATGACGTAAATCCGCTTCATATTTTCATGCAATATCTATATACATCTATGACAATTTATTGATATATCAGTTTCAGTAGGTCGTCCAATTTATAGATTTTAAAAACGTTTTTGAAGCAGCTTTAATTACTTAAGATTCAAGAACTCTGTCTTTTAGTACAGATCATATTATTAACTGCTTTAGAGGTCAATGCTCGCGGAAAATCAAGGGACGTGAAGGCTGATCATGATCTGCTCTGCTTTGCTCGTAGATACCCGAATACGTCGCCATCAGCATGGTAAGAATTGAATGATATACAGTAAACTCAGTATATAACAAACTCCATGGGACCATTTAAATTTGTTCTTAAAATATATCCAGAGTTTGATATATCCATACAGCATTTTCATATTATTAATAAAGAAGAAAAAACATCGAGTACAGAAAATTTGTTCCTTGTATCCGGAATTTCGCTATGTCTTGAGTCGTTATATAGGGAGATTACTGTTTAAATAATTGATTTGCATCGTAATAAATTTGTATTTGAATAATTGAACAGTATGTTAGGCGACATTGTGACATTTCTATTTTAGTTTAGATATTCCGCCCCCCAGAGTAATCAAAGATTTTGATTTATTACCACTGACAAAAAAAGACCTTTTAGGGTAACTTATGTTAAACAGGTATATTTATATATGGTAGTGTGTAGCTATTGCATACAGAAAAAGGTCAGTGTCACAAAATTATCTAAAAGCAAACTACATGTCTGATTCTCTGAGGTTGTAACCTATTCTTTGTAGTAAAGTCAAAGCAGTGCTGTCGGTATTTGAATTCTGCCCTTGCAAATGTGATGTTTCCATGCCATAGTCACTTTATCATGGTGGCTTTCGTTTCTGCATCACCAGATTGATGTTTGTATCTATTTGTTTGCAGGTGGAAGTACTCAGCCAGATCAAGGAGTATATTTGGGAGATGGCCTTGATTACTTGGGTCTATAATTCTGAGGATATTATTACTGGTATGGTCAAGGCATACTTTAATTAGACCAAATAAATGTATGTACCTTGCACTGGTGAATAAAGTAGTTGTACTGTAGTTGCCAGTACTGATATATCTTGATTGGCAATTATAACATTCAGCATACCTGTATTTAGCAGTCACCTCCTTTCAGTAGCCATTTTTGAGGCATCATTTAAACTTGTATTAATTGCTCTCGAGACTCACACTCACGATGAGATCAACCTTGGAAAGAGAGAGGTAATGTGGAATTATTTTGTCTTGCTTAAGCGCTCTACAATTACATGGCAATGGTGGGGATCAAATACTGGACTGTCCCATCCTCAGGTGAACACGCTACCACTGGACCTGCTTATGACAAGTTTCACTGTATGTGACCATGTAGCAAAAATCATAGTGAAGGGAATTCTGCAGTACAGCAAACATAAGTAATACAAGCATGACATTAAAGTGCCGGCCGATAATCTTATAAGGGGAAATAACTGCATGTCATATTGTATCATATCATATCACATGTTTACTTTGCATGGTAGTAAAGTAAGGTTTAACATTACGAAGGTCCTTTGATTAAGTCATGATAGTCAAGGCATTTAATCTGTTACCTGGTTGCTTTTATCAGTTTATAACAAAAGTATGTAAATACTACACATTGATAAAATGAAACATTAGAAAATTTCAAATACTCCAAACAAGCGTGGAGATCAGATTTTAATACGCATGTTATCTGCGGTATATCTGTTGTATTGCATCTGAAGCATGATAACATCCTTAATGTGTTTGCAACGTGACGAGGCAGTTTTCCGGCAGTTAAATTGTAACGTTACACAGTATCAAGGCGTTTTCGTGTACACCATAAAACATAATATTATGATATTATTTAGTGGAACAAAAAAAAGAAAAATTGAACTTAGTCGTCTGCAGCATGTTACTTCTCTAAGGTACAGAATAGGTGAAAGATGACATCTTTGTAGTATACCTTTGTTGTTCTAAGATATCATTATTGTATTATTTTTTTTATCATTTTGAGTGTAGACTCCTGATTATTTCAGAAATGTTCATGTACAGATACCGGTAGTCAAAAACAATGATGTATGGTACAGATGGTCAGAAACAATGAAGTATGGTACAGATGGTCAGAAACAATGAAGTATGGTACAGATTGTACAGATGGTCAGCAGCAATGATGTACGTGTATGGTACAGATTGTACAGATGGTCAACAGCAATGATGTATGGTACAGATTGTACAGATGGTCAGCAGCAATGATGTATGGTACAGATTGTACAGATGATCAGCAGCAATGATGTATGGTAAAGATGGTCAGAAACAATGAAGTATGGTACAGATTGTACAGATGGTCAGAAACAATAATATATGGTACAGAGTGTACAAGGTACAGACTGGCAGTTGAAAGATGGAAGCTTTGCTACAAATCATGTGATTGGGTACAGGTCTTAGCAGAATGTTTCTTCTGCAGATCTTATTTCTGAAAGGTGACCAAAGTTTGTGCAATAGAAGAATAGATTTTTACCTTGAGCTTGCCTGACCAATGAAATTTCTACGATTTGTGCAAGTAACTTCACACCAATCCTTGCCCCGCCATATTCTGAAAATGGACTTGTCCGTCTTTCAGTTTGGACTGTGCCATAAGTCATTTAAAAGGGATGCTTTGCTGAAAACTTACTGCTTGAATAGTGTACAGTGCAGATAATGATTTGATTGCATAGATGTACAGTCAATTTAGGACAATGGGACAGTTATATAGTAGCTATATTGCGTACATGAAAGCTGGTAGCTATTGCTTTAAAAGGAGAACATGTGCGCAAGAAAGATTTAATCCTTTACATTGTCCAATGAATCTAAAGTGTAATTGTGTACTCCTCTGTTGCATCACTATCACATTATCCTAAATGAACTGTACAGGCAAAATTACTTGCTGCTAGTAGGGAAGGAGTGAAGATAGTGTACTAGATAGCCATCACAGTTAAACACTGAATAATAGCAACAGCAATTTCTTGAGCGCTGCTTGATAGATTTTCATAAAATATAGCATGTAGCACTTTTTGCATGAGCAAAAGCCAAAAAAGAAGTGTGTCACATTCTTTTCAGTAGACATTGAGTAGTAAAATGTGACGTTACAGCATGTGGACAACTGACATATCCTAAGAACAACTGATTTGTTTATGAATGTCGAGCTCTAAAACCATTTGGGGCACCAACAGTGTATGAGTAGCTGCCAGCTTTACCAACGACTAACCCCGCCTGGTTGAAGTGTTATAATGGTAAGTTTGATTTCAAATAAAAAATAGCAAGCGGGTAACCACTTAAACAGGTTCTGCTACTTAAGAATTGATCTTGCTATGCAATGTTGTCATTAAATTGAAAAAAGTATCTGTACAGTTTATTTAGGATAACTTGACAGTGACATCAGATAGTATTTTATTATTTGTGGAGCAGCCATAGCACACAGGGTCCCAGGTTTGTTACCAAACAGTGCCATGGCAGTAGTGTCTTTAGGCAAGACGCTAACATTGTCCCTCTCTCTTTGAGGTTGATTCCATCTGGAATGAGTCTCAAAAGAGATAAGTCTTAAGTTGTAAAAACATTTTTCACAATAATTAATTAAAAAAATATTATTTAGGATAGATCTTCTCTTAAGTACAGGTGGACTCAAACAGAAGTCGGTAGTGTGACCAACTTCACGAAGTCAGTAAAATGTGCGAAGTTTCATAAAGTTCATATTTGAAGTTGTACACTATGTCAATAGAACTTATCTTCTGTGACACCATTATGACCCTGAGGTATGCAATATTGAACTTACAAGTACTTGCGAATGTTGAAAAAAATAGTGACCTTGGTATAATTCAGATACCAGCAAACTGAACTGCAACTATGTAACGTAGACATTAAAAATCAAAATCAAATTAAATACCAGTGTGTAAATTTATTTTAATATGTATTTTATATTTTATTGAATGTTAAAATATGAGGGAATAAAGCGTTGGATGTTTTTAATTTTCTCTGGGCAGTATCAGTCATATAGTTTAGTATTTAAATTTTTCTGCTGTTAGTTAAACAGGACTACGCTGGAGACATTTTAATTGGCCCTTAAACTTTAAACTTGTCAAACATAATGAAGGATGTGCTTTAAGGGTTACCATGGTGTCACACTTGATATTTTGGAATTAACTCCTATGTTTGTCCTCAAGGACATAAAATCTTTTGCTTAATTTTTTTTGTGGAAAACTGGTTGAAGTACCCGTGCCAGATTATTACTGAAGTTTGGATGTTTTGTATAGGAATTGGGTACTTGAAAAATGTGGTAATTTAGACATAAGAATAAATTAGAGAATCATTGTCATCCACTGGAATTGGAAGGGCAGTTCAGATATTGGATATTTCAATGTACACGGGTTATTGGATATTTCAATGTACTGATATTGGATATTTCAATGTACCGATTTTGGATATTTCAATGTAAGTCATAATCTGTAAGTTCTTGAATTAGCCTGTAATATATTATTGTAAATTTCTAAATAAAAATAAAGTAGAAGCAAGGTATGTATTATATATACTACTGTATGTATTTATATAGGGAATATTTATGTTGTTTAATGTTTTGTTGCTAATATTTAGTTTCACGATGAGCAGATCTGTTGGACAGCAAGAATGATATAAATGGAGTTATGTTTAACATCTGAGTGTTATCATAATATAAATTAGTGGATCTAATTATGTTAATGAATGGTTCAGATAACTTGGTTATGTAATCAGCATTATATATTATACCAAAACACTCACGTTTGTTTCTTGCCTTTAATTTTGATAACATAATTTTATAGATAGATAAATGTTTTGCAAGTTTGATGAGAAAAACATGGCTAATTTATTTAAGTATTTAATAGATAGAAAGAAGCTGCGGTTAGTTTTTTTATGAATGAGTTATGGCTTTATAATGGTCACGTAAGTTTATATTGAATTATATGTGAAACTGCATAGGATTTCAATTTAACCACATAGGTTATGAGTTATGATTGTATATAGACTATTACACACTATGATCACTCAGGTAATGAGTTATGACCCTATCAGTTGTGGGTTATGACCATTATGTGTTATGAGCTACATGTATGGTCACATAGGTTATGAGTTATGAGATTATGATCCATATTTACTTTCTGTAACCTAAAACCAGCTTTCAACTTAGAAACATTTACAGGGACATGGAGCAAACATTAACTGACTGAAAAGTTTAACAGTGCAGATCATGATCATATTACATGGATGTGTTGCAGGGGAAGGAGGTTGTAACCTTCTTTTCAAAACATGATGTATTTGTACGGCTGACAAGATGATTTAAAGCAGAAATGAAATATATGTTAAATGAAGATAAAGTTATTATATAAACTAAGGTAATGTTACTTATGATATAATATATCTTTTAAATGGGCTTCAAAATATTTTTGTGATATATTGCAAATTATTAATGTACAGGTAAAATGTATTGGTAAGACCAAGGTCTACCGCTGTTAGAAACACATAGGCCATGATAACATACTTGGTTATGGTTGTCCTTGAGTATGTAGTGTATACTGAGTATCCAGTGAAACAGTTAACTCAACAATTTCTAAGTCAAATGATAATCATTACTTAATAATATTATTATCATGGAGTAGTTTCTCAATGCAGATTCAAAGGTGTTGTGTTTGCCAAACGTAATCCATAAACTGAATTATGATTGGTTAAAATTTCTTAACCGAGTGGGAGAACACCTAAGTTAAAGATCAGCCATCATTTCTCAGTCAAGTACATGCATTTTTCATTACAGACGTACAGTTCATTTAGGATAATGCGACAGTGACACAATGGAAGAGTCCATTATATGGTAATGCAATTATTTTTAAAATTTCTTTCGCACATGATCTCCTTTTTTTAACAGTGGTAGTAAACTTTTGTGAACAAACATATCTATCACGTCATTGTCACATTATCCCAAATTAACTGTACTTATTCATTGTGCATTTTTATGACCATTTAGATAATACAGTCCAGTTAACCCCTTAACCACTGTAATGGACTTGTCCATTTTTCAATTTGGATGGTACCATTCATTTATAAAAAGGGGTGGTAAGCTGACTGAAAAGTTTACTGACTGAATAGCAAACAGTGCAGATCATGATCAGGCAGTATATAGAGATCATGATCTGCACTCGTACAGGTGGAATTATTTGCAGCCAGCAGGATAAAAGTTTGAAAAAGTATACAAAACATAAATTTTGAATTCGTTGAAAAAACTTCCCATTTACATCATGATTTACAATAGGTATTAATAAAGGATACAGGCACTGATTCCTAATGGTGCGGAAAATGCTGACAAATTTTTATCCATAGTGACTTTACACTTTCTGTAGATCAAATTATGATAAATGAAGGTTTTTGAATGACTTAATGTATTATTATGGCTGGTAACTAGTAGGCAACTTCTGTGCAGTCAAAGTTTTGTCAAATTTATCTGAAGTTATGAGCTGGGTTTTACTGACACAGGTGATAGTTTATTGTGTTTGCTTGTAATAATTTGAAAAGAAAATATTTTGATTGACTTGTGAAAATCATGATGAAGCAGATGTTTGAATATTGATATGATTTAGGATATTTTTGTTAACTTGTAATTGAATGAAAAAATTTAAGTTATGTTACTTCAATATATTATATAGTACAATGTTTAACTATTTAAATTATTTTTTTATATTGACTGTACATGCATTTTTTTCCTGATTTGTGTACATTTTCCATTGTCCGTTTTCACTTTCCAAATTTTTTTTGGTGGGGGCAAAAGATTGAAATTCTTTCAATCATTATAAATTGATTATTATGAAAATATAAAGTAGATTTTTCTAACATGATACAGAATATTTTGTTGTTTTGAATATGGTACAATTACCATAGTACATTACTAAGGACACAATAATTATTACCTTTGATAAAGTTTAGCAGAAATTTAAAAATCAGTGTTACACAGACTGAGATTTACAGTATTATCTTTCAATTTATATCTTGCATTAAATGTCTGTTTACAAAAATGATGGTCAATTTTGGCTCATTTATCAGCTATATTTTCAATGCCGGTTTTTCGATTACTGAAAAAGAAAACGTCAAAATCTGACCATTTAATACCAGCTCATCAGTAAAAAGTAAAACATTCTCTAATCTGACCATTTTAATGCGGCACATCAGTACAAAGTAAAACCTCTTCAGATCTGAACAAGGGGCACCCTGCGGTCCCTTCAAAAGGCGTTGAAAATGTCGCTGATAAATGAGCCAAAAATGACAATCGTTTGAAAGCTCGGGATCAAATCGGATCAAATCCTATCTTCACAATTTTTGACATTTTAGGTTAAATTAGGGCGGGATTTCTTAAATAGATGAGCTTTGTAAAAATTGTAATTAAATCCGAGATGTCAAGTGTGGGTTACTTTTTGAAAAAGAGATTATTTTTCTCAATTGACAGATATCAATAAGATGTCATTGATATACTTTTAGCATTAATGTATTGAAAAAAATATGAACTTTGGGGGTTTGATTTTGACCTACGAAATATGTAAAATGAATATGCTATCAATAAAAATATTATTTGTATAATGTATAAAGTAGGGTTACAGTGGCTTTCTTGTATTTGATCAGATACACGCTTTCATTATAAAAGCCTTATAATTCAACATGCTTAATGCGCAGGTAGAAATAATATAAAGGTCACAGTTTAAGGTCAAGGGTCAACTTAAATTGTTCGGAAATGTTGTTTCAAATAACATTAAATTGAGCTTATAGGAAACAATCCTCATGGTCGTTACTTATGGTTATAATGATTGCGGAGACAATGGTTCCGGTTGCTTTTTGGCAGATTAAGGTCAAGGTCACTCTAAAGTTTTCACGGAGATATTTAAAATTGTCAAAAGTGTGTATACTAACACTAGATATACTAAAAGTTAAAGTAAAAATATTGGTAGGAAGTATTAAGAGTATATGTAACAAGAATAGACTGAAAAGTGATAATGATAATATTAACAGGGATTAACTACATGAGCTTTTATAGAAAATGAAATCTTTAAGCAAAACTTATAGCCACACAAAAACACATAATTTTTGGAATACGAAAATCTCATTCAAGGGGCATACACCTTACAATTAGCAGATTATTTTCTCAACTAGACTAAATGTATGCAAAATAATGAATAAATACATTCTTCAAGAAAAACATACATCGAGAAATGTCACGATTTGGCACAAAAGTTATTTCAGTACACGTTTGCCTCTTTAAGTGAAAGTGTTTTTATTTTTCAGCCGTTCCAAAAATGTGAAGGATGAATATTATGCCCCTCCGTTCAAGCATGTTTTAATTTATATCTACAAATCAGATTACGTCAGACAATGTACACGGCAATATGGCAATGACATACCACCTTGAACTAATATAATTATAAATAGAATATCTGCAATCTGAAGGTTTGATTTAATGCAATCCTTTTCAGACTATTTGCGCATGTCAAGTAATTAAAATTTATCTAGGATTTTATCACTTACCTATAATGGCAGAAAAACTGAAATTTTGAAACCGAACACATATTTATGCCTTTTAAATATTTGCATAGTTTATTTGCATGAGCTTGAAGTTTTATTATTTTTTTGTCATTTTAAAAAATAATAATCTAATTTATAGGGAACTTGATTTACACATTAAATTATAAATTTCATGAATAGCGATCTAAATATTAAGATAAATTTATCATTCCTTTTTTGAAATGAAAATTGGAAAAGGGCTACACCTAGATATCTTATTTAAAGAGTATAGTGTTTCAATAAATATAATAATTAGATGTATACTTGGTATGCAGTAGTGCACTGATACAGGAGTTCTCTTTTGATTATGAAATCTGTTTTGAATACAAATGTTTCTTAATAACTTCTATTTCAGTATTATAGCTATTTAAAGCTGCCTGTTTACAGTTTCCGGTGAAAAAATTTAAATTCTTCAAAATGATGCATAAACTATAAAAGTAATGGTTAGAATCGAGAACACAAGTTGAAGTTAAATTTACATTGCGTTTTGAGAAAATCTGTTGAAAATGTTAGTGAACTTGGTTTGATGGCGCATCGTGCACTATATGTTTTTATTGAAATTTCAGAAGTGTTTAAAAATTGTACCACTTTATAATGTGATAGCTTATGATTAAAAAAATACAGAAATACTTTACAAGAATATATACTAGGACCATTTTATTTGATGAATCGTTCTAAAATATGTTAACTTCAGAGTTAAAAAAACCTTGTTTTTTATCAAAATTGTGAGCAAGCAGTTTTAAAGGTATTACTTTTAAATTTTTGCAGTACAACGTAATAATACAAAGCACTTTGGTAGGTTGATCATGATCTGCACTACTCGTCATCTGAAGCGTATGGGTTAAATCTGCATTTTGCAGTACAAATTGCAACATTTTTGGTAAAATTACGAAAGATAAAACTTTTTTTTTTAAATGTCTTTTAACAGTCCCATAATTTTCTAACATTTAAAAGATTAAGACATTACACATTTTGAAGTTACTACAAAAATGTTGGGATTGTCTTCCTGTACATTTTAAACAGGGCCGTATGACTTGTCAAGGTTTGTATTAAAAAGGTATAACATCATACGTTTGGAAGTTTATGTTCAAAAGCATAATATCGTATGCATATTTTGGTGTCGAGAAGGTGGGACAAGTTAGAAACTTTACAAAATGTTATAAAGTATAGCGAAGGGAACGACTTTATGTGACGTGCTGTATTATGAATTAATATTTTAATGATTTTGTACATTAACATTGTATCAGGGGACGATATCATGATAAGAAATAGGATATTAAAAAATTATTGTCGCCGTCAAAATTTAATGCACTGGATGTATTGAAAGTCGTTGAATTAAAACCTCAATTTTTACTTGTGGTGCAAACTTTTATACCGTGTATAATTATAATAGTACAAAAATTATTTGACAGGGGTAGAAGATATTAATAAATTTCATACCAGAGGAAGATTTATGTGTTAAAACTAATGCAGTCGTATGGGAGAATTATGCATTTCTATTGATGGATAGTTAGGTAAGAAATTATTATTTTGAGATTTTATCTTTACTCCCATACGTGAAATTGGTCACGAAACATGCCAGTGTGTTGAAGGCTGAAGTTGGAATCCAGTGTAGGCTATAGGATTAAGATATCGGGTGAGTGACTTTGGGCTTTCTTTTGGAATTTCCGAGGTTGACTTTCAATTGGATTTTTGTTAGTTGGACTTTTTTTTATATTTTTGCTAGCTAGATTTTTGTTTTGATTTAATTTGCTGACTGGGCTGGTGTTTGGATATTGTCCGTTTTGTTGAAGTAACCCCTTTCAATAAGGGAGGTCTATTTAACCATTTATCAGTCAAGTCACCATTCTTATCTGTCTGTTGTACCTTTGTACATCCACTCAACCTAACCCAGCTCTTTGCTGTATATCTGTCCCATCAAACCCCTTCTACCCTCCCTCTCCCCTTCCCTCTCCTTTCCATACATTCCTCCAGCCCCACACCCCCTCCATACACCCCTCCAGCAGGTAATTCCATACCTTTTATCTCTGTCACTGCAGATTTGTGTACAGACATGGCATGCATCCATTCATACTTGTAACATTTGATCTTTACCTTATTTTACATAAGATTGAGTTCAATAGCATATTTAAAGTTTACCCTTTCAATGAGGACTTTTAAAAAGGCGTACTGCATACTTGAGACTATGAATGTCAAGCTGGGTCACTCTAATAAACTCTAAAATATCTACAGTTGTGAGGCTGAATACATTAACAAGATTATGTCAAACCATTTCACTAGATCTAAATAATGTTTTGATGGCCTTTGAACTTTCATCTACATGCATATTATTTTAGGAATGTTTGATTAGTAAATCATTGTGCAATATGAGTAATAAAGGGGGTATAGATCACCACATGAATGTAAAGTAGGTAATATTTCTGATCATTTTTTATGCAATTGAGATTTAAAGACCTGCAAATTGTTTCATTATTGATACTGTCACACTCCCGGGTCAAAGGATATAAGGTCTTTTAACTATTTCTATTCCAGTTATATTTTGGTCATTTAAACAGGTGGACACTTTACCTAATCACCGTTCTGTGGGAAAAACCAGTTTTAAACACCCATCCTCCATAAGAAACTGCCATTTTTGCTCACATAAAGAGACATGGTTGGTGGCAGGGCTCAAACCAATAACCCTCAATCTATGAAAGGTTACAGTGAACTCAAATCAGCGACTCTAACCACTCGACCACAGAGACTGTGACTTTGCTATTTCCTTTCAGTGCATTAATTGTAAGAATATAGTGCATGTAAATGATGAAAATATTTTCCCCTGAAAAATTCAACTGTCATTTTGCATCTGTACACATATTAAAAGAGCTAGATTAGATAAAGGGAAACTTTCATCAATGATTATAAACTTAGTAAAGTCGATCTTTCAAAAAAAACAACAACAAAAACAAGTGTTTACAAGGATAGCTACCTAATGATCCCAAGGCTTGTATTTCCTTTGCATGTATGGATGCAATTTATTATAAAGGCAGGTGTTGGATTTTCTACCCCATTACACTTCATTGTTGCAGTAGTAAAACTGTCACAGTTTTAGAAGTTTAAACACACAACAAGCCCTGTATGTGAAAGTTTTATGAATGAAGTACCAGCTATTTTGTGAGAAGTTGACAATTCTAATTATTCTTGAATACTTAGTTAAAACTTTTCATTTCGGTTTGTTAGTTATTAGATTGAGGTATGTTGTTGCGTGGGTGAGGGGCTGGGTTCTAGTCAGTAACTGTAGTTAGGAATGAGGTAGGTATTGCCATGAATGAAACTTGGTATGCAGGTCACATGGCTTATATGGACATGTAGCTTTGGATTACATTTTAGGTCCCTTGGGTCAAAATTAAAGAACTGGTTTCTGGTCGATAATTTGTGTTTGGAATGAGATATTGCCATGAAACTTGGTATTTAGGTAGATTATATGTATATGTAGCTTGGGATTGCATTTGGGGTCATGTCATTTTTACACAGCCATCATTTCTGGGAAGAAAAATTACTAGAATCCTGATCTCTGGTTGAAATTGCCAACTTTCTCATATAAAGAGACATGCTTGGGTAGCAAAACTCAAACTCATGACCCTTAATCAGTAAGAGGTTACAGTGAGCTCAAGTCAGGGACTCTAACCGTCCAACCAGGCGACAGTCTCTTTTAAGTACCGGTAGTCTGTTGATCATAAAAAAGATGCATAGAAACGTAGATGATGCATGTAATGAAAGATTGAATCCTTACATTATCCAATGAAATTACACAATGATACTGGACTCTGCTGCTATATCACTGTCACATTATCCTAAATGAACTGTAGATCATCAAAGATTTTGACCCATAAAGTACTGTGTTGATCATAAAGGGTCAAAATATTTGTTGGCCTATTTTCTTAAGTCAAATTTGATAACTGGCCTTATACTGCACATTTACAATGGAATTACGGTCCCTGCCTTTGTGAAATTTTCATTTTGACATCATTCCTGTCCCTTGAGCAGTTGAGATCCAGTCTCCGTCAAACCATCACATTTTGTCCAGTATCTATCTGCAGCCCTGTTTGTGAACTGGTTTGATGAAGAATGGATAACAACTATTGAATTGAGAGAAATGATGTCATCATGAAATTTTCACTATCCAAGGGCCTTAACTCTTGTATGATGTTGAAAAATGCATGAATGTTTTATATACTCTCACCAGCTTTATTGTACCTTACCTATAATTCTTTATCAAAATTTGCTGTCAAATTAAGTATGCGAAGCGCTACAATCAGTAAAATATTTCCAGTTATGCTGGAGTTATTGCCCTTTTATTGTTATTTTGTGAATTTACATACAGTTTTGTGAGTTTATGTTGTATTAATTACCCAGACTTGGAAACATTGTAATGCCTTTTTCAAGGATGTTAATTATAGTGCATCATTTTAAATTTTCCTGTGACAATGCACAATATGGGAGAACAATGATGCATGATTGATGCATGATGAACATTATCTACTTGATAAGATAAATCATTTATCATTTAATAATTTCTCTTGTAGTTAACTTGTCAAAGTTTTTAGTTTTCTGCTTTTGATTATTAGCAAAAAATTAGACAGAATGTGATCAGTTAAACATGCCCACGCAAGTGATAAAATATGTTACACATGTCAAATTATGATTTATTGAGATAGTACACATGATTATACAGATAGGATACATTCTTTTTAATACTTCTAGCAGTGTGTAAGGGAGCTAATTCAGAAATAAAGCTTGCTAGAGTCATGGTACTTGAACACTGCTTTTTCTTTTACTCCATTGTCCACTGTGTTTGTATTTTTGTAGCTGATGTTACCTTGTGTCTTGTATCCCAGTAGATGCCACAACCATTTAAGAGGTTGCGGCAGAAGACAAGACAGGTTTAGGGGTCTAAGGCAATTTTACTCTGCATCACTAGGCACTGTTGCCATATGGTATGGGTTTGAATCCTTGTATCTACTATGAAACTTGATTTCACAACTCTTGTTTTCTGTAGATTGACTTCACAACAAGGAATATTTTGCTTGCAGGGCAGTTGGTAAACATGCCAAGTTTTCCATACATATTTTCCAGGAGGTCTGACTTAGAAAATCAGGAGATTGTATTGAAGATCTGGAGATTGTATGATAATCAGCAGATTAGTTTAATTTAACAAAGAACAAAATTTTAATGGAAAATCAGAACAAATTCCAGTATGCTAACATTAAATCTAAAAGATTAATTTTATCCAATTTCGCTAAAATTGGTATCATAAAAATGGAAAATCTCCTGGAAAAATCAGGAAACTTGGCTGTAGTATGTTGGGGCACATGCATCATAAGCAAAAACTGGCTGTATATATAAATAAATGTCTATTGAACTTTTAAGTCCTAAAATTTAGACATTTATTCATGTTTTGTGATGCAGTAGCTGCATTCAGGATTTATGACACTTGTTGCAAACAGTAATCTGGGTAATATATGATGCAAATGGTATGTTATGATAGTGATGGGATGTGAAAGAAAGTAGTGACTATTTTAGTATGCATAAATTTTCTGTCTCTAGTAACTAAAATATATTTTTTTTTTTTCAAGTTATTTTGGCAAATTTTATAGGAAAAATTAGGTCATATTATATTGTTTTTTGGTCTTTTATGCAGAAAATTTGGACACTAATAGATTAGTTGATGCAGTGTGCATTTAACTTTCGTGACAGAAACCAGTAACATTTCATTTTAAAATGTTAAACTGAGACATTTTATTATGATACTTGCGTGCACATTCTTAAATCTTACACCTATAAATGTTCGGTAGATGTCATTTCCCTAAAAAAAATAAGGAAAAAGAAGACACAAAAGTGTTAAAATTATGATATAAACAGACCACCATACATTAGATTTGTCAAATAATGTTGTTAACATGCAATTAAGTCCTTCAGCATCTTGTAAAAGCTAATAGCCTTAAAATGTTTTTAAAAATAATCGGAATATATTACTGCCGCATTTAACCTTTCAATTCATCAACGGTTGATGTTTTAAGGATGTGCTGATAATGAATGCATGTTTGCATGATTGTTGGAGATATTAATGCACCAGCTTCGGGCAACACTGACATAGCTGAATGTTGGTTGCAATGAATAAAGATATATTTTGAAGGTAAATGAAACACTTGAGGATGTTCGTGTTTTCACTATCTCCATTGAAACTTGACTCAGCAGGGATATATCTTACTCCAAGAGGGGGGGGGGGGGGTTTTTTGGGGGGTGGTTGGGTGGGGGGGGGAAAAAAAAATTTAAGGAAAGTTGTTGAAGGTGGATAATACTCCAAATTCAACCAACTACTGCATTATGTCTTTTACCCTTGGGGAAAGACATGTTGTTTGTCTCCATGCCATCAGTCCGTCCTCGTCTAAAATGTGAGGGCTTAGACGTGGCTGTGGCAACAATAGGTAACAGTAAATTCTCTTTGATGTTGTTTATTCTGTATGTCTTAGCGGCTATTTTTGGGCTTATGTGGCTAACAAGTACAATGGAGAGAACAAAAGAATAGCTACACAACTGCCAATTTTTAGTACGTCCGTCAATCTGTCCATCCATCCATCTGTCATTCCTTTAATTTCTCACTGTGGCATTTCTGGCTTTCATCTTCTAAGTCTTGTGCTGAATTTTGATAACATATGGCCCCAGTTTCATTTATATATTTCATCAACAACAAAAAAGTAACAAAAGAATACCTATCTATGTACAAAGATACAAGAAACATTCATGCAAAAATCCTTCAGATCAAAGATCAGAGGAGATTTTTCGCTACTCTGGACTGTAAACCATCAAATATCAATTTTCTAGATCTGACACAAAGCTGTTTACTGATGAAAAGCCATAATACAAATATAGGTTTCGGTTTTCATCATTTGTCAGATAGACTTTCACCATGTTTAGATATAAGTCAGTTGTAATTAAAATTAAAGGTGAAATGAGGCAATAAAATAAACATAAAAGTTGAAGGGTGGGTGTTACAGTAGCCAATTGTTGATAGATGATATCTATACTGATGTAAATTATACTGTCAGGTTACAGATGATGCTATATTTTCATCATTGTTAGTTTTCAGAGTAAACAGTTTTTGGAGAGCTGGAATATACAGTAAACTTACCTTTTAGCCAGCTACTTACTTATCAATAGCAGATTATCAGGTTTAAGGGTAGAAGGTTACAGTTAAACCTGTATCTAAGGCCAGTCAAGGTGATCAATTTCAAAACTGACCAATCGAAACAACTGATCTCTGATTGGTTATACAGTTAAATAATTTTCTAAGACCAGTCTAAAAACCATGGCTTCTGATTGGCTTAAAGTGTGATCAGTTTCAAACGGACCAGTCAGAAACAAATAACTTCTGACTGGGTATAAACAGTTTTATATTTTTCTAAGACTAAGTCTTAAAATTCCTGGCTTCTAATTGGCTTGGAGCTTGGAGTGTAATCAGTTTCAAAACTGACCAATGAGAAACAACAGATCTCAGACTGGTGACAGATGAAGTTTTAGAATCTATTATTGAGTGTAGTTTCTTAAGTTGTAGAGCCCTTAAGATAGATACTCCTTGTCCTGTCCAGGATTTTGATCCAGTTTACATTAGGGCAAGAGGCACATCTATGGATTTAACCACATAGTAATTGAAAGGATTAAAAGAGCAGAAAGGGGGGAAGCAAAAAATTTCATGTTGCAGCACCTTGTTAAAAATAAAACATTCCCTATAGTCTAATATTGAAAAACAAACAAAACAAAAATCCATGAAAATACCATATTTATACTGCTTAAAGTGATGTAAAGCGATGATTTGAGTAGATTTATGAGTGACTTATTTATGCCACAAATTTCCACACCACTACACCCTTGTAAAGAATGATGTATCTTCTATATTGTAATATGATCGTAATATTTCTTTTCAAGTTTATTACCTGATCCGATACAGTTTAACCTGATATGACCCATTTCGATCATAATATATACCAAAAAAGGTATTAAAAAAAGACATAACAGGATATGAGCTCTCCTTGTGATGGTGGTGTTGATATTGGATCATACTTGTGTGTGGCTCATTTAGTCTTTTCAATGATAATGATATTGCTTGGATTTACATCTATTCCATGGTAAGAATATCTTATAAGTTATGGACTTCTTGATATATTAAATTATCATTTTGTCACATAAGTGAGCATTATGCTATTCAGTAAATATCAATGTTTTGTACTTCTGCTGCTCATTGTTGGATTTAGCTGGTGCAGATATTGGTTACAATAATTGTTTATTTTAATATGCTGCTTGTATAATTTTATTGGCTTAAATTGGTGCAAATTTTGACATTATTGACCTCAGCTGCTCGTACAGTTGCTTAAATTGGTGCAAATTTTAACGTTATTTACCTAGGCTGCTCATATATTGGCTTGACATGGTTTTACTTTCTTTAACTAATGCCATATTGGCTTACAATGGTACAAGCATTGGTTATATTCACTTTCACTGCTCATAATATTGTCTTAAATTAGAATATTTCTTCTTTTAATGCTAGCTCAGAGTCCACATTGAAGGCAGAGCTAGAGTATTGCCTACCAAGTAAAGTTAAAATCACCAAATTTAATTGATGTCTAAAATGTAGGTAAAAACCTGTTCACCTGTCCTTCCAGTGTACGTACATGGGCTGTTTGGTGTTTTTTTTGACACAAGGTATGTATTTCAGGACTTCAATGGAATACAAATTTGAAAAGGAAACCGAGTGTGACACTTTGGTCAAGAGGTGACTGGAATGAATAAGTAATGTATAATTTGATACATGCATAATAATAAAATGTCAGAGTCTGTTTCACACCATTCTTCAAAATGTAAGTTGACCACAGCAAGTACATAAGATTTTCAATATGTAAACCCATGTGTGCCTGCTGTCTATTAAAATATATACTTCTGTAGAAGCAGACGACAAATTATACAATGTCGCCTGTTCAGGGTTTTAAGTTGTAAGCCTTTAGAACAATGATTTTGCAAAATCCCCCTTTTTAAAGAAAAACACTTGCCCAAATTAAAAGTTAGATGATTCCATTGTAAAACTTATGTAGAAATGGGTAAAAGTTACTTAAGCTTTGGGGGGTATTCATCACCCTCAGTGATAGTTCTAGTTTATGATGTTTATAATAAAGTGGTTACATGCCACTTTAGTACTATAGCACATATAATGGAAAAAATACTAGTTTTGTTACCAACGCCATTGTTTACAAATGTACCAATCTGCTTAAAACAGATTTTTAAGATGTCTGCTAATTATTTGCTCATTTCTTTAGTCTCTGTGTTCTTGACCTACTTTAAACATTAATTGTATGGCCCAGGTTTCCAGTCATCTCGGTGCTTTGATAGTGGTTTTTTGTTGACGTCATGTAGTCACCAGGTTTAGACGGGAACTGATGATTGATTTTTCACTCTACAAGTGCCCTGAAATTGTCAGATATTGAAATGAGGTTTTCGCATGGGAGAACACAGTCTTTATTGTAGAATTCTTCCTGAACACTTGCAGCTTCCTTGATCTAATTGACTCTTATCATACTGAATTGAGTTTTCTGGAAAATCATCCCCATAAACTGAAGTCATACCATGAAATCCTATATAAGAGCATCATGTCTACAACACAGTGAAACCTGTGTTACTGGTCACCTATATAAGACAGCCTCCTGCCTTTAGCTGCCAGTACTGATGTATCATCCCTGTACACCTGTATTGAGCAACAACCATCTTCCAGTAGCCATTTTCCAGTTGTATCCCATGACTGCTTGCTTCTTTGTTGGAAAGTAGTTTACAGTCCAACCTCCCCAAACTATATACACCTGCCTAGAGCAACAACCTTCCTAGAATGACTCACATTTTCTTTCCCATTGTGTCAGTTATACACATATAAGGAATCTACCTCTCCAGAACAACACTTCTCCACAACAAACACATTTCTGTGTTGCCAAGGGTGTTCGCTCCTGAGATGTTGCACTGTACCTACCTGATGTACCAAATGTTGAATTAAAAAGTCTGTTTTGTTCTTTTGTATATTTTGTTTGGATTAATTGATTTCTACATTTTTTGTAACTTATTATTAACTACTCTTGATGAGTTTCTAGAGTTCTGATCAGAATGAAAGCACAGTGGAGGTCCAGGTCGATTGCCACTGCTGGGATTTTAACCGGCAAACTCTTAGTTAGGAGTCAAACTCTCTATCCCTTATGGCACCTTCCTTGTTCAATACAAAATATAATCATGAAAAGTGATCTAGAAATATGATTTCATAAATATTGTACCAGTTTTTTGGTCAATAAATTTGATAATTCTACATTATCTTCCTTACTAAATGTTATCACACATAATGGATAGAACTTTTTTTAAGATGATCTGATCACCTGTAAATGTAGTTAGTAGGTTTGATATACAACAAACACTTGCTGAAAGATAGAAACATTTTTTGCATCAAGCTAATACTGTTTTGTTTATATATTTTGTAGATCAGAATCTTTAGCAGACAAAATTAACTTCTATTAGTCTCGTTTCTTTCCTGCTTGTCTGCCATTTAACTCCCAATAAACTACATTGTTTTATTACTTTGAGCACACAACATGGTTTAGTTGTTGCATAAGTGAACTTGAGTCAATCTGGTTAAGGAAGGAGAGTTATATTTGATTCAGAGCTGTCCTAACTCCATTTGAATTAGCAACCTTTACTCCATTTGTTGTAGCCAACCTTACTTAATTTGTATACGTCATTCTTGCGCAATTTATATTAGCCATACTTTCTCCACTTGCAATTTAACCAACCTTACTCCAAGGTTACAATGTTACTCCATTTGTATTAGTCATCCTTGCTCCATTTGTATCAGCCATCCTTACTCCATTTGTATTAGCCATCCTCACTCCATTTGTATTAGCCATTCTTACTCCATTTATATTAGCCATTCTTACTCAATTTATATTAGCCATCCTTACTCCATTTATATTAGCCACCCTTACTTCATTTGTATTAGCCATCCTAACTCCATTTCTATTAGCCATCCTTACTCCATTTGTATTTGCCATCCTTACTCCATTTGTCTTTGCCATCCTTACTCCATTTTATTAGCCATCCTTACTCCATTTGTATTAGCCACCCTTACTCCATTTGTATTAGCCATCCTTACTCCATTTGTATTAGCCATCCTTACTCCATTTGTATCAACCACTCTTACTCCATTTATATCAGCCATCCTTACTCCATTTATATCAGCCATCCTTACTCCATTTGTATCAACCACTCTTACTCCATTTGTATCAACTACTCTTACTCCATTTGTATCAACTACTCTTACTCCATTTGTATCAGCCATTAAATTCTCCCACCATTTGTATTAGCTTAGGTGACATATATCACAGGTTTAACCTGATGTGTAATTTTGAGATATATGTTCTTTAATATCAAGCAGTGATCCATGTTTTACATGTCCACATTTACAGTTGTACTCCAATAAGGCATAAAAACAGACCAGGGTCTTTGCATTGGGATAGATCTGACTGTATAATATTTTTCTCTTTCTAAACTTAAAGAATTATTAAGGGTCAACAAGTTAAAAGTTGGTAACACTTCACATGACAATGATATATAAATATGAGTGACAGTAATTTAAAGATTTTTCTGCCTAGTTATGCACATATCACCTTTTGTCATTTTTTGTAAATGTTTTATATAACAAGTTGTCATTCTGTCACAGTAACCGATGGTTTTATTACATAAGTATGTTTGTTTATTGTATAAATGATCATATTTCAAATAATTTACACTTATGCTGTCACTGAAGCTGCGTACAGTTGCTCTAAAACTTAAAATGATAGTCTGAGTAACAGTGGCTTGAATAGTTACACCATAAAATGGTAGAGAAAAAGTTAAATAAAAAATCAAAGCACTGAAAGAACTTTTATTATAAACTTCGATAAAATCAAAGTACCAAAAGCACTGGAGGGTTAAGGCTTTATCCTTTGTTTGTCTGTTACGAAATAATCTTAAACCATGATATGCAAAAACAAGTGTTTCCTTAGACTCTTGTGCGACAAACATTCAGCAATGACATTATTAGCATTCATTATTCTGTGTACATTTGCATTAAATGAATATTTAAATGGAGATAGGGACCAGTTACTTTATTACATATCAAGATCATAGGTGTATCATATAATTGTGCATACTTACAGACTGCTATGAACTCCATAATTTATTTTGTTACTTAAATATGTTCTCATAGCCTATCACAAACTTTGATGGTTTTAGTGCTTTTATAACTTTTATTTTTGTTTTGCATTAATCTGTACATTTTTATGGAGAGAGATTGTATCACCTGTTTGGTTTTGTTGTCTAAAAAATCAGATGGTTTCTATTTAGAGTTGGTTACTAAAAAAAATGGAGGCTAGACATTTGAAGTGAAGTGAGAGGTTTCTAGGAAATGTCTTAAATCCTAACTATGCAAGCCATGTACTAAAAATTTAAATAGTTTGTATGCTTCACTTACTCACACCATTGTAGCAAACAGAATAAGATTTTTCAAATGAAAGTAAAAGCATTAGGTTAATTATAATAAATCAAACTATGCATCTGGATAAATGATATAATTTTGGTTTTTAAGAAAAAATAGGCAGCTCCTAGCCCAGTCCCATGAGGTCAGTAGAGGAATACTTCGCTTAATCATTCAAAACATTTGATTGATCAAGAAAAGAAATTCCAAGTGCATATGCTTGAGGAAGGAACAAAGAGCAATGTCTTAATTAAGTTAAAAACTGGGAAATTTAATTATGATCGGCATAGAAAGAAGTATGCGATGATATGAGAATTCTGTACTTTTTTATTTCAGTTCCACTTTATTGAAATGAAAATATTTCTGTTATATAACGTACAGCATTCATTTTTACATGATACTGTTTTTCTGTGAAAAATGGTAAAATTTTTATGATACTTTCACCAATTAAAGCTGCTGGTCTTTCACAGTTTAAACTAAAAATTTGGGTATAGAATAAATTTCTTCTTCTCAACGTGTTCAGATCTCGGACATAATGCTGAAGCCAAATCAATTTACTTTTTGCAGTATACACTGTTAGTGACAAATTTGATACTGAAATGTAGATCAGAAGGTGATAACAATTAAAAGGATCATTTACAACCTTGTCAATCATTAAGGTTATAAAAGGGACATCAAATTTGGTTTAAGATTTATAAAATGTAGTGAAAAGAGAGTCTTAACTTATTAAAGTAATTTATGTCACAATTCATGAGACCTACCGATCAGTCTATGTCAGTTTAAAAACGGTGAAAAAAGACTGAAAGTGTTTAAAAATATGTTAATTAATTCATTTTAGTACCTGTCCTGTGTTGAAAAAAGATTCATTATTTTTGTACTTTTTGAATAACGAAAAAAAGAATAGAAAGAAGTTTATAAAATTATAGAGAGGGTCAATTTCACATTTTCGTGAAGATGCGATAGACATACAATAGAAGTCTATACGTCAAAATCGTTTAAGACTATGTTAGAACACAGTTCTACCATTATTACAGTAAAGTTTGTTTATAACGATCTCCTTGGGACTGTTTAGATTTGTTCCTGATTTGATTTGATTTGAAGCAAATTTTATAAAGGTCCGACCGTAAGAGAAATTATGTTAGCTTGAATTTGTGGATGAGACCTTAGATTTGTTCCTTATATCCAGAGTTTGTTATATCCATATAGAATATCATATAAAAAGTTAGAAGAAAAATACGCTTTGGCAGAATAAATTTATTCCTTATATCAGGAATTTTGCTATATCTGGAGTCGTTTATAATATACTGTATATCAGTAAATATATTATTCATGGGTGATGCGATGGTGGAGTGATTAACACTGTAGACTACCAATCCGGAGGTCCCTGGTTCCAATCCCTGCTTGGGCACTAGAAATTTCAGAAACGCTTTTCTAGAGATGAACTGGTTAGAAACCCAGAGGTAGTCTCACATGTATCGATGCTATACACCAGGCATGTGTAAAAGAACCAAGGGGTCTATTAGGGTCTGGTACCAAGATTCCCTTGTATCTACATCTGTCTCTCTTCAACCTGCGCCTGTCAGGAGTCTTGCATGGCAAATTCTCCAAGGGAGAAGTCCAAGGGTCGGCCGGGACTTATAATTAATCAAAGGAAAAATTTATTATTCTATGTATGAGTATTAAAGGTGCTAATGGGACTTTTAGGTCATGATCTTGGAAAAAGATGTGTTTTCTTAATTTGCTACTGTATGTTTTCATGGTCTGTGTAGATAATGATCAGCATGCACATTTTGTGTATGTTTCGTTGGGCTGTACCAACAAATGAATCCCAGTTGTGTGCAGAGAATATAAAGCTTTTTATTAAATTTATCATAACATTTTTTCTGGGCAAATGATGATACCAATTGATGTGAAATGCAATTATAGACTTTAGTCAGTTGTCTCCCTTTATCACTATCTTTCATTTGGATTACTCTGTTTTAATCACTATTTCATTTGTTATATGTGGTAATAAGGGAGGTAATTTGTAAATCACTAAAGTCTCCCATTCTAAGTGAAATTGGTATAAAAGATATAATACCATAAATAATTTTGAAAAATCCTGATAATGTGAATCAGCAATATTTGATCACTGGCCTGAAAGTGTTAAGATCCTAATAAATGTCACTGCTGACTGAGGGAGACAGGTAGTGTTTATGTTTTTCACATCAGGAAATTTTTTATATGAAGTTTTTTTTCAGATTTATTTCAATTTTTTTGATGTTTGAGCCAATAATAATTTGTGATATCTATCATAAGGAGACTGGGGTTTAACGGTTTGTCAGATTTCTGTTTTTACATTTTATACTTATGCACTTAGTGAATAAAGATGTTAAGATTAAAAGATATCGTAGATTTTTTTTATTTCAGTTTCACTTTATTGAATTGAAAATATTTCTGTTATGTACAGGGAAAGAAAGTTTGTAATGCAGTTATACCTTGATTCTATTAATGTATAAGATTTCTTTCAGATAATGATTATACACTTCAATATGATTATCGCAATTTTAATGTAATACATTCACCAATGGTTTGGTATTATTAAAAAAAAAACAAGCATTGCGAAAGTTATAGCTAAATAACATCAATATATATATATACAACAGTTTCATTTCTATTGAACATAGTTGAAAAATGACAAAATATTTTTTGACCCACTGGGTCATTAAATGATTTTCTATGAATTTGATATGATAAATTTGTGTTTTCATGCACTAATAAAAGAAACAGTTGAGCATAAGTTTTGTTTTTTTTCTAAACATTTTTCATGTTTTAAGAACAATGCTTCAGTTATTTTACTTGACCATAATTCCCTGTTGTATGAATTTGAGTTTCAGCAGTATATTTTGGTCATTTTAAACAGGCTGGCAGTTTTACCTAATCATCATTCCTCAGGGAAGAACCAGAACTAGACCCCTTACCTCTGTAAGAAGGTGCCAGCTTTCTCGCATAAAGTGCTATGGTTGGTAACAGGGCTTGTACCCATGACCTCAATCTATGAGAGGTTTCAGTGTATATATCTGAAAATTGACTTTTCAGAAATATGAATTTTTAAGACAAAGGAAGGGAAGTCTCAGGGTTGGGTGCATAATATAAAGGTTACTACTTTAACAGGTTTTATTGTTCATCATTCAAATGCAGTTATGGTCCCAATGTAGCAGCCACCTTCCATAAGCAACCAATATATACAGTGCAACCTCTCAGGAGCCAACACCCTTGGGAACACAGAAATGTGCTTGTTGTAGAGAGGTGTAGCAGTTGTTCTGGAGAAGTCGATTCCTTATTATAAGTTGACACAATGGAAAAGAAAATACGTGTCTTTGTGTGGTTGTTGCTCTAGGGAAGTGTCGTTTGGTGAGGTTAGACCGTATATCTTAATTGACCAATTTTACTGTGTAAACACCTGTAGAAATCACTCACCCTCTTTGAGTGGCCATTTTGGATGCATCTTTTGGTGGGCAGCTTATACAAAGGTTTGACTGTATTTCCAGAACGTACGAGACAAGAAGTACCCGAGTTTCGGATAAATCAGGATTCTGGACAATTGCATGATCTACTGATAATGTCCTGATTATACTATAAATACTTAAAGATATATACTTTAAAAGAAACATGCTTTTAAAAGCTATTAATCATAATTTAGATTAGATTATCTTAAAGTTGATTACAGAGCCTGTTATCATAGTCTTAAATACAGAAATTTATAATCATTTTATTAAAAACGACTTAATCAAAAACCTTTTTAAAACTGTTTTAAATAGACAGCTAATGTCACTGCAGATGTGAACCAGGCAGCAATAAATCATATTTATTCATTATTTTATATTTTACTCAACTTTGATAGAGTTTTTATTTAGTTTTTGCCGACTGCTGGTGGCATTTAGTGATTCTGCCTTTGCGACAAATACAGACCATGATAAGTGATGTTTGCTATTCAGTCATTAAAATCTCCAGTTATCACCTCGAGGAGTAAAAATATTTTGACCGGACAATTCCATTTTACCGGTAGACAATTATTTGATAAGCGTTCTAGGACAAAACTATTGGCTTCAACTATTACACTATCCTGTAGTAAAAGTGCACAAAAAATAAAATTCAAGTCCTTTTTAGAAAATTATTTGGTAAGTGTTTTCGGACAAAACTATGGGCTTCAACTATTACATTATCCTATAATAAAAGTGCACACTAATTAAAATTAATTAAAAGTATTCATAAATATGCTCTGAAGATTTAATAGTATCGATTTTGGAGCTTTAAGGTTAATTATTTTTTTAGAATTAAATCAACGTCTGTGCGTAGCTTTTTCAAAAGAAGTAGAACTGGCTCAGTGAGCCCTTCGGCGCTTCTCATAAAAATCAAGGTAAACATTTTTTCCAGGTAATTTTTATCACTGCCATCTATTATTATCGTTATTAAATCATGTTCAAAATCACGTCATGCTGTGCGGATGTTACGCAGTTACGCAAGTGTGCCACTTTACGACTCACCAATTTTTTTTATCTAAGTGATTTATAGTAAAGTTTCTATCTGTTTTAATACAGCAAAGATTGAGCAATGGTCGTTTACAGTAATAATATCTTGGAATAATTTCAGAATCTTAAAATTCAGGGCAGAAAATAATATTCAGCAAACTGGCTGCTCTTTTCGACGTAAATCATTAAACCATCTTCTGCATTGCTCTTTTTAAATTTCATTACAGCGCTATTGTTCTTCTGCATATCGGAGCATCTAATTAGATTGAATTAAAACTGCTAATGCAGGAATCTGTTCAAGACATAATTTCATTAAAGCTCTGAAATTTCCTTTGTGCCAAGACACTTGTCTGGGTTCATAAAAATCAGCGCCAGATCTTTTGTTTGAGACCCTAGAGCAAAAACCATATTGATGCTGCTGGATTTATAAAATCGCTGCACAGATTATGCCAATAATTGTTGAAACAGTTCCTGCATAATAGCTCATTTTCATCAAACTTTTCTCGAAACATCTGTATGAGGTTGTAAATAAGTGAAAGTTAGGGTCAATAGCTAAAAGGTCAAGGTCAGAAGGCACAGTATAAACTGAAAACTGTAACTGTTCTTTAACTGAAGTGCTAATTAATGAAGAATTGCCTCCAAATTATATAGGGTTGGCAGAAGATAATCATTTAAAAGGTCAAGGTCAGAAGGCTCTATAAACCTAAAACTATTTTTGCTCTTTAACTGAAGTGCTAATTAATGTAGCATTGCCTCCAAACTGTATAGGTTAGGCAGAAGACAGCATTCTATAGATTATCCATTTAAAGGTCAAGATTAAAAGGGGGCAAAAATCTACAAAACAAATTTTATACCAAACTTCGCTAGAAGCATCAGTTGTTAGTCTAACCTGCAGTAATTTTATTGTTATTTAGGGTCAAATTGTTAAAGGTCAAGGTCACAGAATATTGCATTACATTTTGTCTTCAAACTTGATAAAAGATTGAAAGTTCAGAACAAAAGGTCCTGATTGAATCAGTGGGTATTCATTCAAAGATCAAAGTCTTTTTGCCGGGTCGGGTCGGGGGTGGGGGACGGTTAAATACACTAGAGTAGCTGACAAAAATTTTTGTTAAATTTATTCATTTGGAGAAGTTATCAGGCATCCCTCCTGGAAAGCTGGATAGGAAAGTTAGATATGTGTTCCAAATTACCAGTTATACACCCTGGGAATGTGATAAATTACACAGATCTTATTTCGTTTAATTTTTGTCACACTGTGTTTATAATTAGAAAGTACCAAAATGTATATTTTATAGTAAACTGGATTTATTTCAAGTGTTGCCGGGGGTAACGCAGGTAGTTAGACCTGATAGCGTTTTCGTTAAATTTGATAAAAGATTGTCATTAATTTAAAATCGTTTTTGCTAAATCATTTTCACTTTGTCGTATGCAATATAATCCAACATCTAGTAGATAAATTACAAAAAGATGAAATATCAGGTACGGTATTTAGCTCTGCTTCAAGTGAAAGCTCTCATGAGCCAACGGAGATGTCTAGCTTACTTAAGCCAAATTAAAGCTCAGTCGTGCATGAAGATTCATGATCCATTAAACGTTCATCGGTACATCTAGGAGCCATTGAGATACTGTTTCAGCTCTCTGAATCAAATTCATTATAATTTTTATGCAGATCTCACTCAAATTTGGTAAGCGGCTACGTAATTATGTGTTTGAAAGCTTACTGCTAGTTCTTTGATGTATGCCTAATTAAATGTTTCTTTAAACAAAAACAAAACCAAAACAAGTTGTCTTGTATGATAATTACCTAGGGCAAATAAATAATGTTGGGTTGTATTTATAAAACCTTTCACTTGATACTGTTTAAAAAAAATTCACTTATTTAGACTTCATGAAATATTGCCTATCTCAAAATAGATTTTAAGTGCATCTGTCGAAAAGATTTCAATTTAAACTTTTTCTGTTATTCCAGTTATGGGTATTTTGTTTCTGACTGGTTAGATTTTTGAGATTGATTTCTGTATAGTTGCAGTCAGGTTTCTGAATGGTTATATTTGAAATTGAGTTTTGTTGCAGCCAGTTTTCTGATTGGTTAGATTTAGTTAATACTAATTTAATTTAGCTGGATTGTGAAGAAAGCTTGTAGCTTATCATTAGTCACTCTCGTGTCCACTTCCTAAAAAACCAGTACTGGTGTCATATGAGGAGGTACGGTCATGACCCTCAGTGGGGCTTGAACCTGCAACCTCCGGGATTAGCGGCAGACACTTTATCCTCTACACCACCACTCCCCTTTGAAATTGAGTTCTGTTGCAGCCAGTTTTCTGATTAGTTAAATTTGAAGTTGGGCTCTGTTACAACCAGCTTTCTGACTGGTTAGATTTGAAATTGAGTTCTTTTGCAGCCAGCTTTCTGATTGGTTAAATTTGAAATTGAGTTGTATTGCAGTCAGTCAGAAGCCATAGATTTTTGACTGGTTTCCGTCTTAAAAAAACATATAGCTGCAAGCCATTTCATTGTGCAGTCTGCCAGCAAAGCAGAAAGGCGACACTCAATCTCCAGTGACTGTTCATCTGTTTGTCTGTATTGCTTTTACACAATGTTAATTGACTTCAGACTTGGAACCGAGATAAATGGTCAAACAAAAGAAATATAACTCTTGTAACAGTATTTCGTAAGTTAATCCCCTTTTCTGCATCTCCCTTACACTTGTTTGTCTTGCCTTTAATAGCAAACCGCCTATAAATCCATGTTTGGCCTTAAAATCAGTGTAGAATGAAACATCAAGACTGGACAATTTTGCCACTTTTGAATGACTCTCATTTGGTTTAAAGGATCAGCTGTAAATTAAGGTCATGAAATAGGAGATGTTTGGTAAACACGATTGTGGTTACAGGGCCTTTACCTCAGGTAGGAGGGTCCCTGGTTCAATCCCCAACAGTACCATGAAGGTCGTGCCCTTAGGAAAAACACAGATATTTCCACATTGACACTCTCTCTTTCAGGTTTATTCCATCTGGAGTGAGCCTCGAGAGCGATTAAGTTTTAAGTTCTAAATAAATTAGTATAAATTGCACATTGTGTCCAGGTGAACACAAGACCATCAAAGTATGCACCCACTTGTTTTTTAGCCTAGAAACAAAAAATCAAAATTAGGATTTTTCCACCAAAATTCCTAGTTTTTATCAGTGCTTAAATATTTTATACATGAGCGTGTGCTGATAACGATTTCAGTATATTATGATATAAACTGTTCCAAATGATAATATCAGGGTATTTAATGAGTTTAAAAATTTGAACCGCAAGTTAATCGGAACCACGCAGGTGCTCTGCGATCATAAAAGACAAACTTATCGACAAAAAACTCTTATCTTAATGGTAAAATAGTAGAGTGAGCATCACTCATTATAACAGATAGATACAGCAGCTTCAAATTGTGAGTGCACTTGCTTTTAACTCCCGCTACTGTCAATAGGTTGAGCATTATAGTTGTTGGGTTCACAGACCTTTGCACATTTAAAAAAGTGATTCGTATTTCCAAACGTCCTGCCGAGCTAATGAACTATGGATTCAAAAGCTGGCGTGAACTGTCAGAAAACAACAAATTGTTGAAAAATTTCTCTGGAAAGTCATACAGCATATTTATGACAGGCTTTTGATAACTTATTACAGTTCTTCTAAAAACTTTGTTTTGAGCGAGTTATGGCCTCCATTTTTGCAAATGGAGCTTTTATATATCAATGACCAGTGTGTTTGATTCAGATTTCCTACAAGATGATAATTATAGCTGTGAAAATGCACGTTAGCTTCAAGCTTTTGTGCTGTATGACTTTTTGTCTTGTACTAAGTACATTAGGCCTTTGTTATCTTGGACTTTGCTAAGTTTTACTCCTGTTCATCTCACAGACATTTACAGATCCTGAAATGAAGCCTTAATATTATGTGAAGTCTAAATTTTAAGTCAAATTTCTTTTTAAGTCAAATTTATGTTTCTATCGTTCTCAAACATGTCATCTTACCGAGTGTGGACTGTATCTGTGAGGTGTAGATTATGTTTTAAAAAGTTCCAGCTTCTGAGATGTTGACTCTTTGTGTTAATGTCTTGTGAGCTATTAAGAAGCTAACTCCTCTGAATACCTGAGTTTATCATTGGAACACATTCACTGCCGTGGAATAATTTATTGTAACTATTGCATGTGCAAATTGTGTTGCAGTTCATATTTTTGGAGGATTGGACTTGCCCAAATATGTTGCCTAGTTGAATAAAAACTTTATTATTATTATCATTATTATCATTATTATTCTCATCATCATTATTATTATTATTGTTATTAACCAGGTTTTCCGAAGGAAAAATCCTGGTTATTAGATTGAGGTATGTCGGCGGGGGGGGGGGGGGGTGCAAACAATTTCTTCTGTGCGCAACTCCTCCTACATTTCTCAACGGATTTCAACCAAACTTTCACAGAAGTATTGTCATGAAGTGCCCTGGCGCATATTGTCGGGGTTTTGTGATTTGGTCATTTTTGACAGAATTATGGCCCTTTGTTTTTTTCACATATGTAATTCTTCTGTGCGCAACTCCTTCTACACTTCTCAAGGGATTTCAACCAAACTTTCACAGAATTATTGTTACCAACCGCCCTGGCGCATATTGTCGGGGTTTTGTGATTTGATCATTTTTGACAGAATTATGGGCCTTTGTTTTTTTCCACATAATGTAATATATATAGAGAAATACTCTTCTGTGTGCAACTCCTACATTTCTCAAGGGATTTCAACCAAACTTTCACAGAACTATAATTGTGAACTAAAGAATTTTGAATATATAATGTTCTGCCCGGTGTCCAGTCCGTCCGTTGTAATAAAAGGGAGAATACTCTGTTATTATAAAGGGGAGAATACTCTGTTATTACTGTCATTTTTAGAATAGATTACCAGTCCTGTATACTTTGGTATTCTGTTACAGTAAGATGACAAAATTTCTCATGAGACCAGCGTTTCAAACCCCACACAGAGCAAGTTTTTTTTTTTTTCTTTTTTTTTTTTTTAATAATTTTTGCCTGAATTATGGCCTGCCCTTTGTGTTAATGTCTTGTAGTATTAAGAATACTGTCACGTGCCCACTTCCTCCTACATTTCTCAAGATATCTTAAACCAAACTCTCACAGAACTGTTGTCATAGTGCCCTCGTGCATATTGTCTGGGTTTGTGTTTGGATCAATTTTGCCTGAATTATGGCCCTTGCTTTTTTACACTGTAATAAATAGAAGAAGACATTTGTTTCTTATTCCATTATGTATATCTACTGACTTTAAAAACATATTTTGCGTATTATTATTGAAAATGAAAACCTTTTTTTATTATCTCATTACTTTTATTATTATTATTATTATTATTATTATTATTATTATCATCATTATTTTTTATTATTATCATCATTATCATTATTATTATTATCGTTATTGTTATCATTATTATCATTATTATTGTCATCATTATCTTTTATTATTATCATTATTATTATTATTATTATCATTATCATTATTATTATTATCATTATTATTATTATAATTATTATTATTATCATTATTATTATTATTATAAAAGCAACAGTTGTAATAACATCTCAGCTATCCTTTAATAAACAAATGATTTTGTTGTTTGGTTTCATACCCATATTCCTGCAAGCAATTTCAGATGGGTAACTTGCCTGGCTGCTAAAAATGGGTTTGACTGTATGCAAGAGACATGAAGTATCGTTAAGTCACCTCTATTAGTATATCCAACAATGATATCTTTGTAAGAGATTTGTCGGAAATTTTCAGCTTTCCAATCGACACTTTAAGTGATTCATTGGCCATGATATTCTGAGATATTGTCATTACTTTGGCAAGGAATTTGTCAGTTTGTAATAAACTTAAATATTAGATTTCACCAATTTTTCACGTTTCTGGCGAAATTGTTGAAAAATGTGTGAAAAATATCTGATTTCCTTCACTTCTGATTGACATTCGTGCAATCCTACGCTCGGAAAGCGATATATGATTTAACTTCAGAAATTTGCTGCCAAGAGTAAAGAATGTTCTATCAATTTGTGAAGCCAACAGAAAGCAAAAAACAAAAGAGCCAATCAGGCTTTGATGCTATTTCAGTACGTAGGTTTAAGTGATTTTCTAACACGGGTCGTAAGATGTAATCTCGTAAACGATTTTATGCCAAATTCGAAACTTTTTCTACTTGTTTGCCAGCAATGAGCAGTAAAAATGTGCTTCCTGATATTTTGTATGCAGTAACCTTCAGAATGGCAAAAAATCAATTAAATTTGATTTTAAAAAATTTCAGCTCACCTGATCGCAGAGTGATGTAAATAAGGTATACAGTCAAACCTGTGACAAAAACCACCTGCAAAATACAGACTACCCTGTGAATAAAGATCAACATGGAGACAATAATGGCCTATTTGTCTGTTACTAAAATTTTGTAAATTATGACAACCTACAATCCCTGTCTTTTTCTGGGTTTCATAGAATGACTTAATTTTTTTAAAAATGTTTTTTGTTTGTATAAATTATTTGCTTTGCTTTTTGGGTCCACCGTCCTCGTTTGAGGCTTAAAGCGGTACGACCCGGGCTTTAATGTTTAAATCAGTTCATAGTACTCTTTCCTGCTACATGCCATTTACTACGCAAAAGAAAAAGTTAGAGTCATCGGTACTTACCTACAGAAAAAGACAGTCTGAGAACCTATGGGATTACAGTGATCTTTCAATTTTCAATAAGCCATTTACTACGTACGCAAAAAAATTAGAGTTCATCGGACTTCTGTACAGAAAATAGACAGTCTGAGAACCTATGTATTACAGTTGATCTTCAATTTTCAATAATGCCATTTACTACGTACGTAGCAAAATAGTTAGAGTTCATCGGTACTTACTCTACAGAAAATAGACAGTCTGAGAACCTATTGGTGTATTACAGTTGATCTTTCAATTTTCAATAATGCCATTTACTACATACGCAATAGTTAGAGTTCATCGGTATTACTCTACAGAAAATAGACAGTCTGAGAACCTATTGGTGTATTACAGTTGTCTTTCATTTCAATAATGCCATTTACTACGTACGCAATTGTTAGAGTTCATCGGTACTTACTCTACAGAAAATAGACAGTCAGAACCTATTGGTGTATTACAGTTGATCTTTCAATTTTCAATAATGCCATTTACTACGTACGCAATTGTTAGAGTTCATCGGTACTTACTCTACAGAAAATAGACAGTCTGAGAACCTATTGCTGTATTACAGTTGATCTTTCAATTTTCGATAAAACAGTATGTATAAACATTATAAAAGTACATACATTAAGTGGTTCCCCACGACATCACCTACGTCAGATCTTGTGGAATATTAGAAGCAGACAGAACATGATTATTCCAGTTTTGAGTAAATTTGAAGTATTTAACAGAATTTACTTTTTCTGTTATCATTGTTCATTCATTCTTCCTTCTTCTCGCTAGTTGCAGTCAGCCTGTAGGTGCAAAAATGACATTGTTTAACAAGAATTTTTTTTTTCATTCATTAAAGTTTTAGTAATCTACTTCTTCATAGATGATTAATTTTGTCATTCTGATCCATGATATGCAACTTTTTCTAAATAAATATAAAGGAAAAGAACCTGTTCATTATTTTGCAATGAAATACATCACGCTTTCCGTGGGCAACATGTGCGATAAATAACGCACACATCCAATCCTATTCCATGTTTATAAATTACCAAGAAATGTTGTTTTGAAATGAACATAGGTCCGGGTATTTTTAAAAAAAAAAAGTGTTTAGAATCAAAATAATGAAGCAGCCTTCCAGTAAAGTACAGAGAAGAGTGATACGATAGAATAGCGTTTTAACTAGATATCTAAGGCTCCAAACATTTAATTTTTAATTCCTGTTTTACTCAAAAATAAAATTTTAAAAGGTAAACTCTATCAAAGGGAATTTCCTTTTTAAAGTGTTGAATACTGGTAAGTCTTGAATAATTAGTACATTGTATGTAGATATTTATAATTAAAAGTTAAAGGTGGAACATTTATTTAATCAGTAAAAAAAATGCAGTTCAAAAGGATCGATTGTAAAAGTGAGTGTAACTAAAGATAACATTAAAGCTGAGTTTAAATAGTTAAAAGATAAGATTAACGCTGAAGTTTAAATTAAGTTGAAGTTAAAATGGTTTAAAGATCGCTTTAATTGCTAGTTTGAATCAGCATGTTTGTCTATCTGACTGACTGTCAATTGTCCATTTGAAGTTTGAAATTTAGTCCAATACAAGAAACTTTATTTACGTTTCTATTTAAATATTTGTGTGACAAATAGTGTCAGTTGTGAAATATTGATTGGATTTTAGATTTAAGAAAAGATTAGCGTAAATTTACGGCATGTTACGTTTAAGGCATGTTACGCTTTAAGACCACCTGAGGTATAATTGTCCAGTTATAGTCATATTATGACAGTGTAAACAAAACAGTGCGAAAAGGATTACCATAGGTTGTATACAAAAAATATTTTGTAGTATTACGCTGAAATTATTTTTAACCTTGAAATAAATCAAAGGAAGCATATAACGGAATTAATGCCATTTGGTTTATGATTGAGTGAGCTGTATTGGTAAGCATTTATGACTTTGCATTTGAAAAAACATTAAACATTAACGTGGAGGGATCTAGGACGTCTGCCGTGTAGATCAGGATCAGGATACGTTTTTGATGAACGTCAACTCGACTATTCATAAGTGAAGATTAATTGCAATTTAACAGTCAAATGATAAGAGTTGAATATAGACGTGCAAGCTTGTTATAGTCTACACTTGTTACGGAAATAGAAATATCTGTCATCTTTTGGGTAAGGTTTCACTGGCAGTCATAAATCAAGGCAGCCTCTTGCTGGTTAATTAATACTTATCATGCACTAAAAGACTTTCAAAAATGAAACCCTCATCTATCATAGTAGCACAGTTACAATAATGTTTATTCATTTCCAAGGCTTTGTATATTTGCACCATATGAAATAAGCATAATATTAGATAAGATTGTCACATATTGAACTCTACCCAGATATTATGCTTAACTTGCAAAATGGACTTGTCCATCTCTCAGTTTGGATAATTCCATTACTTGTTGATGGGGGTTTTCAAGAAAACATTTACTGCCTGAATAGCAAACAATGCAGATCATGATTAGACTGCATGGATGTGCAGGCTGATCATGATCTACACTGGTTGGATGGGCCAGCATGGTAAGGCCTTTTGCTACATTCAAACTGCTGCAGATTAAAACATTAAGCTGCAGAAACAAAACGTTTTATTTGTTAAGAAATATTGCACAGCCGACACTGGCTGAGACTGTTTAAAATTGGAAGTATTTCTGAAACACTGCCAGCTTGGGGGGTTTTCACGTTCATTTCCCTGAAGACAATCCCTGATCACTTGTAAATTTTTTTGAAATGAATCCCCCAATATCTGCTTTTAACTTTCGTCCAAGATTTCATTAATTTTTGAAGCAGACGGATGCAAGGGTGTCTCCTATGATCGTAAATTAAAACTTGAAATGCACAGTTAGGCAGCCAGTAATTATTCAAATTAACAGAAGATGATCTGAAATTGCATGAAGACGTTTTGCACAATTTAATACGCTTTTTCACTGAACCATAGCAGTACAACATTAAAAGGGAGTGTAAAAGAACCAGAGAAGGAATGGATAGATTGGTTTATGGTTTTGGTTAATTAACACTGATAATTAATGCCCTGATGATTGACACAGTCAGTAATTGATGGCAAAATCATAAATCTACTTCGGGCATACACCAAATAGCATTGTGGTGTGCAAAAGTTTTATTTCTTTTTTTACAACAATATTAATGGAGCTATCAGTGTTTGATGACTTCCAGCTATTTAATGATTTTCATCTACCTTTTCTTGTTATTCTGTAGAATACTTATTAGATCATAATAGATTAATTATTTCATTGTTTTGCCCACCTATTCTTTATCTTATAAGCTGTCTTTATTCAGTTTGATTCCAAAGAAATCCGAAAACCAGATATCACTGATATGGTTTCTATTGGGTTTTTCCTGCTAGAAAGTAGAGTTACAAATGTATATGAAAGCAGTTTCTGAAATTTGTTTATTTCAGTTCTGCCATTACTGTTTAGCACATAATGCTACCTGTGGACAAGAGAGTTATTGCCCTTGTGTTTTCTTCATTTTAATTTCTTTTTGGCTTATTCATACATGTGGTAATACACCATTTCAACGCGGGTAACAGGCTATATGCATTTTGTCTTCTTACTGTTGGGTACATTAGTTTACACGTTTAGCTTACACTAGATTTTAACCAGGCAGTCATGAGAAGGAAAATTAATGCTTAGCAATGGCATGTACTGGGATCAACACATTGTTTTCGGCATAGTTTAGGGATTTATAAGGTTGTTGAAAGGGCTTGGTCATACTCTCGGCCCTTTGTTGTTGGTCAGTCAAGACACTTTGCTTTCAACAATTGATACTGATACAGCCCAGTCAGCCATTTGTTTATATCAAAATAACCCATACTCATGCAACACCCACATTCTTTAAAAAGGCATTTGGGACACATCACTTGGGGTTTGACAGTAGTTGATGAAGCTATTCAGCCCACATGAGAGCCCCTGTGACAAAAAATGAGGAATTTAATATACATCTGGTATTACATTTAATGACATTTTAAGATAATAATTACTAAGATTCTATATCTATATTTGTGGTTTAAAGGTATCTTGCCATCTTAATTTGTGTCATTAGTAGATTTGTTTGGCATCTGATAGTAATTAATGATTTCATTGAGTGGGGAATCAATAGAGACTTTGTTCTTGATGTATGCATTAGATGGGTGTATACAATGTAAAGAGCATTTACCACAGGCCTGGTTTATACACTTGATTAGGTATCAAAGTGAGCGAGAACTGTAACTCTGTAGAATACTTATTCTGACACTATGTTTATTATACATAGCAGATTTGTGTACATGTTTTCTATATATAGCATATTTAAATACATGTATTCTATATATAGCAGATTTATATACATGTTTTCTATATATAGCAGATTTATATAGTGTTTTCTATATATAGCGTATTAATATACATGTATTCTATATATAGCAGATTTACATACATGTATTCCATATATAGAAGATTTATATACATGTATTTGATATATATTTTCAGATGATTGATCTGAGAAGAGAAAGAAGAGAGTGTTATAAATAAACTAATATCAGGTATGTTTCTTTGTTCTTCTAATTGTTATCATAACATGTTTGGTATAAATTTCAAAGACTGGGTCAGTGACTTTGTGTCAATTCAAATATAATGCCACTATCTTATGTCTTGCTAAAAAGTAGGTCACTGTCTTGTATCACTTATAAATGAGGTCACTGACTTGTGTCATCTTAAAACTAGGTCATGGACTTGTGTTGTGTTTAAAAAGTAGGTCACTGTCTTGTGTCACTTAAAAAAAACTAGGTCACTGACTTGTGTCATGTCAAAAAGTATGTCACTGTCTTGCCATGTTAAAAAACAAGGTCAATGTTTTGTGCCACTTTAAAAAACAAGGTCACTGATTAAGGTCACTTCACGAAAACTAGGTCACTTTCTTGTATCTTGTCAAAATAAAGGACATTGTCTTGTTGCAAAAACAGGTGTCTATGTCATGCCAAAATCTGGGTCACTGTTTTGTATCTTGTCAAAAATTAGGTCATTATCTTGTTGCAAAAACAGGTGTCTTATGTCATGCCTAAATCTGGGTTACTGTCTTCTATCATGGCCATAACTAGGTCACTGTCTTCTATCATGCCAAAAGCTAGGTCACTGCCTTTTGTCCTGCCAAAAACTAGGTTATTTTCTTCTTTCATGCCAAAAACTAGGTCACTGTCTTTTGTCCTCCCAAAAACTAGGTCATTGTCTCTATCATGCTTAATATTAGGTAACTGTCTTCTATCATGCCAAAACACTGTCTTGTTTCACTGTAAAAACTAGGCCAATATCTTGTATCATGTCAAAAATTGTCATTATCTTGTTGAAAAAACTGGGTCACTGTTTTGTGTCATGCCAAAATTAAGGTCTTCATCTTGTATCACTAAAAAAGCTAAGTAACTGTTTCCTATCATTCCAAAAATTAGGTCACCGTATTCTATATGCCAAAAATTAGGTCACTGTCTTGTGTCACGCAAAAAAAAACAAACTAGGTCACTGTCTTTTGTCATGCCAGAAACTATGTCACTGTATTCTATCATACCAAAAACAAGGTCACTGTCTTTTGTCCTGCCAAAAACTAGGTCACTGTCAGTTTCTCTATCTCACAAAAATTAGATTACTGTCTTCTATCCTGCCAAAAACTAGGTCACTGTCTTGTGTCACGATAAAAACTAGATCAGTGTCTTTAATTATGTCAAAAATTATGTCATTGTCTTTTTGAAAAAACTGGGTCACTGTCTTATGTCATGCCAAAATCTTGGTCACTGTCTTATATCATGTCAAAAACTAGATCACCATCTTGTGTCACTAAAAATGCTAAGTAACTGTTTTCTATCATGCCGAGAATTAGGTCACCATTATTCTTTCAGGCCAAAAAATTGGTCACTGCTCCTATCATGCCAACAAATAGGTTACTGTCATTTGTCATGCAAAAAGACTAGATCACTGTCTTTCATTATGCCAGAAACTAAGTTAGTGTAATCTATCATGCAAAAATGTAGGTCACTGTCTTTCATACCAAAAAATAGGTCACTGTCTTATATCATGTCAAAAACTAGGTCACTGTCTTGTGTCACATTTAAAGTTGAGTCACGGTCTTCTCTTATGCCAAAAGCTAGGTCACTGAATCAGCTGGGGAGGGGGGGGGTGGAGAGCCTGTTTAAACAGTTGTCTTCTGTTTTCATCAATTTTTTAGATCTCTTGAGACTCTCAGCTTGTATGTTGACTGGTCTGTCAATCTCTCTACCTGCAGACTTTTTGCGCCAGTCATACTGTTTTTATTACCAGGTAATAGGAAATTTGTTTTGCTGAGTAAATTGCCATTACTTAAGCTTTGTTTATGTAACATTACAAGAAATGAATCAGAATCATTTATCAGAGATCTGTGATTTATGTTTTGAAGCTAGATGATAACTCTTGTTGGTTTCTTAGGCTATTGTACATGGTGAAAGTCCTTGTATGACACTGAAGAGATTTTTTAGCATTTGAAAATGTTCAATTTTTCTCAGTAACAATTTTCCTTAACAACCAAATTCCTGTCTTAAACAGTAAACAAAGTGAAACTCCTAAAGGGACCTTTTAAGAAAGGTGACCAGTTTATAAAAGGGAGTTACCGTTAAATTTTTACTAAACGGTGCCAATTTAAGGTAAGTACTTGTGAGATACGGGTGTCAGCTAAAACAACTTTTTTATGCGTATGAAGTAAATGAGTTAATGAGAGCCATAGCTTAATATAAACAGACATTTTAGTTTCGAATGCAGCCATGCTCACAGTATGGGACTTTGAGGGTTTGAATCCCAGAAATGGTCTGATTGCTGGTCAGGAGCTGTTGCCAGCGGTGTTACCTTAGTAACCTTAGCACAGGTACTTGAGGGTTGGATTTAGGGGTAAATGTGTTCTCAGTACTAAACAATGTCTGATTAGTCATAAAGAAATGATTATACCCCTTTAATAAAGGACAACACAATAGGAACCGTAATCATTTATACCCAGAGACATAAACCAGTCTGGTGTTTAAGTCTCTCAAATACAATTTATGAACACAAAGTTGAGTATATTAGCAGCATAGTATTAAAGGTAAAGAGAAAAACAGTGTTGCAAAGTTTACAGTTTTTATTACAAGTACAGGGACTATCTGATAAAATGAAGCTTGTAAAAAAATCAGGTCAATTTTTTAACACTTTTATGTCTCTATGTAGTCTTTGCATTGGGTAGATAAGCATCAATGAGGGTATATGCTTGGAGATAAGGTAGATTCATGCAAGCCTAATGGCTTATCATGATAGGAAAAACTAGCAGCAAGTAAATCAAGTGTACTACTGAAGTAGTAGGATTTGTAGTATTGTCTGTTTGTGGGATAGAGAACCATGGGGAAATATTTACTTGTGTAAAATTAAAGGTAGGCAGATGTGTAGGAAGGCATGCTAACTGTGGATTCATTAAATATGTAAGGGGTCAAGGGTAACATAGAAGCAAGCATGTTCATGTATACCAGCGTTAAATAATAACCAACAAATTTTAACAAAGAAAATGAAAAGAGAAAAAATAACTTTACTGAAAATAATGTGAATTTATTTGAGCACCTGCATAATATGTAGGTACATGCAATAATAATGGTAAATTGATAACCATGGAAAATGTAGCTACACTTCAGCATAATCAGCTTCAACTTGTAAAATAGTCAGTTTACAGAAATTGAGATGAATGAAAAGTTACAGACATGGTTGAGATGCGAGTCTTGTTTTAAGGCCAAGTAATTCAAAGAATTTGAAACTAAGTATGGCTAAACTTTATTTTTAAAGTTTATTACCTTAAAAACAAAAAAGTCCATCAGAACAAAATGAACTGCACTATGAGGAAAGCAACTTTAGACCTTTGCATCCAGTGCTGCATCTGTACAGCTTAATCCAAATTTGTAGTGTTGACTAAGCCATTTCAAACAAGCTGAGAAATTATGTGTGACTTGTAATTCTTGCAGCGTTACACAATGATAACATATTTTTTTCTCAATATTTTATTTTTTTCTCAATATTTTATTTTTTTGCAATATTTAAAATGTAGAAATTGTTGGTTTCTTGCTCAGTGGTGCTCAAGTGTAGGTTAGCTGCAATGTGACAAAAATGTGGCAACAAATGTTTCTGTGACAAAAATTGCAAAACCAAAATCTATCGCACAGACAATAGTCTGCATGCATAATAGATTATACATATAAAAGAGACTGTAGAGTTACTGTCTTCATTGTAAATAGGATTCTGAATGATGATGGAGAAATCTTTTAATTAATTTATGAGAAACTTGAATAAGTTGACACTTTTGCAACTTTATTTTATTCGCAATGAAAATTCTTGTATGATTCTAAATCAAATTGCGAATAATATCAACAGTTCAAAAGTAGGTGTATCTACAACTTTAAGACATTTTACTTTGATGCAGATTAAATTTTAAGTGTTAATATTTTGAAAGAGGAAAAACGATTTAAGAATTTTTGCAGTGATAGAATTTTGAAATGGGATTCAACTTGAATTCTAGACTGTTTCAAGTCTGAACTGCAATAAAATTTTATGAAAATAACAGCTTTTAATGTTCAGCTTTCAAAGGTAGACATTTTGACTGAGGACTGTTTTCGATTGAATAGAATTTACATCTTATTTTTAATACTGGCTCATTTTTAATGGAACATACTCTTATCAGTGAATTATGTGTCTTCGATTTTAATCAATGGAGCCATTTTTAAAGTATTTTTGAAAAATTTAAAACTGGGTTTGATTTGATTTTTGTTCATGTTACAATATAGAATGTTCATGGCAATGCTTAATGTGACTTGAGAGAGTTGAGCAATGCTGAATCTGTGAAGCCCCTGGTCTCATCCAGAGCTTAATTACATGTGGAATTCTAAAAATGAATGGAAGTGAAGTTGAGAAACAAAGAACGACACAATCTCTGTGGGATTAGAATTGCAGAAAAATCACTTAGTGAAAAATCAGGAGTAATTCGTAGCAGTTAGTTCTTCTGTTATTACATTTTATTGCAACAAAATGGAAAAAAAAATTTCACCGACATTTTAAACAAGATTTAATGATTCTGCAAAGATGTGAATGAAATGGAACATTGTATAACCTGGAATTTAAAAGCATTTGTCAAATTATTGCCAGATATTTATTGACTTAAAAGCTCCTGTTTTGCATATTGTGTCTACCAGGGCGATGAATCTATTTTAGAATAATTCATTTCTTTGCTATGGAATTATTTGCCACACAGTTTGATTCTAGAAAAACAATCTGAACAAGTTACAGTTTCCCTGATTATTAAAGTACAACAAATGATTTGAAAAGTTTTGCAACAGGTAAATGAGGAAGACAAAATGTTAGTGCAAACTTGTTTTTTGTTTAATTTCAGTGGGATTAATTTTGAAGAGAGAATTTTGTATTTAATGGCATTATAACTTTGCTTTGGGTTTTATATTTGTGTACAAGTGAAAGGGGTGGATGAAAATAGACAGTGAGGGATTTAATTTATGGATATCAAGTATACTGAGTAGTTCAGCTACTTCATTGACAATCGTTAGAGGCTGAGTGGTGTACACAGGTAAGTTTTTTTTTAAATTGTAGGAAGTGTACTTACATTTGTTTGATGAAAATATGAAGATACAGTCTCGAATGTAATATTAAATTTGGTATACTTACTTTGAAAAAAATTGTTTGACCAAAATATGAAGAAATTTGGGATACTTGATATAAAAAAAACTGAAAAATGATTCCTAGAACAGTTTCTATTGTGTTTTTTTTGCACATGCATTAATTTCATATTTGATGAAAATGTGAAAGTGGTACAAAGTTTGGTAAATTTTCGACAAAAACACCCTGAAAAATGACTTCCTATCCAGTATTTATTGGATTTACTCTTTATTCATACTTATTTAATGAAAATGTAAAAAGGATGTTAAACTTGGAATGTTTAATTACAGTAAGAAAGCAAAGAATTTTCTTGCAGTACAGTATTTGTAATTTTTTCCTTCATTCATAAAATTGGATAGTTGCTAGCGAGTTCTTAGTAGTATCAAAATGTATAAAACTTTGAGTAAAAGTCACATTCATTAAGGTGGACATTATTTGAGTTTAATGTTTAAGGTAGTACATTGTATCAAAATGAATATAATTTCCAATAAAAATGATTAAAAAGATAAAATAAATTATTTAGAATAATAGGTATAAACTTGTTTAATAGATAAATGATCATTAATTAAGTAAAAAAAAATTTTTTTTTCAAAATACCTCTGTTCAGACTACTACTTTTATGTAATATTTATTGGACAGTAACAATTTGAATAAAAACTTTTATGATCAATTTATTAAAGATAAACAATACAGATGTATAAAGTTTTTAATATTTTTTGTATTTTAACATGTAGCTTTATCTAGAAAACACACACACATATATAAATATATATATATATGTGTCTTCATCTTTTGACAAAGTGCTTGAAAAAAAAAATATGGTAAGATCGAGAGATAAACAAACATGGGAAAGAAAGATGTACTGTGTGTGTGCATGTTATAAATAAGTGGCAGTGGGTGCGGAGGTTGACAGAATACATTTACTACGGACAGAACAAATTTAGGTGGTGTGTGTTCCTTGCCCTGTGACTTACTGATTGAAAACTTTGATAGGTAAAACAGGATAATAGACCTATTTTACTTCCTGCCATTTCAAAAAGCACGCAAAAAAAAAAAAAGTACCAGAAAATTCAGTTTGATTTTGCAAGTGGCTTAGTTGGCACGCAATTTATATTTGCTTAAAAGCTGTTTAAAATATTGTAATTGCTTAATTTATGTATTTAATCTTCTTTAAAATTTTATATATTTAATTTCCACAGCTTTGAACTTTGTATTTAAGTTTGTTTGAATTCATGGATGTTACATGCTGCTTGGTAAAAAAGTATAAAAATGGTGAATTTCAGGTAAGATGATACTTTCAGAATACAAGTATGATAAAAGTAAGAAAACAAGAAATATAGGAAATTAATGATATAACTTTGTTGTTTAAGTTCATTGTCTTGCAAATAATATTGTAAACAAATGAAAGACTCCGAAGTAAATAACTGTTAATGAAATCATTATTATGCAATAGTACACGGAAGGAAGCCTTACCCCCCTGAATTTCAACAATGGACTGGTCCAGCTTTCAGTTTGAACAGTGTCATTATTTGTTCAAAGGGGTGACTGGATAGCAAGCAGTGCAGATCATGATCAGACTGTACAGATTATGCTGACTGATCATGATCTGCACAAGTCACAAAGGCACAACCATTTGCCACCAGCGGGGTAAGGGTTGATAATAAAACTCTTGGATTGATCCTGTAACTATCATAGTTTCATATTTACAAAGAAATAGGTACAAGACTTTCATAGTCAACCCTCTTTCGTATAAGAGTATCACTTTTATGTATTTATTGAAAATAAATTGGTTCTGTGCGGGCATGCAGCTCCAATTTTTGTAATAAATGCATCAAAATGAACACTTACCTGCTTATAGTGTTTGAAATTATTTTTTGTGAATCAGCAGTTTATATATTCCCTCATTTACTGACTCCGTATATAAATACTTATTTACCCAAGTTTAAGTGCAGCGAAAACTGCGCTGTGATTGAACAAACAATAATTTCAAACACTAACTATAACCTAAAAATGTTCATTCTTTTAAAAGAATATCAAAAATTCACTTATAGTATTTAATGCAAACTGGTTTCCTCCTCGTGCACTGCATGTTTCAAAAAGCCAAAATTACTTACTCTGTAGACGCTATGTTACAGAATAAAATGTTTTGAATAGAGAAATGAATTTTTTTATGAAAGACAACTTTGGCTTGTAAAATACTGAAGCAGTGCTATGAAATTTGGTCTTAAAAAGGCAGAAAGCATTATTGCTGCAACTTTTAAAATTAGACCTTGAGCTTATGGGAGCATTAAATTTTGTTATCTTTTCATTATCAAGCAAAAAGGCAGTTTGCTATCTGCTTACAGTAATATAATAGCTTATATACAAGCAAAAGAGGTTAATATAGCACCTGTTTGCGGGGCCACAAGGGGTCAACAGTAAAACAAGCATAATCTTTGATTGGCAGTAGCCACTGGAGTTTTTATTACCCATTTAATGTAGGTACTTAATGGAAAAAACAAGACTATTCCTGTCTGATAAAATGGTAATCACCATAAATTCACACAGTTAATGATTTTTTGACCATTCGGCTATAAACAGAATATTCATCATAAAAGTTTTATCTCGGTGGAATCAGCTGCATGGATATAGTAGCTGCCGTTGTATAGTTACAATCAGCTGGCAAAGAATTTCAAAGTTTTCCGAGCAATATTAACTTCAATGATATAAAGGAGCTACAACAATATTCCATTAACCGGCTTTAAATTATGTCGTGTGAATTTTTTTTTGCTTCTATGGTAACATTTACAATCGTTTATACAAATATATGATCAGTCGCGGCAATGTTTCACCTCATATGAGACAAAATAACCTTGTTGCTGCACATTCATTATCAAATCTTTGCACTCTTTTTTTTTCCCCCTAATGTAATTTTAAACACCCTTGCCATTAAAAAATCTGCTATTTTGAGGTGTTCTTGTTTCAAAAAAGATTAGGTAATTTGTTCTCGACTTGCAGTATTAGGTTAATTATGTCAGCAGTCTACAATATAAACGCCTATATTTTTACAACCAGGATAACACATTACTGTGCTAAGTAGTTAATAATGATGCTTGATTATAGTGATGATGATGAGAATGGCGATGATGATGAAGATGATGATAAGTTAAGGTTTAATTTTTTTGCACGAAGAAAAATGTTCTGTAAATGCTTAAAGGTCCACTACTAAGCGAAAATTAAGTGACAGTTATTTCAATGGCAAGTACATTACCTTATGCAAGACACTAAATAATGAAGATTGGCAGGTTAAAATTTACAGAAAGTGTTTGGAACACAAAGAAAAGTATGTGTAGTATGTTGAAATCTCAGTGAATCTACAAAGCGACTACCCCGGTCTTTTTAACTTTCTTCATAATGCGAAGAAAAATAATTGTACATGTACTGTGATTTATTTAGAATTTCTACATAGTTACCAACTTTCATTTTTTATTAAAAATAACTTATTTCTATGCTTTTTAAAGTATATTTGAATTTTCGCTGTCCTTAGTATTGGACCTTTAAGATTTATTACTGTAACTTGAACTGCTGCTGTAGATGATGATGATGATGATGATGATGATGATGAGCTAAGGAATGCATTTACTGATAAAAAAACTGCTTTGCTAAGCTGTAACCAATGATGGTGACGAAGTTGTACTACACAACATCATTGTTCATATCATCATAAAGATTATGATGACGACAGTCAAACCTCTGAACAAAGACCACCTATGGAAAAACTGAAAAGCTGGTCTTAGTTGACAGGTGGTGTTCAATCACAGGTGTTTTACTCAACAGAATATTGAATAGTTCATGCTACGGCCGCTCTTTATTCACAGGGAGATGCTAAGTTCAGAGATGGTTTAGAGAGGTCATTATCACAAGGTTTTACTGTACAAAGTTTGAGTCATAGAATCCATTCAGAAAAATTGGCTGAATCTCTATTACAAATGCAATGAAAGCAGATTAATTCAGACAGTTTCAACATCGTTAAGATGGCTCTATTACAGGAAAACAGACAGTTAAATTGCTACTTGTTATTTAGACTACCTCAAATTGATAGCTTGTTTTTATACAGAATTTTTCAAATTGCCAGTTTTAATGAAACATCGTAGTGAAAATAGCTTTAAAGTAAGATGTAATTTAGAACCTCGTGACATCTTGACAATAGTAATTGGACAACTGTAATGAGATTGTTGAATGTCAGGCGCTTTTTCATGTTGCGAGCTTTGAAATATGTGCCCCTGTATGAATACAGTTTCATCTTACAATTACAGCATCATTGATAGTGTTGTTCTATACAATGCTGTGCAACATAAGTACCAAAATTTTACGTTAATTAAAATTGATCGTAAAATTTTGTCGCTTTATTATGTCAGTGTCACATTATCCTTTTCATACTGTAGAATATTTCTGTGATTTAGTACTATTCACTAGTAAGTGGAGATTTTCATGTGTCTTTAATTACAAGATGATATTTAATGTTTATGTTTTTCCAATTATCAGGTAGTCAGTGTTTATGTTCTTACTCTTGTTTATGATTACAGTATTTATAACTTGTATAAGGGCTCATTATCAAAATTATTACCTCTCGGCAGTAAAACAATCGCATGTTTATATAATATATCAATGATTTATGTAAAGACAAGAGATGATATTCAATTAAGGTAGAATGTTTATGAAACTTTACCCTTACTGGCGGCAAATGATTTCACCAGTGCATACCAGTGCAGATCATGATCAGCCTGTACATCTGTGGTGTCTGAGATCATAATCTGCACTGAGCACCCCTTTAGCAATTCATGGTACAGTCCATTGAAAAGATGGACAAGTCCATTTTAGAAATTTACCAGGGTTAGGGATCAAGCGGTACTCGGTCTGTCTTTTGACCTTGACCTGTACCATGTTTTGTGCTACAAAGAAAAAGGGTTAAATTAATATGTTATGTCAGACTAACGCAGAAAAAAAATAACTGAGATTTATTTTCATACAAGGCAAGATAATTCAGACAATGTCTGGGGAAAGCAGGGGCAAGATTTTTTAACTTTATTTCAAAATTACCATAAACCGGTAAAGTTTGTGGGACAGAAATTATTTCATTGACTTCTTGCATAAGTTGATTCATAACTCTAAAAAACTTTACCCAACATTACCATTTTCTGTAAGAAAATCAAATCCATGAATTTAAATCCCACAAAAAAACCACATAAAATATCCCAAAAACTACCCTAAATATGAAGTTTGCACATTAAAACCATTGAATTAAGTTTGCGGACGATGCAAAGATTTTATGTTAAATTCTGTGGCTGTATTAAATTTCAATGCACAAGATTATATCAAAAGTTAACTAAACTTTACCTTTATAAACATTCATCTGCTATAAGGGTGATCAGTTTTATCTAACAAGCTGTAAATTTAGTAACTCCTAAATTGAGAAGATTGGGTCAAACCTCTTAAGAAAATCATAGAAATTCAAAGATATATTTGGTTGTTACAGTTTTATGAGCCTGCACATGTAGAGGGGACTGCAAAATTTGAAATTTTTATACAAAGTGTTAGATTTTAGAAATAGAATAAAATTAAGTTACTGGTTGTTGAATACTATCTTGTGGACTTAAACAATGGTAAAGATGTTACTTTTAAGGTAAGATTTTATTGATTTGTCTCAAAATATCAAAGGTCATTGCTTGGCTAGATTTCTGACATTCAGGTCAGCTAGATGTCTAATTTCGATATTTTGCCATTTAGGGGTCGACTAGATGTCTAATTTCGATATTTTGCCATTTAGGGGTCGACTAGATTTCTGGTATTCAATATTTTGCCATAATGTCTGGAATTACATGATGATGACAACACCATTTAGCTAATGGTTGATCGTAATGGACCATGACAATCCACTACTTTAGTATAATGTATGCTGGAATTGATGTCAGTTTCTATGTAACTTATCAAATGACCACTATGACATTGTGTACTTGGGACAATGTACTTTTGTTTTCATGAATGTGTGAATGTACGTGCAAGCATCAAGTCATCTGGTCTTAAAGATGATGTACTAAGAAAGTTTTTTGTTGCATGCCTGAATTTGAAGATCCCCCATCCCAAATCCCCACCCTAATTTATTGTGTAGCTGACATAAAATGACACAAGGTGATCCCAATTGTTGACTGTGTTTGACCAAACAAGAAGAAAGTTTTAAAAGTCATACATTTATTTCCCTTATACAAGGAAGTTGTAACTAAAAATGTATATATCTGTGAGATAACAAAAACAACTTAAACAGAGCAAGAATTTGTATGAGATATGAACTATTGGTTGAACAATAACATTAAATATCACAAAGCAGTAAAAAGAAAGATGATTTTATTTAAAGATGGGAAGAATGAAGGACAATGATTATAACATAATTTGCGCGTGACTTAACAAAAATAAATAGTAAAAACGTCGCTTAGAGCAGCTGCCAGCAAGAGTTATCAAACTTTACAATTACCCTGGCAAAGACTGATACTCCCCCTTGTGCACCTTGAGGGTCAGACTGTGCAAATACACAGTATAATTATTATTGATACATGTAAAAAAAATATAATAAATATAAGCAATAGTAAGTGTTGTCTATCCATCAGTTTGGACAAGTTCTAATTTCATAAAGTTTGTGACAGTTTAGTACCATATTATCAAAGTGTATCAGTATATATATTAAGAGAAAATTATGAGAAATAAGTTACACTTTTACTAATACATCAACGTTTTTATTTGAAAAGCTCATTTTAAAACATATCTAATTGTGTATACCATATTAACAAAGTCTATCAGTATTTCTTATAAGAGAAGAGATAATAAATAAGAAGTGCCTGATGCCATGTTCTATGCTAAAGCAGGTAACATATATCACTAAAAACACACAGGTAATCTGCCACTAATTGAGCCACTTACCAATGGATCAGGTGACCACACTGACAGGTGTAGAGCCAGGGTCATTGTAAAGTCATACAGAGGTCTTGCAATATCCTGGCAAAAAAACACAGGGTGAAATTCATGTTAACACATCAGTTGTCACCATCTGTCTAGCCATCACAAGTTCACCTAGCTACTGGAGAAAAGTACATCTATTTTTTGTTATTATTTGGTTTTTATTCATTCTTACATGCGCCCCATGACATAACCTATTTAAGTATGCCACAAATTATAATTTAGTATGCAATGAGCCAGTAACATGGCTTTTTAGCTTTTAATATAACAGAGTAGTCAATTTGAAAATAATCCAAGAGGTCAAAATACCATGTGCAATATATATTTCGAATAATAGCAAGAAACTACCTATATTTTATATCTATGTAGGAAAATTAATTTGTAGGAAGCCCAGACCTTGTATGAATAAAGAAGAAAATATTTTGCCTTTGCCACCAGGAGAATCTCACATACTCTTTCATAGATTGATTAAGTGACAAATAGTTATTCCAGAAAGGAAGACAGTTTTACAGATTTATAAAAATCAGTTTGGAACCAGCAGCAAAGGAGAGAGTGCTATTGTTAATGTTTAAAGATTAGGACTCTTTTCATGCATCTAAATAATGTGTGAGGACATTTATTGGTTGTTTTTTAGGTTTCATTTTTTTGCAAAGCAAAAACAAAGCAAGAAAGGTAAAACAAAAAAGACTTTGAAATGGTAGGGAAAAAAAATGTTTTGTAACATAGCTGAAGGAGACAGTATAGAAGTTGACTTGACCGAGTTTTCTTACTGATTCACCAGCCCTCGCGGCACCAACATATGTTGATCACATGACATCTAAATGTAGATCTTTCTGTCTTCTTCATCCATTTGTCAAATTACATCATTTTTCCGAAGAGAATGGCACTTTTTGTCAAACAGACTGTAACCGTCATTTCATAACAACGTCTCGCAGTGACATTAAGAGCCTGCATGGTAGACATCTTGATAGTTTTCTTCCGCGGGAGCATCAGGTTTTCGGGGAATTGCAGTTACGCAAAAAGTCATATTGTATGATACAATGCTTTGTTACAGAAACATTTGTTTCACATATGAGCAATTTGAAATCTGAGGCTCCCCTGTTGTTTTGTTCTCCTGCAGGGTAAAGCAGTAACTAAGCATTTTGTTTACAATTATGTTAAAAACAAATTCTTTTTTTTTTTTGCAACAGTATAATTATGTTCCTGCTTTGTATATTGTTTGTCTGATTTGTGGATAATAAGTTTTGTGTTTTTATGTTAACAAAATGGAACTGGGTGCAAAATTCTTATTTCTGAAGAAAGGAAAGACTTTTTGGAATACAGTAATCTCTGTATATTACAAACATCTGGGGACCATTTAAATTTTTGTTCCTGATATCTTATCAGTACGCTATATCAATAAATAATTTTCAAATTAAATAAAGGAAGAATAAAATCAGGCTCAGAAAATGTGTTCCTTGTATATCTGGAGTTGTTATATACATGCAGAGTTTACTGTGCAGTGAAACCTGTGTTAAAGACCACCTCTGAATAGAGACCATCTTGTGAATGAAGATCAGCAGGAAGAATACCATGTATTATTCAGATATTGTGCAGACAGAATGTGAATAAAGACCACCTGTCAACAAAGACCACTTAAACTTCATCCAAAGAGTGGTCTTTGTTCACAGGTTTGACTGTATCCTGATATTTCTAGATAGCTTTAAGGAAATATTTGAGTTGTACACCAAAAGAAGATGGATAACAATATTTTTATCTTTCCTTCTGTATGTTTTCTCTCCATACTTGACTGTTTGTGCAATCTGAAAAAAATACCATTTTGCAGATTTTTTTCCCGGCCTTTAGGTACTAGAGAGAACATCTCTTGTTGAGTTGATGTTCGTTAATGAGACATGATAATCAATCTACATGAAGACATGACTGTAATTAGTAATCAGCATAATGACACTGGAGAGATATAACATGATTTCTTTTTAATGTTTTCTCTAGTACAGTAAAGTTCCGATATTAAGACCACCCAAGGATTATTAAGACCATTAGCATTTCAGAACAAAATGGTCAATTCCATAGTAAAAAGGTCTCAATGATAAGATGGACTCAGTAATAAGACCACTTTTTAGTGGTCCTGAATTTGGTCTTTATATGGGAGTCTTTAACAATGGACCTGTATCCCTAGTCTTACATTATGGGCCGTCAACAGTCCGGACAATGAAACAGGGTGTCGTTCTTAATATACCGTGAACAATACGGACATTGTTCCATTAGTGCTTGTCCTAACTCACAGGGTTGTCTTTTATGATTTTGAGGTGGTCTTTTTTTACAACAGGTTTACCTCGATTGTTGTCTTATCTACTCGGGCACCACTTTTATTCTGCAAATGTTATCACGAAGCGTACTACGTAATCTGAGAAGCCATTTATATGTAAATTTACTGTAAAAACTTTTTGGGTCTGTTAAGTCACATATTCAAGAAGGGAGTAATGTACTCTAAACAATAGAATTTTCGTTAGGGTGTTTTAAGTGGCTTATACAGGTGTCAAGATGTTGATCAAAATTACTGGTCCAGTTTTTGTTTTGATGCAAGGAGAAGACCTAGAAGTAAGTCTTGGATTTGATCAATTGGCCGTTAAGTAGTTGTTTACAGCTTTCATTGAAGAAAAACTGTATGACACTGAAAAAAGGAAAAGCTTGTATAAAGTGGACGTTTTTTTTTTGTCCAAAGTTTTGTATCAAGACACTGAAGTACATGGTTACATAGTAGGTATATGATATGCCCTTAAGTCTGATTAGAAGTCTGGGCTGATCATGGGTGATGTCATGTGGTAGGAAGGTCTTGCTGAAACTTTGGCATTTAGTAGTTTGAATTGCCCTGATTCTCCTTTAAGTCACAGGTCTCAATTTGTTCCTCTATAATTTGTCAGGTATTTGGTACAGTTAGCTGCATGAATAAAACAGTTATTTGGGTAAAAACAATTATCAGGGTGAAAATGATTTATCAGGGTAAAAACCTTGGGTAAATACACATATCACAGGCTATGCATCGAATAGCCTTTTAGAATGATGTTGATGGTGATTATGATAAAACTTAATGAGCAAGTTGGCTCTGAAATGGCTGTGGGTAAGCTCAGCCCTGTAGTTTCTATAATATATAGGGATTCCCTTTTATCTTCATATTTCAGTAATTTCAGTAACTTTTCAGCTAATTTTGGTTGACAGAAATTGCGGTACAATTCTTAAAATAGCAACATTTTGACTTGTATGTGCTAACAATGCACATTTAGTTTTACATAAATTAACAAGGTTTAGAACATAATGACATAATTTGCAACATTTTCATAACAAGCAGATATATTTGTAAGACATGCTAGATGATTTATGCAATACCACTGTCACTGCATTTGTGCAAAATTTGCCATTTGTTATAATTATGGTTTACTGCCCATGGAAACTAATGAGGGTTTATGTGTGCTACCACATGCAGTGAATTGTTCTCTGTTTTAATACAGACAATTGTCTGTTTATTACAACAGGACAGAATTGTCGCTGGGACTTTGACATTTTGTTCTACTGAACCCATAAACAATAGGGATCATCTATTTTATAAGTGGGGAGTCATAATGAGGTTGGCGAACTCAGTTAACGATGGGCGCGATGGGCAGCTCTAGCTTATCTTCTTGGGGCGTTGGTCATATGGATTATCCGGTACCAAAGATAAAACTAAATAAATAAAATACTAACGTTTATTAAAGAACATTATGACAAAGTAAATGACAACCCAGAGTTAACACCCTTGGATTTGTAGCTGATTACTTCTATTGCAATGTGAGTTTAAACTAGTCGACGCTCGTGCCTTGAGTTATTTCAGTAAGAAAAAGAACTACGGTATCCAGCGGAAAGTAAAATTACTTTCATTCAGTTTATTATCAGAGGAATGCCTGGCATTGCATGGATATGGGTTCTTAATGGATCAGTGATTAGCGAAAACGCAAAATTGTGCATTCCTACTTGTGCAGATGCATGTGCTAAAGATTGATGATTGATTGATGAACTGGTATGGGCAGATACCATATGTGATTAATGATAGATCGCAGTGGGGAGATACATATTAGCATCAGGAAAATTACTATATTTTATATAAAAAAAAACTTGTTTATTATTATCGTATGACGTAATAAACAGATTTTTGCTGGCATCAACCTTAATCCGAAACTTATTCACTGCCAATCATGGTATAATCAAATTAAAATATCTCTTCTTTTTTTTCGCACATTATTTCCGTTGATATTAAGAAAATACTTTATCACCACTGTTTGGCTTGAAACTGGCTTATCATAGAACAAATTTGGTTAGACTTCTTGTTTCACAATTTTTTTTATGTTGTTATTACATCAATGAAGCTAATCAATTTTCCCTGGTCTTGACGTGTTGTTCCTTATTGGATATAACTTTACGTAGGTTGTTATTAATTACATTATATAAAATAAGAGAAATAAAAAACTATAATCTTGTAATTAAGTAATAATGACAATGATAATAATTACATAATGATTATACTAGACTAAAAAATAATAAAACTGATAACAATAATAATAATAATTGATATTATTGTTTTACTTGTTTCGGAGTTTTATGATTGTAATGAGGAACTTTAGTCAGTTATCTCCCATTAATACTCTCTAAATGCAGTTAGGTCCTTTCATTTGGATTGCTCTGCTCTTTTCGCTATTTTCTTTGTTCCTTATAATGAAATTTAAGGCAAAATATTGCTAATCATGATAATATCTTTAAATGATGCTTTTAGTTACATGTTCTATTAACACCCCAGTGTCTAATTTTTTACAGTCCTTGCATTTTGATGAGATAATTCGCACATAATAATTGGTATTTCTCTATGTGGAACAGCGATAAAGTCAGAGGATTCCAACTAGATAGGACCTACTTGCAAATTGGGATACCTTGGACTTTATCTGACAAGGGAGATAATTTCTTTTCCACTAAAGGTTCTCATTATCATAATTTTATTATCTTTTTCTTCATCAATATATTCATCATAATTATCATCATCGTTATTATCACCATCATCATTATCATCACAATTATCACCATCATCATTATCATCACAATTATTATCGACATCATTATCATCACTATTTATATCATCATCATTATTATCACTATTATCATTGTTATTACCATCATCATTATTATCATTATCATTATTATTGTCGTCACCATTGTATTCCAAAATCATCATGGCACTAAATCGAATTACACAAAAATAGAAACTAGGAATTGTTGGCTTCGGAGTCAGACATGTCTGTCATTACATTGTTGGAATGAATACTGGCTGACAAACACTGATAGAGCACATACTGCTCAAGAATTCCATCAATGTATTTGTTTGGTGCATTAAGAATGATGCATGGCGTATTTTGTTTATAGCATCTTATTTTTTAATAAACATAGAGATATGTGTGGCTTCCATTAACTTGATGGGGGATGGTACCGTTTTATTAAGAGGCATTGCTTGTTGTTTTAAGTACCTTTCTTTTTATTTTATTCCTTGTCCCTGTACTAAAGTGATTTGGACTGTCATTCAGTCTAATTTAGATGAATTTTGTCTTCAAAGTGATTTTTGCTGCCCAAGAATGTCTGTGGCAAAGTTATATCTTTTTAGGTAATTTCTTAACTTGCACTTCCAGTGATTTAGCTGTTAGCTGTTTAGTTGTTGTTGTAGGAGTGAAACACCCGTTTTGGTCATTTTAACAGGCAGGCATGTTACCTAACCGCATTTTGATCATGATCTGCACAGTTATTCAGTCAGTACACCCCTGTAAACAATTAATGGTATGGTCCATATTTTAAAAAAAATCTTATGGCAAGGTCAGATGAAGATTTTTCAGAATTTGCAACTATGTAAACAATAAGTGTTAAGGAAAATTGGATGAATTATCATAGCATAATATGGAAAGATTCTCCAATTAAATATAATTGCCAGTTCTCTATGGAACTTCACAGCTTCTGTTCTGTTAGCTAATGTAGTAAAGTTTTCTATTTAAATTGCTTTAAAGGTTGAGGAAAGGTGAAAGAGAACTGCATTCCCATTCATTATTAAACCTTAATTGGTTTCTAATTTAAGCTTAAAATTGTTTAAATACATTGTTAAGCCATTTAAACTCTTTTTGATTACCGTTAATGCTCTAAAATTAGTACTTCTTATCCAGCTACTCTGAAATTTGTGCTGCAAATTGATATAATTTCATTATTCAGACATTTATTTCTAAAAAAAAGTATTGCTAGTTAGCATTTGTCAGTACTAATGTTTCAGATCAGTGCAGTCAGGAATTTCTGTTGACATATTATGTTTTGAAACATAGTTATAGTCAGCATTTACAACATTTCTTACCCTACATTATCAGCATTTGCTACCAATTTGTTATTCTTTATTGTCAACATTTCTCATCCTATATTGTCAGCATTTGTTTATCCTCATTACCAGCATTTGTCACCCTATCTTTCCACCATTTGTAAACTGACATTGACAGCATTTTTTTACCCTACAGTGTCAACATTTCTCAACAATATAATTTTTATTGTAACAAATGCTGATAATGTACGTAAACAATTACTGACAATGTAGGGTAACAAATGCTGATAAGAACATCTCCAGTAGGGAACAAAGCGTGTACGTAAACAATTACTCACAATGTAGGGTAACAAATGCTGACAAAGTATAGCTTAAATTTGCTATTTGTGTGCGTTTCATATTTATATTATGGTTGATTGTTGTGGATTTCACGCATCAATGAATTCGTAATGGGTACTAATGTGACAGATAAATGTATGCTACAATACTTTAGTAATACTTTTCTGCTTTGAAATGTTATATAGAACAAAATTAATGACGATCTCATTTGAAACAGATACAAATATCGAATTGGAGCTATATGATGAGAAATGTTTACAATGTCCGGTAACATATGCTGACAATGTTAATTAAAATAATTATGCTGACAAGATAGCACTAGTCAGTATTTTCATTCTACTTTGTCAGCATTATCCTAGTGTTATCCTTGCTTGCTACTTTGTCAAGATTTCCCTCCATACATTGTCAGCATTTGTTATCTCACATTGTCAGCTTTTGTAAAGTGAAAATGAAATGATTGGATTAGTTTAAAAAATCAGGTATTTGTCAGCATTTGTTGAGCTGATCAGGCTTTTGTTGCAGATATCAGGAATTTTTGTCAGGATATGATATTTGAACCCCCAAGTAGAAATTATCATCAGCCATTTGTCAGCATTACTCTCTAAACACTGAAAACAAGAATTTGTCTCCAAATGTTATCTTGTATTTCTCTGTAGATGACACTGTAACACTGAATTGCACTATATAAAATTAAAGATAGTTGCCTCGGATTCAGAGGGTCCAGTGTTCAATCACCAGCCATGCCACCATGTGGTTGTGTTCTTTGATTATGGCTTTTCAACATTGCCTCTCTCTCTTTGAGATTGATTTCTTCTAGAATGAGTCTAATGAGAGCGATTAATCTATGTTGTTAGTCTTTGTTTTGCAATTGAGAATGAATAAATTAGTGTATTAAAAGAAAAGATAGTTGAGTTCCTAATAAAGATACAGCATAATTATGGTAAGGTTTGTAATTATAGTAAGTATGGTACTGAATTTAATCCTTTTGTATTTTTCAGTTGTATTGAAGAACTGACCAATCAGATTTCAGCTCAACATGGCCATATTAAAATCCTCTCGAAACACTGATTACACAGTCATACCACAACAAGGAGACATGATGATTGGTACAGATCCTGCTAAAAATGGCAGTCCAAGCCTGGTTGCGCCGCAAACGTATGTTGACAATGCGACTGCTCAGGTTCGGAAAAGTGACACGGAGAAGGAAATGGAGGCTGATGGGGAGGATCATCAGTGTGGCTGGGGTGCGTTCAAGCCCCAGGTGTTTCAGGGATTTAGGAGTGCCAAGTGGATTTGCTTCTGGTTATGTTGGGCCGGAGCCATCCAGGTATGTAGACTTTGCTTTATTATGTTTTAGGGAGACAAACTACCAACAAACTACATACAAAATTATTACAGGGTTACAGTTCAAGCTTAGACACCACAATGTCTGCTGTGCCTCCAGAAACTCTGGTAGAGGTTTGAACCTAAGACCTCGGAATTGAAAACAGCAATTACTGATCAGAGAAGACGTGAATTTACATTTTACGAAATGTCAGTCTGCGAGAGATAAATGCAGAGATGTAGGTTAAGGATGGCAGAAGCCAAGCAAAATTAAGATTTTGGCTGCAGTTTAATGTTGCTGGAATATGTCGGTGAATCCTGCAAGAGAAAATTATATACGGGGGTTACAGGTACACCATTAAAGTGTTCTTCAAAGTGATTATATGCTTGCATTAAAGTTTTGAACCTTGTAACTCAATTTACTGTAATTGTATTGGGTATTAAAGATGCAGGCTCAGCATCAAGGAAATGGCTGCTTAACCCAGGTGACCATTTATACAGGTTCTACTGTACTCTGTGCCAGAATTCTGGCATGAAATCTGAAATATAAAGGGGTCATACCTGCACTGTTTTCCTCAGGCATTACAGGACATGGACAATTTGAAACACTTAATCTCACTTAATACTTTAAAGGTGCCGAAAAATTAGGCTATGTTCTGCTCAATTTAGCATTAAGTGCATGCACTGTGGGGAAATAGGCCGTGGTTTGTTTTCTTTTATGAAATAGGTCAGTTTTTGGTGTGCTGTTTTAGAAACATCAAAGGCAAACACTCAAATCAAGGACATTTTTTTTTTCAAAACAACAAAGCTGTCATGCTGTTTTGTATACCATATATTCCTGTTTTAACTAGGAAAAAAAGTATAACATACATGTGCACTGATAAAAGTCTAAATATTAAATAAGTACAAAATGTGTGTCACCAAGAAATGTTTTATTAAGAAGGCTGGACATAATATTTGTATGCTGCATTATTCAATGTGCCTCAGAGTTTGTACAAATGATTCCAAAAGACAACATTTTAAGCATTTAGAAATACATTGTTTCACCCTTGAAATTCTAATTTATTGTCTTATGGATTTGTGTGTGTTTTTTTTCAATTTATTCGTGATAAATATTTGACAAGACTGTTTGCATGTTTATGTAGTTATACCAAACTAAGTTTGGGGTATACAGTCGATGGCTAGCTGTCTTGGGTAGGTGGTCGGTAGTTGTCATATGCTGTCATGGAAAATAATGAAACAACCTGACATTAGAGTAAAACTTCATACAATGGTCAAGCACATTAAGAAGGTAAGTGCAGTGACAAGAACCATAACCCATCTTGACCATTATAGAGTGCCCTTTGTTACTTTTCCTTGTTCTGAGCATAACTTGAAAACTACTGGTGGAATTCAAATCGACTTCATACAATGATCAAGCACAATAAGAGGAAGTGCAGTACCCAAGAACCATAACTCTATCTATAGTAATTACGAGTTATGCCTTTGTTTTTACATTTCCTTGTCCAGAGCATAACTTGAAAACTATTGGTTGGAATTCAATACAACTTCATACAATGGTCAAGTACATTGAGAAGACGTGCAGTGCAGAGGAACCATAACTCTTCCTTGACTCATTATAGTTATTGCCCTTTGTTACTTTCCTTGTCCGAGCATAACTTGAAAACTACTGGTTGAAATTCAATACAACTTCATAAAATGGTCTAGCACAATGAGAGGAAGTGGAGTGTGAGTACAAGAACCATAACTCTATCTTGAGTATTTACAGAGTTATTGCCATTTGTTACTTTTCCTTGTCCGGAGCATAACTTCAAAACTATTAGTTGGAATTCAATACAACTTCATACAATGGTCAAGTACATTGAGAGGAAGTGCAGTGCGCAGGAACCATAACTCTTCTGACCATTACAGAGTTATTGCCCATTTTTACTTTTCCTTATGCAGAGCATAACTTGAAAACTACTGGTTGGAAGCAATACAACTTCCTAAAAAGGGCCAGCACAATGATAGGAAGTGCAGTGTACAAGAACCATAACTCTATCTTGACTCATTACATAGTTATTGCCAAGAACAATTATATCTCTATTTATCTCTGTTACTACGAACTTCCTCAGTTTATAAAGCAGTCTTTCGGGGATATTAATCACATTTAGTGATAGCTCTAGTTTTAACTGTTTCATACTGTGGCTAACTTCTTCCTAGTTGGCAGTTGTCAGAAGAGACATGGAAAATAAATCATAACCTGACATAGAGACAGTAAAACTTATCCAAGTTAATATCCATACTAAACCATGATGCCACATTTAACCTCCTGCCAGGTATAGGGTATGAATAACTTGGAGGCTCACTTTCATTTGAAGACAGTCTAATTAAGTTAATGAATAAATGTAATTGGTAGACAGTGGAAAAGTCACCTGTAATAACTACATTTAGTAACAGACCCTGTCAAAAGCCTGCTTAAAGTCAATAAATGGTAAGAATAATTTCCTCAGACTGGGGACATTGTCTAGACACTGACAGAAGGAAATTATAGTGATTTATGTTGATTCACATGAATGTTGAACAGAATTACAATGGTTGTGGGCTGCCATCTTTAATATATCACTGCAAATAATCCTTAATTTTTATATGAACACGATTGTCTGTAGATATTGAAGTCAATTGCAGAGTGAAGACAATTACTGCATTTACTTTATAGATACTCTGGTAGTCTCTGTTTTCCTGCTCTGACGTCATTGAATGAATTTGACTTGTTCTGCCAGTAGTTGGTTACTGTGAAACTTATTGTTTTGGCACTGACTTTCATGAATTTCGTGGGTGAGTGACTTGATCTGGAATTTCAGATCCCAACAACCTGGTGCAACATAACCATTTTCAGTACAAAAAAAAATGAAATCCACAAATTCAAGTTTTCCACAAAGTTGCATTTTAGTAACAATTTACAAAAACAATTTGCCCACAAATTTACATGCATTTACAGTATATTACAAATCAGATATTACTGATATAGAACACTGCATAATGAATGAAGGTTTCTGACACCCTATTGCAAGAGGGCAGGGAGTTTGATCTGGGGTCTTGGCAAGTTCATCCAGGGAGAAATCCCAGAGTTGGCTTTGGCCTTAAACAATATAGGTGAAGAAAGGATTTGTCTGTCTGTGTGTCTGTCTGCAACACTTTCCAAGCTGTTAGGAAAATCTTTTAGACATGCCCTGTAAGGGAAACTTTGAGACATTCCCTGTTCAAGAAATTTTTTAGACATTTCCTGTTAGGGAAACGTTTTAGACATTCCCAGCTACATGTACTGCCAACTCTTTATCAGCTTGTTGCTGTAGAATTTGAAAATACAAAATAATTTGCATTTTGTTTTGTTGTCAAACCACCATGAAATTATGTTGCATATTTTTGCATGTAACAGGAGCAGGGCAGGCTGTGGTGTTGTTTTTGTCTATGAGATTGCTTGTGTTATAATGAGAAATGCAAGGTCTGAACCAGTGAAGAAAACGTTCATGACAAATACGAGAGTGGATTATCATCATGGATTATAACTTAGCTCTTCACTGATGTCTTTTTTTCCCCTGGATAAACTGTAGTACATGCATTTAAGATAAGATTAGATAAGACAAGATAAGATAATCTGGGTATAAAGTTAAGATATTATCCTAGTAGTGCTCCATGCATGTAACTGTAACATTTTTGTAATGTTTCAACAAAAATAAAAGGGCACACGTCAAACATCAAGATATTTTTCCACTTGCATAAATTTTTTTAATTATGTTAAATGTATTAAAATGTATATAATATAGAATATAAAAGTAAAACGTATAAAAAAAGACGTTTTTGATCATCCGCTAGGGTCATCAGTATTTGATTTAAACAAAACAGAACTCAAGTACTTTACAAATCTTTTCTGAAAATTATATATACATGGCTGGCCAAGTTGAAAACTATCACCTTCTGGTCTGATCTATCAATAGCCTGGATTAAATTTTGGTATCAGAGCAGTATAGAACAGCTCCTTCTAAATTTTTCATTTCTCGTTTGACTCCAGTACAAACAAAAACTTGGGCATATCATAGAAGATTTTCAGAAAGTGCCGAAGTAGAAGAGCTTTTCCATGAAAGCCATTCTGTATAACAAATCTGGATGTTTCAGGTGTCAATTATGAGCCAGGTTGCTTGTTAGTCTTGTGTTAATTGGAGAACCTGCCAGAAGCAACAAACAAACCTCCCAGCGGGTACAATTAAATCCGTATTTACTGGTGTTTCCAGGCATATTAGTGGAATTGAAGAAATCAGAGTTTATGCTCATTTGAATGAGTCTGATACAGGCGAACCTAGAAAATGTCTAAACCCTGATCACAAGCCCAATTAGTTTGGTTCATAATAAAGCCATGAGGAACTAACTGCAGATATAGTTTGTGTTACTTTAGCTTTTGATTATGTTTTTAATTTCTATTGTTGAAATAGAAATTTATTAAACACGCAGCTAGGTTAAACAATTATAAAGTTATTTTCTGGTAAGGTTTTTGTACTCGGCATGATACTATAATTATCAAACATTGGTTTTTCTGTTAAAGTTAAGGTTACCCTCTTGGGGTGGGGTTGGGGATGGGGTGGGGAGAGGGGTGATTGGGATATGTCACTTGTAGCCCTCTATGGAAAAAAAATGCAAAGGAAATTTAAACATTTCAAAAATACTGCTTTTGTAATATAATGATTAGTTGCTGAACTTTGGCCATTTTTAGACAGCACTGGTGTTGTAGGAACACTAGATCTCTAGCATGACTTATTTCTTGTAAAACAGACTAGAAATAGAAGTTGCAGACAGTCTTCAAATAGGCCTGTCAAAAACATGAAATTTCATTCGGGATTTCCAAATTGTATGCACAAATGTCTGCATAAACTATGTAATAGCAAAAAGTATTTTTACAAGAATAGATGATGAATTCCTATCCTAGATGTTCTTTCATTTCACGAAACTATTTGTATATTTAACGTGTATCAACAACAGAATTAGAATAGCCATTTTAAATTTTATTTAACTTAGAGGTGTTTTAGGTGTCGGGGGTTTTAAAAGCTTTTGAGAGCATGTGTTATTTGTTTGTATAGATGAGTTTGTGATTCAGAATAAAAAACAGGCTTTTACAAGATATAACATGCAGGTTTTCTAAATATTGCATAATATTTAACAGTTTCAAACGATAATGTACAAGTTTTAATGAAAGCCCACTTTCTAATAAATGCACCCCGCTTCACACACATACACATGCACAAATATTTACACACACTCACTAACAAGCTTTCTTTCTCAATTTGTCACCTATTTTCACAAAGCAGATTGGACAAAACATGGTTATATATAGCACATACTGGTGATTAAATGCATTACAAACGTAACCAGTAAAAAAATACTAATATGTCTGTTTCGCACTTAAACAGCCACAGGTCAGAGTAAGAATTTTTTTGACAGCCAAATGTCCTCCTCGTAAAATGTTTCTCTTGCAAAAAAATCTGCTTGAACCTTGTTTCAACATTTTTTTGAGATGGCAGAAAAAAATCCTTACCAACAACCATAAGTATTGTCTTGTTATAAGTGATGTGTGATTGATGTATGTAATGGTAGAGATTTACCGCCAACATTTTTTTTGTTTTTTATTTCTTGCACAAATGTTCTGTATTTCACAAATCTGGAGTTCTTTGCATGGCCCGTAGTTTCAGAAAAAAAAAGTTTCTAAACAAAACAAATTACAGACAGTATATACTATTGAAAGATTTTAGTTGAATGAAAATTTGTATGTGCGCTTTTAAGTTGCCATGCTTTCTTTGGTCCTGATATAGTTGTCTTGGGACATGAAGCACTGCATTCTGTAACCAGACTCTAAGTGCTTTCTACCATAAAAGGCTTTATGACAGCAATGATAAAACCTCAGCAAAAATAAAAACAACAACAGCTCGGAATAGATGCATAAACATTGTCATGACAGTCTTTAAGTGAAAGTGTTTGTAAATTGTCAGATTTCTTCAGCACAATCAGTTTGTTTTCAGATTTCAGATTGTTGCAGAAATGTCAGATTGCTTCTGTTCAAACATGAGGATTGTCGAAAGGATTTGGTCACATCATGTAAACTGTCAAATTATGTTAACTATTCAGACAGCTTCAGTCAAATTATAATTTGTCACATTTCTTCTGCCAAATCATGATAATTGTCATATAACTTCTGCCAAAGCATGATAATTGTTAGACTGCTTCTTCCAGATCATGATAATTGTCAAATCGCATCTGCTAAATCATGATAATTGTATTATTGCTTCTTCCAAATCATGATAATTGTCACATAGCTTCTTCCAAATCATGATAATTGTCATATTGCTTCTTCCAAATCATGATAATTGTCATATAGCTTCTTCCAAATCATGATAATTGTCATATTGTTCTTCTTCCAAATCATGATAATTGTCATATTGTTCTTCTTCCAAGTCATGATAATTGTCACATAGCTTCTTCCAAATCATGATAATTGTCATATTGCTTCTTCCAAATCATGATAATTGTCACATTGCTTCTTCCAAATCATGATAATTGTCAAATTGCTTCTTCCAAATCATGATAGTCATGCCTCCAAATCATGATGATTGACATATTGCTTCTTTCAGATCATGATAATTGTCAAATAGCTTCTTCCAAATCATGATAATTGTCACATTGCTTCTTCCAAATCATGATAATTGTCAAATTGCTTCTTCCAAATCATGATAATGGTCAAATTGTCTCGGCATGATATTATAATTATCAAATATTGGTTTTTCTGTTAAAGTTAAGGTTACCCTCAGGGGTGGGGGGGGGGGGGGGGGGGGGGGGGGATAATTGTCACATAGCCTCTTGGAAAACAAATGCAAAGGAAATTTAAACTTTTCAGATCTGCTTTTGTAATATAATGATTATTCCTGAAATTCCATTGATTTTAAACACTGGATCACTAGCATGACTTATTTCTTGTAAAACAGACTAGAAATACAGGTGCAACTCATGAAGATGGCCTGTCAAAAACATGAAATTTCATTCAGGATTTCCAAATTGTATGCACAAATGTCTGCATAAACATGTAATAGCAAAAGTAGTTTTCAAGAATAATGATGAATTCTATGCTTTCAAATAGATGTTCTTTCATATCACGAAACTATTTGTCATATTTACGTGTAACAACAACAGAATTAGAATAGCCATTTTAAATTCTATTTAACTTAGAGGTGTTTTAAATGTCAGGGGTTTAAAAGCTATTGAGAAATGTTGTCATATTGTTTGTATAATATTTGTGATTGAGAATAAAAACAGGATTTTACAAATATATGCAGGTTCTTCCAAATATTGATAATATTTAACAGTTTCAAACTAATGTTCCAAATCTTAATGAAAGCCCACTTTCAAATAAATGCATCCCACTTCACACACATACACATGACAAATATTTAAACACACTCACTAACAACCTTTCTTTCTCAATTTGTCACATATTCTTCCAAAGCAGATTGGACAAAACTGGTTATAAATAGCACATACAATGATGATTGTCAAATTGCATTTCAAACATAATCAGTAAAAAAAACTAATTGTCACATTGCACTTAAACTGCCAAAGGTCAGTGATAAGATTTTTTTGTCAGTCAAATGACTTCTTCGTAAAACGTTTCTCTTGCAAAAAATCTGCTTGAACTTGTTTCAACATTTTTTTGAGATGGCATAAAAAAAACCTTACTAACAACCATAAGTATTGTCTTGTTATAAGTGATGTGTGATTGATGTATTAATTCGAGATTTACCACAACATTTTTGTTTTTTATTTCTTGCACAAATGTTCTATTTCCAAATCTTTTTGCATGCCCGTAGTTTCAGAAAAAAAAAAGTTTCTAAACAAAACAAATTACAGACAGTATATACTATTGAAAGATTTTAGTTGAATGAAAATTTGTATATTGCGTTTTTTCCAAACTTTCATTGGTCCTGATATAGTTGTCTTGGGACATAAGCATTGCATTCTGTAACCAGACATAGTGCAATAAAAGGCTTTATGACAGCAATGATAAAACCTCAGCAAAAATAAAAACAACAACAGCTCGGAATAGATGCATAAACATTGTCATGACAGTCTTAAGTGAAAGTGTTTGTAAATTGTCAGATTTCTTCAGCACAATCAGTTTGTTTTCAGATTTCAGATTGTTGCAGAAATGTCAGATTGCTTCTGTTCAAATCATGAGGATTGTCAAAGGATTTGGTCACATCATGTAAACTGTCAAATTATGTTAACTATTCGACAGCTTCAGTCAAATTATAATTTGTCACATTTCTTCTTCCAAATCATGATAATTGTCATATAACTTCTTCCAAAGCATGATAATTGTTAGACTGCTTCTTCCAAATCATGATAATTGTCAAATCACATCTTCTAAATCATGATAATTGTATTATTGCTTCTTCCAAATCATGATAATTGTCCTATTGCTTCTTCCGAATCATGATTATTGTCCTATTGCTTCTTCCAAATCATGATAATTGTCCTATTGCTTCTTCCAAATCATGATAATTGTCACATTGCTTCTTCCAAATCATGATGATTGTCAAATTACTTCTTCCAAATCATGATAATTGTCAAACACAACTTCTTCCAAATCATGATAATTGTCAAATTGCTTCTTCCAAATCATGATAATTGTCACATTGCTTCTTCCAAATCATGATAATTGTCATATTGCTTCTTCCAAATCATGTTAATTGTCATATTGCTTCTTCCAAATCATGATAATTGTCACATTGCTTCTTCCAAATCATGATAATTGCCAAATCACTTCTTCCAAATCATGATAATTGTCACATTGCTTCTTCCAAATCATGATGATTGTCATATTGCTTCTTCCAAATCATGATAATTATCAAATCACTTCTTCCAAATCATGATAACATTGCTTCTTCCAAATCATGATAATTGTCACATTGCTTCTTCCAAATCATGATGATTGTCAAATCACTTCTTCCAAATCATGATGGTTGTCATATTGCTTCTTCCATATCATGATAATTGTCAAATCACTTCTTCCAAATCATGATGATTGTCATATTGCTTCTTCCAAATCATGGTAATTGTCACATTGCTTCTTCCAAATCATGATAGTTGTCACATTGCTTCTTCCAAATCATGATGATTGTCATATTGCTTCTTCCAAATCATGATGATTGTCATATTGCTTCTTCCAAATCATGATAATTGTCACATTGCTTCTTCCAAATCATGATGATTGTCATATTGCTTCTTCCAAATCATGATGATTGTCATATTGCTTCTTCAAAATCATGATGATTGTCATATTGTTCTTCCAAATCATGGTAATTGTCACATTGCTTCTCTTCCAAATCATGATCATTGTCACTTCTTCAAAATCATGATAATTGTCATATTGCTTCTTCCAAATCATGATAATTGTCAAATCACTTCTTCCAAATCATGATAATTGTCACATTGCTTCTTCCAAATCATGATGATTGTCATATTGCTTCTTCCAAATCATGATGATTGTCATATTGTTCTTCCAAATCATGGTAATTGTCACATTGCTTCTCTTCCAAATCATGATCATTGTCACTTCTTCAAAATCATGATAATTGTCATATTGCTTCTTCCATATCATGATAATTGTCAAATCACTTCTTCCAAATCATGATAATTGTCACATTGCTTCTTCCAAATCATGATGATTCTCACATTGCTTCTTCCAGATCATGATAATTGTCAAATCACTTCTTCCAAATCATGATAATTGTCCTATTGCTTCTTCCAAATCATGATGATTGTCACATTGCTTCTTCCATATCATGATAATTGTCACATTGCTTCTTCCAAATCATGATAATTGTCACATTGCTTCTTCCAAATCATGATAATTGTCATATTGCTTCTTCCAGATCATGATAATTGTCATATTGCTTCTTCCAAATCATGATAATTGTCTCATTGCTTCTTATTGTCAGATAATGCTTCAGCCAAATTATTTTTGGAACTGGTTGTCACCTATCAAATGTCAAAAATTGCTGATTCAATGTTTGACAGATCCTTTTGCTTTACCTTTTATTCCTGGCTCAAGTCATAACACTTTCCTGAACATTAGTACTGTTAAGTATGGTGTTATAATAGGGCCATTATACTGTCAACCCACCAGATGTCATGCTGTTGAATTGTGTTATCATACTATTGCCCTAACCTATGCCGGGGTCGACAATATGACAGCATGATTGCCCTATCGTAACTCTTTAAGTCATGCAAGTCTTGTTTCAACATTTCTTGTCTATTTAAGTAATTTTGCATATAATCTATTTTTGCACAGTAGTGTTTTGCAGAAGATGTCTTGTTGAAAAGCAATAAGAAAAAAAAAGAAAGAAAGAACTGAATTCTCATCTGATTGACATCTGTTAATAAAGCAATCAGATATTATGTTAACAGTAAACAAGTAACAGACAATATAAAGTGTTGAAAAGGCAGCCGTACAACGTTTTTTTCATTCACCATGATGCTTGTTTTTATGGAAAGACAAGAAAAAGTAAAGAAAGACATAGTTTACGAGGTGATAGTTGCTGACAAATATAATTGTATAATATCCAAGAAGCATTTTTCCAGAGTCATTTGTAAAGAATTGAGATGAGTTACAACCACTTTACTTGGCGTAAATTGGTCTTCTGTAAACACCTGTGCCTTTTGTTTTATGCTCCTTTTGTTAATTGTTCCAGGAGCCTTTCTTTGAAGATGGATAAAAATGCATTTTTCTTTGTTTTATTGTTTTTGCTGTGCAATCTGTTTACAACAGATACTGTGTGAACAATGGGTAAAAATCAAAGCACCGAGAGTGTTGATTTCAGGATTTGGCAAAAAGCTTAGGAAAATTGTGAGATTGAACGGTTTCAGTATTAATTTTGGTTTATAACTCTTATGTCATGAATCTGTTGATTAAAAATAGTACGTAATATCATATCAGTTTGAATGATACAACATGATAGGCAGGAGCATGTATTATACAGCAAGGGAATCCAGCCAAATTGTTTTTGTCATAGGTTAAGTTTATTTTTCATTGGTATTGACACCACTTGGCTGACACCTCATGTATTGTCACTTCCTTTAAGCAGCAGAGCTATTTGTTCTCCAAATCTGTCTGTTGGGGGATCGTTGTCCGTTAATTAAGAATATGTATCAGAACATTGTTTAATTTTACTCTGTGACTTTTCATGTGAAGATAAATGCCAGATTTCGCCAAGTATCAAAAAAGAGAAACAATAAATTTGATATTTGATAATAGTTATTTTATAAGATATAAGATTAGATAAGTGAGCTTAGTTAACGTAATAGGCTTTAACAAGAGCGCAAATTATCTAAAACAATAGAACAAGTTATCTACATGCTTCTGGCAGTTCATATGATATGTTACTATGAAGTTTGTGTTGAGTTGAGTGCGAACAGCTTGTTCCCTCTTGTTGGCAAAATAGCACAGGGTACTTATTAATTAATATAGCTATCATTAAAAAGATTAAAACATACTTTGATATGCATAACAAAATTAAGATGCACAGTACCTGTTGTTGTTACAATTTCAGCAGATCAGTACAAAATGTAATTCATGTTTATATCATGCAATTGCAAATTTTACCATATCTCTCTACTTTTGAATATTTCCATGTCTTTTTGTGTTTATATCTAAACTATACAGACAATCAAGTTTAAGCAATCAGACATGAAAGAACATCAAGAATATCTCCAGAATGAATCTCATCTTCACTATCTTTCTTTGTACATAGGTGGCATTTTCTTTTATGCTTTTAAATACAGTCAAATTTGTGAACAAAGACCACAGACCAGAGCAAACTAAAGCTGCCTTTGTTGACAGATGGTCTTTATCCACAGGTGTAGTCACTATAGCTGAATGGTACACAGTGTTGTCCCTGCAGGATGGTCCTTATTTGGAGTTTTGACTAGTTTGTCTCTTCCAGGACTAGTAGCATGCAGTCATTTTCCTAAGTGTTAGTGATCAGTCAATTGGTCAGTTAGTCAGATACTTACTCAATCAATAAATCAGTCAATGAATTGATCTGTCTATCTATCAGTCAGTCCAGTCAGTCAGTCAGTGAGTCAGTCAGTCAGTCAGTCAGTCAGTCAGTCAGTCAGCTGAAAAAGACAGGGAGTCTGTCAGTCGATTAGTTGGTGTCATTGGTTCTTCAGCTGAAAAAGGACAGTCTTATTGATTAGTTGGTTCCTTGGTTATTGTGTCACAGACTTCTCTCTTTGATTGAGAGTCATAGGTTTGAGTCCTGAAACTGACTTTTCTCCTTTCCTGAGAAAGTTGGCAGGCACTTGCAGAGGATTAGGATCTAGTACTAGTTTCTCCCAGGAACAATAATGTGTTAAATGAAATACCTACCTGTAAAAATAATCGAAATATGGTTGAAATGGGCATTGAACTCTCAGAAACACGCGCACAGAGAAGACAGTCAGTCAGACTTACCATGCAGAGTATCAGTGCATACCAGTAATGTTTCAGTTCCTTTAGTCCAAGATGTACAGTAGACACAGTGGCATCAGTCTTTAGAGTCATTACCTCCTGTCTTTTCTCAGCATTTTTATAACATCTTCACAATTTCTCCTTCCCTTGACCCCTACAGTTGAGATGGGCTTTGATTGAGACAAATTTTTGATAGAGATATTTTCTAAAAAGAAAAAAAGAAGACCTCTCAATCTGAACAGCCTTTGATTTGTCTGGATGTACAGGAATAGTTCTTTATTCTTTCAAACAGTTGGTCCAAAGATTGCTGCTTTCATAACCTAGTTATATCAGGTAGACCTAACAGTCACTGTTGAACCTACTGAGATAAGCATCATCCCAGAGATTGAAATCTCTCACAAAAGTCTGATAAAAACAATACATTTATATTCAATTACAGAGATAGGTAATAAGGAACAAAATATACTTTAGAACCAAAGACTTGCCAGAGATGTTATAGCTTACAGAGTAGGTGTATTTTCTTCTCTGTACCAGTCAACAGGTGTTAACTGTTCAAACCCTCTCAGCATCAGGTGTAAAGTCATATTAACCACCTGCCAATACTTCTCTCAAATCACCTTCTATTCCTTGAATCTATGTTTGAAGCAAATGTGAGAGTGCTCTTGAATGGTCAAAATGGGTTAACTCTTTACCTGCTGGTGGCAAGAAAGTTTGCTTTTTGCAAGCAGTGCAGATCATGATCAGCCTGTAAATCCATGCAGTGTGATCAAGATTTCCACTGTTTGCTATTCAGTAAGTAAATTTTCAGTAGCCACCCCCTTTGAACAAATAATGGTATTGTCCAAATTGCAAGATGGACAAGTCCATTTAAGGGTAAAGGTTAAAAGTCCCCACTGCAGAGAAAGAAAAAAACAACCCCATCCAAAATACTGTTGAAAATCCATAATTATGTAATTGTTCTTTGTAACTTCCTCTTCTCTTCTATTAGCCACATGATCTTGTGCACTTTGTTAAGCAATTTTCAGCACTAACTTACTGTTGTTGTTGTTGTTTAACTCCTGTTCCAACTTGGGTCATTCTAACAGGTGGACAGTTCACCTTACAATCTTTCCTGGGTAGAACCAGTACTAGACTCTGTTCCTCTGTAAGAAACTGCCACTCAAATGAAGAAACATGGTCTGTAGCAGGGCGCAAACCCATGGCCCTGTTACAGTGATCTCAAGTCAGTGACTAAAACCACTCGACCACAGAGGCGGTCAGCATTATGTTACACTCTTATAATACCATGTTAACCAAAATCTGTAATTTCTTTTTCCTAAAATTGTAATTTTGAAGTGCTGCATTACTATCAGGTGTAATCAATTACAGGAGAGAGGATGATGCTTTTTGAAATATTTCATTCACTACAAACGATGTAATTTTACTGATAGTAATTTCAATTCTTAAATCCACTTACAAATTGCTTACAGTGTACTTGTAGGCTGCACTTGTAAAGGATTATGGTTTCTTTTCTTAGATATTAATAGTTCTAGAGGGAATACTTGAAATCAGCACTTGATTTTAATAAGTTTCTAGAAAATTTTAATATTTATATACAGGTACTTTGATTTCTCATTTTATCTTTTCTTTTCTGTACTTGACATTTCGCACCAAAGTTTTTACTGATTACTGTAAATTTAGGACTTTATGTGTGATAAAAATTTCACAATTTTAGTACATGTAGCAGACGCAAATATTTGCAAATATAGAATTACCAAAAGAAAAATTCTCTACTTGCAAATCTGTGAAATGAGTGTTAGATAAATTTTGTAATATGCAATATTGGGAATTCATAGCAAAAATTAAATCACTGTAAATTTTGCCCTATTTACAGCACAAATTGTATTTTGAATACAAATACGTTTAAATCGCACACAGTCTGAAATCTGCTCAGATCTTTATTTTATAGGTGAATTCTTTAATTTTTTAATTTCAAAATTTATCTCATAGTTTTATCTGATGTAAACAGTGCCAAGTCATGAAAACTGGTTCAGTAGCACGTAAGAGCAATTCTCTAAACAGTGCTCCGTAGTACTGGTTTGAAACGCATTACATGTGGTATATTGCAAAGACGTTAGAAAGTGGTATTCATTTATTGTATGTCATCGAAATGGGAAAAATATTTGCCGTTAATATTGATGGTAGCATGAAAATAATGAAACATCTGGAAAGTGCATTGTAACAATACAGGGCTACAGTCAGCCCTGCCCTTGCGACCACCTGAGTTAAGAAACAACCTGACATATGCAACCACTATATATTCCTCCCTTGTTATAAAGATGACAATTTATCCTGAGTTAAGAGACCACCTGTCCGAAGAGGCCACAATATCAGCTTACCCTGTGTGGTCACTTAAAACAGATTTGACTGTATTGTAAAATTATAATTTCCCTGATAATCCTTCATCAGAAATTTATTTTACTACTTTACTGCCCAAAAAAATTATGACAGTTCCTACTGCTGTCTTTCAAGAAAAAGTTGTGAAAATGTTTATACATTTTGTGTATATTTTTTATCATTTTTGTTCTTGAAAAAATTGAAAAATGTAGAGCCCCAGTGGGTGTTTAAATGGGGTTATACGGTCTGAATATCAGTGCCCTGGTTTTAAAACCCCAAAATGGGGAAAAGATGATTTGCTGACAGATAGAAGGCAATATGGCCTCTTTTCGATCTATAAAATTTTAACGTCTTTAATGATTATGCATTAATATCAACGCAGGATAATGTTATCCACTGATGTTCTAATAATCTCCAGCTTAAAGGAAAGTCTTGCAGATTTTATTCCTATAATCTGTAGTATCAAAACATCGGGGATTATCCGCAAAAATGTTTTCCAGCATTTTGCTGATAAGCCTTGTGCATGAAAAGGTGCACACAATAAAAAGTAAAAAACTTCAGATATGTTTTTAATGTACCAGTTAAAGTTGAACATGCTGAAACGCTGCTGGGTTTTGTCAGTGAATGACAGGTAAAGTGATTTCTGTGTAAAAATTAAAAGTTGCAATGTTGCAAGAAGTCGTCTGGGGACAGGTTGCCTGCAATTTAAGATACCATGTAATCTCACAATTGACTTTACAAGATTTAAGCATTTCTTGCTTGAAACAAAATTTATGTTAAGACAAAGTGCAGCCTGCACTATTTTAGCTTAAAGTCCCATTAACAATTTGTATTCTCATAAAAAGATAATTAATTTATGGATAGACTTACGTTCTATTCAGACCAAGGCAATGTTGATGTATACAAATTTTATTTTTGTTGACGCTTCACAACACGTTGTCTTTGCAGAATTTTGCAAAATCATTGGAAAAATATTGGGCTATATTTATAGCATATACTTTTGATATATAAAGCAACTTTAACGAAGTTTTGCAATCAAAATAACTGTCAAGTTTGCTGGTAATTAAGACATCTTTCTTGGTAATAAAAGTGCTAAAAGTCATTTTACATCCAAACGTAAGTCAATAGAAGAACAAGAAAAAAATCCATTTCTCTGTGACAGTTGCCTCAGTTTACTCCTCCCATGTTGAATTTTGATGAGCTGTATTAGCTCGCTTTTCATTTCAGAAATTACGCTCCTCATATCTTCGAATATATTTTGTAAAGCACAACAGAATGCTTAAGTTCTAGACATATTTTGCACTGTATAAGCATTATCCGAACAGGGTATTTTGGCCTTTGTATTTCATATGTATTAGTGAGTAGTGCTCAAGAAAGATTTATCCTTTGATAGCAAATTATTTACATTTGTAGATCATGATTAGACTGATTTGAATAGTCAACAAGGGCTTGTTGCACAAAACTTTTACAATGGCACAGCATCATAAGGGTTTGGTAGTGCTGATTTTTTAACAGACTTTAGCTCATAATTGCAAACAATTAAAGGCCCTTTCAATTGAAAAGGATCTTTTAACAGCAAATGAATGGCCTATATCACTTGTAAGTGCATTACTGGACAATCTGTGTGCCTAAAGATTTTTATGAAAAAGCAAGTGAAATGGGGGCTTTAAAACTTTAGTTTGCAGTCTACAGAACAGGCACCAATTTAAAGGTACACGTGTTTAGTGTGTAAATATTTATTACTTGAAATACAGTGGTTTGGATTATAATCTAAGCATAAAATTTACAAACCACAAAGTATCCATAACTGCAGGAGTTCCCAGTCATATGTCTGCTGGGTAGGTTACCATAGCGATAGAAAGAGATGTAACCATAGAGATACGAAATAAACATTTTTTTCTTCTGATTTCGATCAAATTTTATCTTTCTTGTATCTTTACTACATCATCTATTAAAGCCGGTAGCAAGTAGCCGGGAACCACAGATGAGTAGTTTGACAGTATGATTTATGTCAGGCTTGATAGTGAATTCTAAATTCACAGAATTTACTGCAAGCTACATTAATGTTTTTCTGTTTCAAAGCTTCCCAATATATTTTAAACCATCTGAAACCATCAAATATATTTCAGTTTAAAATCATACTTCCATATTCTTTTATCATTTTGTCGTTTACATACCCCACCCACACTTCTTATCATTACAAAAGACGACCTAACCATTATCCTGATTTCTTTCTAGAATGGACTCACCCATCTGTCAGTTTGGACAGTTCCATTAGTTGTGGAAAGGGGTTGTCACTGAAAATAGCAAACAGTGCAGATTATGATCAGACTTCACAAATGAAAAGGCTGATCATGATCTGCACTGGTTACAAAGGGGAAATAACTTGCCGTAAGCAAAGTAAGAGTTTAATTTTACAAATGTTTTGATGAAAATGTTATGTATGAAGCTATAAAGGTTTACATGAAGAGCTATTTTGTCCAGACATTTAATGAAATATATTATCATTGAGCCTTTTGGCGAGGCTCAGGCTTAGCTCTAAAAATCTAGCAACTGATGAGCAAGTCGTTTATTATTGCTTAAATGATATCATCCACGTGGAGGCAGCAGCTGAAATTTTTCACTGGATAATTTATTGAGGCTGGAAAATATAAGCTTAACTTTGTACTGGAGATAGATGATGTAGCAAAGATAATAAGGGGAGATAGGTGGTGCGATAAGGCTCTGTAGGGAGTCATACACGCATGTGAGTAACTGTATATATCCGTTTTGATACCAAAGTTATTGCTCTCTATGATATATTGTCTACAGTTTTAAGGAGGCCCTGCGGAATACTTATTTTTTATTAGGCTATATGTCAAGTGTTTAATGGAGAGGTGATCGTGGGGGAAGGGCTGTAATGTTTTAAGCCGCGCAAAAGTCTCACCTGCTCTATTAAAGCCAGCATTCAAAGTTTGCCAGGGTCAAGATGGCACCTTGAAATGGTTTTATCCAAATAACAAGTCTGTTTTATGAACTTTTTTTAAAAGTTGCCTCCTGAAAGTATATGTATAATAGGTAACAATAGAAATGTGGTGATATAGGGTACAGCATCTTATTCCTAACAAGAAGGTGGCTGGTTTGAATCGTGCCAAAGGAATTTGACTGCATGCAATCTCCACAGAACTGGACCAGTGTAAAATAGATAACTTTAAACTAAAAACAAAACATGTTTAGGAATGTTTCTTGAAGTTGAGATTTGGGAAGTGTTTTGTGCCTACGGCTGTCCCACTCTGCCAAGAGAAATTAACTCTTAGAGCTTTAAAGTGGAGGATGGGAAGTAACTCTGTATTAATAATCTATTTAAAATATTTATAATGTGGAATGTGCAATGATGACTTTTGATAATATTTCAAACTTATCACCAATCTTGATTCTAAAATATTGCAAATTGAAAATTATTTTTTTGAAACAATTTTTACGGAGTTGTCATTCCTTTTCCATTGCTTTCATGTTAGATTGGTATGTTTTGCCGAGCATGAATGCAATTTAAAGTCATTAGCAAAGCAATTTCTTGTTCTCACAGTGGATGGAATTGGCATGCTGTTAAAATCTCAGATACAGTCGAGGATAATAAAGCTCAACATAATATAAGGTTTATTTATTTTGCGATGAAAACATGCAAAACGACATGTATTTAAAGAGAGTTCTTACTAGATGCTATTTGTTTTACATTAAGATTTGCGTTTTTTTAAGTGGATGTAACGAGGGAGATACTTGTCAGAGATATTCCTGACGTTGATTATGGAATTAAAGTATGCTTAAAATGGATATAAAAATCATGTTTTTCAAATTACAGTAGATTGCGTAATTTTTGCATAATGAAAATTTCACAATAATTAGCAGACAGTCTTATATGTAAAAATTTAAAGTGTGCCAAAAGAAAATTAATTTTTCTAATACTTTTCGTGACAAAAAATTTCACTTTTAGATAGAGGTAGACTCTGAGCGCGCAATCACATGACCATAATGTTTGCACCTACTCCAAAGTATTTGATGTTTTCTACTATTTCTTGCAATCTAACGACCATGTTTTGATCAACTTTTTTTCAGATTTAATGAAATATGATGATATAATGTTGCTATTATAGTTTTTTCCATTTAATCTGAAGAGTTTTCGAGTCTGTGATACTTTCGTCGAAAATGTGGGTCACACTCTCTACATAGTGAATGGAAAACTATAATGTTGATACTGCATTGTTATATATTTTAGACACGGGCAAGTAGTTGGTGCAAACGTTGTACGTAAAATATTTAGCAATACAGTAAATAGTAGAAAAGAAACAAAAAGCCTGAGTGTTGATGTAAACAAGGTCACATGACGATGCTCTGTGTATTTTTGTGTGAAATTAAAAGGTTCACAAGGAGAACTTTTCATTATAAATCTTTGTGAAAATTATCTTTCACAAAGATTTTGAATTAGCGGAACGGTAAATTTGCAAGTAACTAGCAAAATTAAATTATTGCAAATATTACCCAATTTACATTATTTGTTATTTCTTACCCAACAGCTCAAGTGTTGGTTGCAGGAATTTTTTTTGTCTTCTGGATTCTGTTTAAGCATTTTGAGATTGACAGAATTTTGTAATCTATGTGCATGCAGTGTTTTTTAATGATGATTTAAATGTCCTGATATGTCCTGATAAATTGTATTTAAGATTGGTCCTGGCCATCATTCTTGCAGCCAGGAAGATGTTTAACTTGATGCACTGAATAGTTTTAGACATTATTGGTAATGAAGAAAGATGTCAGTGGATAGTTTCTTAACACAAGCTGTACTTGAAGTTTCCTACAATTTCCTGTTAGTATATAAGGCTAAAATTTTCCATTTTATAGAATTTCTTCAAATTGCTTACAGCATTTTGTGAGATTTTCTGATTTTCAAGGGCAGATAATTCAATATCAAGGTTGGTGACCTCTGATTTTTATTTTAAATTTCTTTTTCAGACTTGATTTTCAGTCAAAATGTGAAGTTCGAAGAAATTCTATGAAAGAGAAAATTTGGCCCTTTATAAATAACTGCAGTAAACTGTGGCATTGAGAGTGAACTCGCCCTGTAAGTCATAGTAATTTGTTACTCGGGCTTGGTTATTAAATCTTTTTGAAACTCGTTAATATTTTACCCTTACAGTAATATTTGAATTTCCTTTTTTTTTGACTGGGGCTTGGTTATTGAATCTGTTTGAAACTCGTTAATATTTTACCCTTACAGTAATATTTGAATTTCCTTTTTTTTTGACTGGGGCTTGGTTATTGAATCTGTTTGAAACTCATTAATATTTTACCAATACAGGAATATTTTAATTTCCTTTTCTGAATAGATCAAAACAAGGGAGATAACATTTAGGTTGCAAATGAATACACTCTTTTTACTTCCTTCTAATTCCTTTGATACGTTTACCTAAATTTAAATATGCTGAAAATAACCACACAGAAAGCCATTCACATAGTTACTATATAGATAGTAGTTATTTCATTCAAACATTTTTTTTTTGTTTAAAAGGATAATTATCTGAATCATACTGAATCAAATGATAATAAAGATAAATTAAATGCACTTGCTGATGGTTCAGAGGCAAAATTTAGTTCAGAATGTTTTCTTTTGGTTTTGCAATTCCATAACTTTCATGTTATTCTAATTGAAGTATTCAAATGTTTATTTTTTGTCGTGATTGAGATGTTACTGAATCACGACTGAGATATTCCATTAATCAACCGATTTCATGAAGATTCTCGGATTTCCGTCAGTGACGGGCGTGATATATCATTTAGATGGAAGTTTTGTCATGAAAAAAGATAGCAGGTTTGATATATTTTTTACAATGTTACCGCAATCCATGATTCATGCAGATAAGGGTACATAAGAAATAGAGAATTTTTGAGTAATGAGCCTGTTTAGTTAAGCCAAACTGATTTATTAAATTAGGTAGAGGCATATACTTACACACAGCACAAGTCTAATGGATAAAGTGAAGTACTATGAACTTATCTTAATATGGAACATGTTTATAGTCGTTCTGTGAAATTTAGAATGAAGGAAATTAAGATAACAGAAATGTGGCGATTTCATTGGATGACAAAGCTTCTCACTTATTCTAATATTACAAAGAGGGAGTGCAATAGTTAAGTACAACAAATTATTATATATTAAAGCGCAGTTTGCAGCATCCCTAGAATAAAATATTTCTCATATCCTCCCAGTTTGATACAAAGTTTTTCCTGCTTCTTGAAGTGTTTTTTGAAGCTTCGTGTTTCAAGATTTTGTGTAGATTTTGATAATAAATTGATTTAAAAATAATAAAGACAAACACTATTTGAGTTTCATAATTTGAAATGATTTAAAAACTTCTTAGGTTTCCCCGGCATTCAGTGCAATTTTATGATTTAGCCGGAAAATTAATTTGGCGGAAAACAGCGCCCTCTGTGTTTATGTAGATGTTTATGCATCTTAGGAAATAAAATATGACATGCTTTGTGAATATCATAATTTATTTTGGCACTAGAATTTTGAAGATATTCCACTGTGCTATATGATAAAGAAAAAGAGTTTCTGGAAATGCAAGCTGTTATCAACTTACAAGAAAGATTTTAAAAGAAAGCTTTTAAAGTCCCATGATCATAATAATAAAACTCATATTTTTAAAATAAGTAATATATTTACTGACAGAATTATGATAGAACTACGTTCTGAAACGTTCTGATTCAGTCTAAGACAAATTTAGACGTAATACTGCCTTTCTTTCATTATATTATACTGTGTTATATTTATTACAGTCACATAACTTTTGATTTTATTTGAACAATAACTGGAATTTTTTTTGTACAGTTTGGCTGATATACAACATATTTCTTAGTAATATAAGTGCTATATTGTGTATTGTAATATCCATGGTTATCATTAGCCTTCAACTTAGCATCACAGTGCTTTAATGCCATTATGACATTGGGAGCATTACCAAAAATTAACCCCTGAACATGCTAAATTTCTTAAATGAACTTTACCATCTTCGGTTCCAAACTGGCTAAGTTTCTAAAATGAACTTTGCCATCTTTTGTTTTGGACACTCCGTAAAATGATTGCTCCATGAAGGTATTGCGAGCTTAATAGTAAATGATGCCGATCATGATCAAGCTGCGGGGATAAGTGATCTGATCATGATCTACACTAGTGGCAACGTTAGAAAAGCTTGAAGTGACAGCAGGGCAAGTGTTAATGACTGCTCATGGACATAAAAAATGAGATTTTAAACCAAAAAAATTGCGAACAAAAGAAAAATATTGTTTACAGCCGGATGATATAATACATTTATGGTACAGGAGCAATCATGAAAGAATGTTTGTGTGGATGTATGGCATATTTCCTTGCCATAGGGTGATTAACATCTCATTCTATTGGCTTGCCACCTAAGTATCAGAGTAGAAAAATGCCAGGTCTGATTTTGTTATTAGAAATATATTATGACTTCTTTTTCTGATTGTGTTTTTCCCTAAGTAGAATTTCAAGTGAAGAAAGAGTTAATCCCCGATATAGTTCCAGCCAGACACTAAAGTGATGTACACTTCATCATCATTGTTTTAGATATAAGCCTGTTGTTTGCATGCAATTAAGTACAAAGCTTTTGTATGAGTTTTCTACATAAAAACTAAGTTGTTGTTTGTCTAAAGACTATAGATTATACAGGATATCAAAGATTATTTTAGCTTGATCTTGGCAAAATTTTGTATGGGGATTTTGTTGCACTTGTATGAGTTTATAATGCCAGTTTCAACCATATTTTGGTCATTTTTACAGAGGGACAGTTTACGTAACTATCATTCTGGAGAAAAACCAGTACTTGATCCCTATTCTCCGTAAGAACCACCAACTTTCTCACATAAAAAGACATGGTCGGTAGCAGGGCTTGAACCAACAACCCACAATCTGTGAGAATATACAGTAATTTTAAGTCGGCGACTCTTATCTTATTTAAACCAATTCACCACAGAGCCAGGTTCGGGTGTGGCACCCTATTTATAGCTTTAACATTATTATAAAACTATCTGAAGAAACTTTAAGAATGATGGATTTGAGCTAAATCATTTAATAGAACAAGTTTTAACAATACAGTAAACTGTGTATAAAACGGGCACTTTGGGACCATTTAGATTTGTTGCTATACTCAAAAATATGTTCTATCCGTAATAACATTTTCATATCAAATAAAATTTGAAAAAAATTGGCCCAGAAAATGTTTTCTTTATGTCAATTTCACTATATCTTGAGTCATTATATACGGAGTTTACTGTACTTTGATATGCTGAAAAAGATTAGGTTTTCTTATGATCTGATCTTGTTCAAATTTGGTGTGATTATATAGGATTCCTTATAAACCCTTTACCTCCTAAATTTCTCAAATGGACTTGTCCATCTTTCTATTTGGACAGAACCATTAATTGCCCAAAGGGTGTTCAGTGAAAATTTGCTGATTGAATAGCGAATAGTGCAGATCATGATCATAGAACGCAAATGTGATAGGATCATGATCTACACTGCTTGCAAAGGCAGCATTACTTGCTATACTAACTGGATAAGAATCAAGTGAACTGAATATTCATAGGTCTTTCGTTTAAATCTGGCAGGTACGTCTTTAGAATTTAATTTCATAAGTCTGAGTGATCATATAATTCGGAATTTTTTTATATCCCCAATTAATTTAGTACTCGAACTTGATATCTAGGTCAAGATGGCACTGAAAATTCCACTTCTATCTTTACCGTCAATAATAACCATAAAAATTTATAAGTTCAAAGAAATTGGATAGGCTTGAGAGAACAGATTGACCGATAGGAAAATGTATTTGATCGAAACTAATAATTACGTTTCGAATTAAATTGGATCTTATACCTACTTGTGGCTCTAATTTTACCAAGAAAGACATTTGACCGGCAGAATTGACGACTACGTGAATGATATTGCAAATACTATAAGAAACACTCTTGTGTAACATTTTCTGTAATGGATAATTGGCTTGAATTTGTAAAAAACAAGGCAGTTTTACAGTGAACATAACATAGTTCTATAATTATTAGTTTATACTAATTTATTTTAGGTCGATTGTGAAACTTTCCAACTGATTCACTCTCACACCTCACGAGGATCCATCGCTGTAGGGTATGGAGAAGATACCATTTTTAAGCGGCTTTAAAAGGGGGTTTTTTGTCTTGGTATGACGGGCCGGAGAAAACCCCCGAACATCCCCCCCTCCAAGTGGATGCTTTGAATACTAGCGGTTTAAATATTATTCTATTGTAAATTCATTTTCTTCTAACAGATTTATAGGGATCCTGGGGCTTTAAAGGGCTGTAGAAAAAACATCATTATTTGAGTACTGCTTTACACTTTGCACTTCTCATACAGGGGGGGGGGGGGGGGAATACTTTAATTAATAGTTACAATCAATACACAACCATCATGGTTGTAAAAGTACTTTTTTTGAGTACTTCCATACAGCATTTCTTGATGCAGGTCATGCAGGTGAATTCTTAGAATTAAAAGTTACAGAGTTTAACCGTAAACAATTGTTAAATGTTATACAAACATATTTAATTGATCTAATCATTTCACTGGAGTTAAAACAGGAAGCTGTTGTACTTTTCCAGCATAAACAAACTTTTATCTCTCCTGATTATTTTTTTCTGTCTATTAGATGACACAAACATTCTGTAGGAGAGTAACATCTGTTGTGCATTGTGTGAAGACATCAGAGAATATGAGAATATAAACAGATTTTTAAGAGAGCAAGAAATTGATCTCTTATCTTTCATTGTTAAAACATACAAAACTTTCAGTTGTGTAATTATAGATTGTTTTTGTGACTTCTCCATTTGAAACAGCAGGGAAATAGTTTTACTCCATTTGAAACAACAGGGAAATAGTTAACTCTATCTGAAACAGTAAGGCAATAGTTTAACTCCATTTGAAACAGCTAGGGCAATAATTAACTCCATTTAAAACAACAGGGAAAGAGTAAACTCCATTTGAAACAACAGGGCAATAGTTAACTCCATTTGAACAGTAAGGCAATAATTTAACTCCATTTGAAACAACAGGGCAATAGTTGACTCCATTTGAACAGTAAGGCAATGATTTAACTCCATTTGAAACAACAGGATAATAGTTAACTCCATTTGAAACAGCAAGGCAATAGTTTATTTGAATTTGAAATAGCAGGGCAATAGTTAACTCCATTGGAAACAGCAGGACAATAGTTAACTCCATTTAAAAAAAGCAGGACAATTATAGTAAACTACATTTGAAGCAGCAGGGCAACATCTGTTTGAATCAGTAAGGCAATACTTAACTCCACTTGAAACAGTAGGGCAATAGTTAGCCTCACTTGAAACTATAGGGCAATAGAAGATTTAATTGGAAGAGTAGGACAATAGTTCACTGAGTTTAAAACAACAGGACAATAGTTCAAGATCATCTCTTTGTCACCTGTCTGTTTGTCTGTCTCTCATGCTTTGATTTCTGTATTCCCCAAAGGTATTTACTTTAAACTGAGGATCTGTGATGTTGCTATAGCTGCATGGTGCACATTTTCATCAAGCTGAACTTTATTCACAGGGTGATCTTTATTCTTAGGTGGTCATTAACACAGATTTGACTGTATATTGTTGGCTATTCTTCTACGTGGATCACTGGCATACTGTTCATTAAGGATGATTTGCCAGTTATGTAAAATATATGTTTGTGCATGATAGTTTACAACCATTACAGAAAAAGGTAGATCATATGATTGTGCAACGAAAGATACAATCAATACATTATCGAATGAATTTACACAATAAAATTGGACCCATCTGCTATGTCACTGTCACATTATCCTTAAGGGAACTGTACTGTCATTAACTGGCCATCAACTGTACTGTCCATCAACTGTACGTCATTAATTGGTCATCAACTGTACTGTCATTAACTGGTCCACTGTACCATTAACTGGCCACACTGTACTGTCATTAACTGGCCATCAACTGTACTGTAATTAACTGGCCTTCATAAATACTGTTCATTTGGATGGTATTGCAGAATGATGGGATGATTTTTTTTTCTCTTTGACTTTCAAATAAATCTATCAGTGCTCTCCCAGGGGAGATAATCAAATTGTGAAAAACATCAAGGGGATAATCTAAATTCAATTATCCCTTCCTGCAGAAATGATTGGCATTGTTTTCCCAAAGGGAGGTAACCAAATTGTTGGAGTTTTCTTTTCATCAGAAGGCATTACTCTCCAGATCGGTTATGTAAGTGGAACTTTGACTTTCTCCGTTTCTGTGTTTTTCTCATTATGCCGTGTAAGGTTCATTAAATATGTCACTCACAACAAGATGTTGTTTAATCCAAGATATAACACTCAGATAGTAAACAATAGTCTCTGGCATTGTCATTGATTTCTTTCTGATTGGTTCTCTTAGCTCAGGGTGTGAAAAATATGACCCACATTAAATATTTTGCTGATGTTTCTGGCCTTGAAAAATATACTTGACTTTATGAAATAATTACCATTATCACTGTTGTGTCTCTGTGTCACTTCTTTCTCCAATGCCTAATGTATTGGTATATTGTATTTTCTTCCAACCTGATGTGATAACTTCAGTGATAGTCAAATGTATAATTGTGATACCAAAGGAAAGCATAGCAGCAGGCAATATGAACATAATACAAGGAGAAAAATCTTTGAGTGACATAGCAGCCCATGGAGTAAAACTGACAAGCTAGACTAGCATCTGAGACAAGCCTGGATAGCTTCCTCACATACTGTTTGAGTTCGATACCCAAAAGCAGATTAGTTGCAGTAAAATGATGATTTTTTGATGATGATGATGATGATTATGATTATGATTGATGATGATTTTGAAGTATAAGATGATGATGGTGAATATTATGATAAAATGGATGATGATGATGATGTTGATGATAATGATGATTTTGAAGATGATGATGAAAAGAAGATATTGATTATGATAAAACAGTTGGATGATGATAATGATAATGATTTTATGATGATATTGTTATGAAGAGGTTATTTCAAAAAAAAAAAAGGGAAAAATTTTTGGGGGAAATTTAAGAATTTTTTTCACTTATAAAGAAGATAATAAAGGAAATACATTCAGGGGGGAAATATATGGGGGGGTTTTTTTTGTTTTTGGGTAAGAATATGATATCATATCAACAACAATATTCAGAGCTGGAAAATATTGAAGGAAACTTGAAGCTTTTCCCCCTTTTTTTTTTTTTTTTTATGTTAAAATTATTTTATTGATTTCTATAAAATAACAAAATCAAGATAATGAATGCTGATGTATCAAAAATTCCATTCAAAATTGATAATCTTATCCTTTCTCCCTCCAAAAAAAGAATTATGTAGGCAGATATTCTTCTGAAAACTTCATTGATCTGATCATTAATGGAAAGAATGGAATGCAAGCAGGACCAGAATAAAAATTTATAAATGATTCATCAAATACCAAAAGGTCTATGAAAAAAATGTTACACTTTTGTTGTTTCCGGAAATAGAACTTTTGCGCTGAAATAGGGATTTTCGTTGATGATTCCAGTCCGTAGAATGCCCCATTGATGTAATACGGATTAAGACAATGTAAATGTTTTGTCTACTTGTAATTAGTTTTTTTCTGATCAGAGGAAGTGATCTGTTTCTGCAATCCTATTAGATGTTTTTAAGGGGGCCATTAGAGTATTGCATAAATGTTGCTTTTCTTAGAAATTCAGGATTAACTAATAATACATTATGATATAAATGGACTGTTTTAGGATTTACGGTATGTTTATTTTGGTTGTGATACTGTTATGTAATATTAATGTCAGAAACTTCTTTGAAACACTCGCACAAAAAAAGGAACAGACAGATTAGTTCATCGAACATTTTATATGTTTGAAAATTATTATGTAATGAGTAAGCTATTGTGTGTTTATATTTGACGTCAGTAGCTGTTGTTTAATACGCAAGAGAATAACTCTGTGGCATATCCCGTGTTTTTTTGTCTGTAAAGTTCTTTACTTACTGCACTTCATGTTAAAGGGACATACCCTACATCTAGCAGATTATATTCTCGAAAACATAGATAATGTGTTCAATAAACATAAAATGATAAATAAATACAATTTTAAAGAACAACATATATTGTAAAATGCTTCCTTTTATCACAGTTAATCAATAAAGGTTAGGGAATAGTAATAAAGTACTGCACCCATTAATTGTACAACAACAACTCTACATAGGTTATTGAATAGTTTACGGTACTGCAACTTTTAGGTAAGTTATGATGCTTCAGAATGTTCTATTATTGATTTTTTTTGAGGTTATTTAGTTTGACATCAGTTATAGGGTATGTCCCTTTAAGTATTTCAGTATTCAGTCATCTGCTTCTGTTTGTCCTACATTGGAAGTTTTTCGGTACAACTATTTACTGCTTAACTGTGTGCTGGGGATTCTTTTGCTTGGTAATGTCTCGTGGGATATCCCTTTTCTTCATACATCTACCTTTTTAAGTGACTATCGATGAAAAAAACAACAATGCAATGAAAAGTTTAATGAACATCTCATTTTGTCAAGCCATAGAGTAATAAGTACCTTTATTTCTTTCTCTGTTTTAAAATTTGCACGATTCTGTGAGTTTGATAAACTCTTGTTTGTTTCACAATGCAAAGAAATATTTTGTTTGTTGTTTTCCATGCCTTATCATGTCATTTCTTGTGGTATCCTCTGCCTTATCATGTTAATGTCAGTTATTTTATCATATTATGTTTGATCATGTAGACTTATCATACTATGTTATGTCTTGTTATATTTCCTTTGGTATTTCAGTGTGAGATACTAATTTTTCTATAACTTTTCACAGAAAACGATGGCTGTCATTCTAATTTGATGGAAATTGGCAAATATTAACAACTGGTGTCACAAAATTATGCAAATTGCCAATTAAATATATGTGAATCTTTTTATTTCTTTTAGCTTATTTACACTTTTTTTGTATGACTTATGCTTATGTACGCTATTTTTGTATGAATTTAGCTTATTTATACTACTTTTGTATGAATTTAGCTTATTTACGCATTTTTATAAATTTAGCTTATTTAGGCTATTTTTGTATGAATTTGATGCATTAATTTTAGTAAGCACTTCATTACGTTATCCTGATTTTTTTTAGTTTGGACTTAAAAGACTTACAATCTTTACCTCAGTGATCCCAGTATGTATTTTGACAGTTAACACACTTAAGGTACATTATTTCGTATGTTTTTTTAAAGTAAATTAGATAAAAATGGCTTTAATGCACCAGAAAACTGCAGTTTGACAGAAGCATCGACTGATATCACAGCATCGATTAGTGGGGGCACCTGTCAAAACTGCAGGATTTTGATCCCTATCAACCTGTTTCACACCTTCCAGGGAATAACATACAGAATATTGCCCTTGGTTTTATTGACTTGCCAGTGTGCAAAAAGGTTTACTATCAGGCTTTTAGTTTTTAGGTTCTAAAACAGATTGTTTTTATTGTTCATAACTTTTTTATTGGGTGGCAATGTTTCAGGAGTAAAGATTTCTTTTCAATAGTTCACATACTACAATGGCATGTTATTCAAAATCCAGATTCATCATTGTTTTGTAATAGACGTTTTTATTAACCAAACAGTTTTATCATACTTGAGGATAGTTTTTGTATCGATACAATACTTCCGTCCATTTTGGTATTTATAGTTTTTAAAGTTTAAGATGCTCTTCAACCCACCTGTTTTCAGATTTCTCGATACTTTATTATATTTTTATGCCCGACATACAAACAGCAGTATACAAACTTTGTAGATCTTTTTAATATTCTTGAACTTTTTCACATGTTTGGGTCAAGTGGGTGGTTATCTTGTTGGCATGATGGGTTTGTATAGGATCCTTGATCATCACAGATTGCTTATCAAACTTCAGGAATTGTCTTTCTGATACAGTTTCAGAACATCTTAAAGATGTTTATAACTTGTGGTTTTCTTGTGGTTCCATTAGCATATACAGTACACTCCAAAAGTTTTATGATACTGGCAATTGGGTAATTCATGCGATGATTTAATTTTCGCTATTTTTGAGGATTTCCCACTTCCTTCATTTAAAAATTTAAAAACCTAGCAAAAGATTCATTTCACATAGATTTACTATTATAAAGTTCTCATTTCACAAATTAAAAATTTGCTCACAAGTCTGTCTGCTCACAAATAGTGGAATTTTCGTCGCTCGAAATTTACCAAATTTACAGTATCTAATTGACCACTTTATATTGGCAGGAATACTGTAATTATGTTTAGACATGGCACTACTTCATCACAATTTATTTTTGATAGGATCAGTTTTGAGTCATGCATTAATTAAAGGGTGAACAAAAACTTTTGAGGAGTACTTTACTTGCTTTGATGGGGTCAAGAGGGCCTTATCTTGTTTTAACATTAAAATGTTTCTGTCAGTGCTTCACTTAATTGAGGATTTAATCAGCTCACTTTGAAACTGTCTCAAATTTATCATGTATTATGCCTTCATATCAGTACCTGAAGTGCTTTGATTTGGTTAGGTGTAAAAGGGCTAAATATTTTGTGAAATGGAGTCACTTTAGGTCTAGACAGTACTTATGCTAAAGTGGACATCATCAGTGTACTAATTGAGTATTTCTGAGGTGAAATGTGATATCTAAAGTGGAACTCGATAAAGAATTTCAGAGACAGTGAAAGTTCGTAATCATTAAGTTAAAATGTATATTTGTAGTCATTTATTCTAAAAAAAACGGTAAAAGTTACTGTAACTCTCACTTTCCGACTGTCTTTGAAGCAAAGGTGAAATAGTATGACAAAATTATTGCAGCAGTCTGTCCTGGAATTAATGGTCCTAAGTTCAAATATTCCAGAAAATTAACAACAGGTGGTTTTACTCATAAATTCATTTATTTAAATCAACAAATAAATGATGGACTTTGCAGTAGACTGCTGGTAAAGAGTCTAGATCTTTTGTACACCCCATAGCACACCTCCCAGTACACTGTTATTTAGTACACTGCTACAAAGGGCACATTGTAACATATGTGTTATACTGTAACTTGGGGCACCTCATAGCACAAGCTTTTATATTGATAATATTGGTGAAGAGTGCTGCACCTCTTAGCACATAAATTAGTACACAACTACAGGGTAGTGTATATCTCATAGCATACATCCTAGTACACTGCTAGATGCACCTCATAGTACAGTTATCAAATTGCATAAGGTGTACTTCATAATGACATGCTACAAGATCCACCTCATAATTACCTTTCTTATAGTACACTCACTGAGTGGTGTACACCTCATAGTACTACTAAGAATTTGGGTGTACCTCATAGCACACCAATGCTGTTGACACACTTTTATAGAATGTAATACCATAGCACAATGTGCTGGTAGCCTAGTAACACTCATATATGGTGTACCTCATAGCAGTCTGCAGCAGACGATACCTACTAAATGATTTATATTCTATTTTCAGGGTATGGTGGTGAACGGCTTCATTAATGTTGTCATATCTAACATTGAGAGGAGATACGATTTCAGCTCTACAGTGTCGGGAACCATCGCATCATGCTACGACATCGCATCAGTACTGTGCCTCATTCCCGTCAGTTACTTTGGTGGTCTCGGTTGCAAACCGCGTTATCTCGGAATTGGTGTTTTTATAATGGGCATAGGATCGGTGGTGTTTTCATTACCACAGTTTTTGACAGAAGTGTATCAAGTTGACGATACTGGTGTACGAACTACGTGTGACGTTAACGCATCAAATGACACAATCTCATGTGATGAGAATAACACACCCGTTAGTCTTTCAAATTACAAATATGTGTTTTTTCTTGGACAATTACTACACGGGGCAGGTGCTGCCCCTTTATATACTCTTGGAGTTACCTACCTTGATGAAAATGTGCCGCAAAGATCATCTTCATTTTACATCGGTAAGATTAAAGTTTATAGTTTTGTATTGTCGCTTTCCGATGAATTTACATAAGAGCAAACTTATCTATTTATGGTACCTTGCTTTGTGCAAAGGGTATGGAGCTTAAAACTGTACTCTATCTGAAATAGATCACACTTTCAATAGAGTACGTAGTATGGGAAATTGGCCATGATACAAATTAGATAGAGAACTGTTTGCTGGAAAAATAATTACGTTATTACTCGGAGGCTTGCTCATCGAAATAATGTAATTATTCTTGCAAACAGTACTCTGTTACATAAACTCTTAATGCACTGTCTAAATGTTTGTTCAATATTCAACATGGTTAGGCTCTGAGGCTTAGGGTTAGGTGTAAGCCATTAGGGTTAAGATCCTGAATTTCTTGGTGTTACTTTTTGTTCCCTGGTTCAAACCTATATTGAACCTTAGAGATTATTTCATCATAAAAGTCCGAAATTTAAGTCAACAAGAATTTAAATCTGATTGCCATCTATAGAACTTAAGAAATAGTGCTTTTAAAATTTTATGTATAGTAGAAATGAAAAAAGCTGGAATGCTGAGGAACAAAAATAAGTACAGTAGAAGATTTGTAAAATATTTGCGGTATATCACTACAGTTAACTCTGTATATAACAAACTCCTTTGGACCATTTAAAAATCAGGCCTAGAGAATTTGTTCCTTATATCCAGAGTATGTATTTTCATATAAAATAAAGGAGAGAAAAAAATCGGGCCAAGAAAACTTGTTCCTTATATCCAGAATTTTGCTACCTGGAGTCGTTATATCCAGAGTTTACTGTACTTGTTTGCTAGGGTTGTAATTCCTTTATGTCCGGAAACTATTCTTGTAGAATTTAGAGGGTATTGGATGAATGAGGCTTTGTTCAAGTTACGCCGGGATCCTTTCTACCACAGAAAAAAACGATATATACGCAGCTGCAATAATTATTGTCTCTAACTTTAAAGCCATTTCTGAAACTTAAAATAATCCAAATTAAAAAATAATCAGTGAAAGGGATAAGTTTATTTCTTTAATGAAAAGCTGTTGAATAGAAATTCACAATTTTAAGTCAAGTACTACTGTAGTGTAAAAGTGTGAAAGTAAAATGAAAATTCAAATTATGGAATTGTAAATAATTCATGAATTGCCTAAAACAATTTGCATAAATGACATATTCTTCTCATGTTTTAATAAATGATTTTCCTTTGCATTTTCTCAAGCAGATTTGATACTTTGCACCTGTACTCTCTTTATTTTTTTCTAGGAATATTTTATGCATTAACCATTGTGGGACCAGCCATTGGATACCTGGCAGGGGGAGCGTTCCTTAATTTTTATGTTGATATAAACACAGTAGATCCAGACAGGTATAAAATTTTATCACATTTAATCTGAAACACTTAACATATTTTTTCTGAAATTTATTAATAAATGTATATTCAGGCAAAATATTATGTACACACACTGAATAATAAGTCAATGTCTGACTAACAAAACAAAATTTGTGGCTAAGTTAAAATTTACTTGACAGTCTCTGCTACCTTGTGTAAGTAATAGCATACTTAGTGCGAGACATTAAAAAAAAAAGTGTTTTTAATTAATTCATTATATTTTAGTACCTTCCTTCTAAAACCCAAAGAAAGAATTTTTAGTTTTTTAAAAAGTTTTTTAAAGTTTGAGTGTGTTGATTTTTTGGAAATTTTAGTATCTTTTTCGCACCAGGCTGGCATTAAGATGCAAGAATCAGTTATGTGAAACTCATTGTTTTGATAATGCTTCAGGTAATGTGACTTGTGTTTGTAGATGCAAAGCATAAATATAACGTACAATGTATGTTTTTGGACTGCATAGCCTGTATTTTAAAACTATATTCAGAAAGGCAGCTTATTTGTAATTAACTAGTCAGATTGAAAATAGATTAATTAATAATTTAATATTCTTTTTGTCGTCTGCTTTCAGTGTGACCTTGACCCCAGACAGTCCTAGATGGGTTGGTGCATGGTGGATTGGTTTCCTTATCAGTGCAACTCTAGCCTTCCTAGTGGCCTTACCTATAGCTGGTTTCCCCAAGTCCCTGCCTGGTTCCCAGCAGTATAAAGCAGAGAGAGAAAAAGAGGTGTACAGCAAGAAAAGCCAGAAATCAGAATACCAGGAAGTGACATCAGAGACAGAAACTGCTCTAAGCTACAAACAGATATTGAAATCTATTAAAATATTGGTGACGAACCCAACTTTTATGTTCCTCAATCTGGCAGCTGCTTGTGAAGGTAACTAAGAAATACCAATAAGATTAGTATGTCTTCCACTTAGTGGTGGGAGATGTAGTGATTTTTTGCTGTCAGTCTGTATGTCACAAAAGTTTGACTGTTTGCCTCCTTCATGCCTGGATGGATTTTACTGAAACTTGGTAGAAATGTTAAGTACTAAGAGTAATTGTGCATTTTGTCAGGATTTTTCACTTCAATGATTATTGTATGAGTTCGTCAGGATATTTATATGTTATATATGATATTCAGTAAAAAAAATGTCCGGGCTTCTCAAATACCCCTTGCTGGATTTTCACAGCATTTTGCAGGAAGCACCAGGATGAAGTGCAGTTGTGCATATTATATTTGGGGGTCACAAGCTCAAAGTTCAAGGTCACAGGGACCTGAAAACTTAAAATCTTGTAATTTGTTAGCCTTTGATCTGAATTACAGTAATGCTGAACACCCAAATTTAAAGAAATAGACTTGCTTGAATTAGAAGTCAGAAGATCCCATTGTAAAAATACAGGTATAAATGGGTTAAGTGAACTCCTTGGAGGGTCTGAGTAGATGTTTGCACAGAGATCTATTTATAGATTGAACTTAATTGGCATGTTTTTTTTTGTTAAATGCATTCTTTATTGACACAAGAGATTGACACATGCATTGGGTACAAATTGGCAGATTGTGTGTAGTGATGGACAGATCAGCTTGCTACTGATGCTTAATAGCTGCAAAAGATTTTATCAGCAGAAACCTAAAAATATAATTTTTGATATTTTTGCAATGATACAAGCAGCTGCTGTTTAAATAACATATTTACCTACATCAAGGAAAAAATATTTATCGATAAAACCAATGAATTGATAGCTTCAAAGAAGAATAATTTCAGACAGGTAGATGAATGGTTTTCTTACCAAGACAGTGTTGGGTATTTAAAGTCTGGTGTTCAGATCTGTCTGTTGACAAAATCTCCTCCTGGGGCACTTCATAGGTCTGTTTTTCCAGGTAGTAGTGGAATAGACTTCATCAGATCAACTTGGTTGAAATTGATTTATATAAATTAAGTCAGAACTGTTTCAGGTGACCTTGTGTCAGCCGTTCCTACAACACCTTTTGTCAGGTTCGTGTTGAGACCGTAGTTTCACCTTCTTCTTGACCCTCTCTGTCGGCTATGTTGCCAGCTACCACATACAGACCTGTTATGACAGCATTCTCTATAAGACCATCTTTTGTAAGAGTCCATGTTGAGACTTTGTGTCATCTAATGTCATACCATCTGGAGACACTTGTCAATTTTTTCATACTGGAAACCCTTTGTTATCACTTGCCTGAAGACACTTTGGTCAGCCCACTCCTGCTGAAGACTTTTTTTGTCATCCCTCTTGAAGACATTTTGTCAGATTTCTCCTGAAAACGTTGTGTCAGCCCTCTCCAGGAGACCTTTTGTCAGCTACTGTAGACGACTTTTTGTCAGCCCTCTCCTTGAGACCTTTTGTCAGCCTATTCCCGAGACCTTTTGTCAGCCCTCGATCTCCGTAAGACTTTTTATCAGCACACTCCTGAAGACATTTTGTGAGCCCTCTTGTGACCTTTTGTCAGCCCATTCCTGAAGACCTTATGTCAGCACTTTCCACGAGACCTATTGTCAGTCTGAAAGACCTTTTGCCAGCAATACTAGATAATCTAGAAATCTGAAAACTCAGCACTGAAGAAGTAAATAAATAATACAGACAAAACAGGCTTCAGACAGGCGGGATTGTAACAAAATTTAATAATGAATAGACCACAGTAAGTGAGATGTGTTTAATGCAGTATTTATTTATGTTTCTGCAATATTCTGCAGTGTTCTGCATTATTTCCCCACAGGGGATTGCAAACAAGATCATTAAATTCATCCTGAGGCTAACATTTCCATTAATTTTTACAAATATGAAATTTAGTTGTACAAGTTCTCCGGAAGTTTATGGTTTTTCACATAAAATTGATTGGTTACCTTATACCTTTTACCATTTCCCATAAAACGTTTTATGTTCACTAAAACCAGCTGGCTCAGCCCTCCCCTTAAGGTAAAAGATATTTTGATTATCTATTACCCCACTGGCAGCAATGATTCAGCCTGTGCTACCAGTATAGATGTAGATCGTGATTATCCTAATAACGATCTGCACTGGTTAATTTTCAGACTCAAAATTTTCACTCAGCACCGCTTCTGATTTCATTCACTCAAACTTTGTTTGCTGGAATACAACCTTTTGCTTTAACTCGGTGGACAGTCACAGCAAAATCTCTTTATAAGTCATATTGCTTCACCTCCGAAACCTCAAACCACGATCTCTCTAACATGTCTGGCAGTCTAGCATTCCTTATGATCTATTTCAGTGTCAATTACATACTTTCAGTGGAACAATAAAATGTGTGAGTCTCAATTATCAGGCAAACAATTGCAGTATAACGACCCGTTGCTGGTGGACTTCGATTGAAGTTTAACTGTAGCTAAATCAAAATAGTGTTGTTGTTTTTTTTGCAAGGTTGCATGAGTTTGTAAACAGCAGCACGATATCAGGATTTCATCTGTTTTTCTTTTGAACAGACATTTTTATCAGCATTTTTTTTGTGAAAAATAAACGGTATCAGTACATCAGCACATCCTTTTGTAATAGCATCTGATGCTGAACTAGATAGGGGTCTCAAATAATTTCTCAATATGTAAATTTTGTTGGAAAATTATCTAAATGGTTGTATGCAGGAAATAATCAAAGACCACACCCTAGATATAGCAGAGCTGATAAAAAGTGTTTATCCAAACTCCTTGGCGCTTGTCTGAGCAATATATTAGCCGAATGCCTTCAATGTCAGACACTAAAATTTATTGTGAATAATTAATTTTCGTGTGAAATAAGAAACTTAGCATACTAAGCTATACATGAAGTATAGTTTTAGTGTCACAATGTTATTAGCATTGTTTAAGTGTCACAATGTTATAAGCATTGTTTAAGTGTCACAATGTTATTAATTAGCGTTATTTTGTGTCATAAAGTTATTAGCATTGATTTGGTGTCACAATGTTATCAGCATCATTTTTTTGTGCCACAATGTTATTAGCATTATTGTTGTGTCACAATGTTATTAGCATTATTGTTGTGTCATAATGTTATTAGCATTATTGTTGTGTCACAATGTTATTAGCATTATTTTTGTGTCACAATGTTATTAACATTATTTCTGTGTCTCTTCATTTTTCAGGGGAGTTAATTGAATAGAAAATAAATATTTGTCTTTTTTTCTAGGGAACTTGTTGAGTGGGATAGCAACATTTATGCCAAAGTTCATTGAAGCACAGTTTGCCTTGTCAGCTTCTACTGCTGCCCAGTATGTTGGTAAGTCAAACAAGTTTACTATAAGACATACAGTCACACCTGTGGTAAGGAGCCAGTCACATGATACAATAAAACAGTTGACATTTACAGCATGTGGCTTCTTAATATATGTGTATTTGCTGTAGAACTGTCTGTTTGAGATGTAACAGCAGTGAATGCTTCATTGCGGTAACCTCTGGCACAGGTTTAACTGTATATTTGTATAAGGCTTCATCTTGCATGTAAGGGCAAATAAATTCTTGGGTGAAATAAAGACCTCTGTATAAAACTTGACAACAGATAGATACAGTCAAACCTGTGAACAAACACCATTGCCAAAAAGAAGCTGTGGTAGATGGTCTTCACAGGCTTGTCGACAACAGCTGAATAGGGGACTCCCTTCTGGTCTTTACATGCAAGATGGTCACTGTTTTGAAGTGGTCTTTATCACAGGTTTGACTGTACTTTGTAAGTATTTCAACATCTGGATGAGAAACTGATTATGATTCATCTTGAATATAAGCACACTAAGGGTTATAGGGAGTTCTCAGTCTATAGATGTTGTACATCTGTATGCCATAATGTTCTAACATTTAGATGGCTATCTTATACTCAATGAAATGTAAGAAAAAATCATTAGTTGAATTATTTTTATCAGATTTTAACAGGATCCTGTTAAAAATCTGATGTTATATGATTGAATCAGAAGCATGAAGGGCAAAGTAGTCTTTTGTGCAGTAAACTCCCTTTGTAACAAACTCATTGCACAAAATTTTCTGTTTATTTTATGCTAACTATTAAAACAAAATTATGTATATGCACTACTTATAAAAGTAGTTCCGGCAGACCTATATCACCCACACTGTAATATAAATCTATATCATCACTCTTTATTTCACTGATATTTTAACAGTAAAGAAAAAAACCGTATACTAGGGCAAAGAAGGTTTGGCCTTCCATTTTAATACAGTACCGTATGGAACAGTTTTGTCTGTATGCATTTAATATTCGACAGATACTAACTGTTGAAAACTAGACGAACGAGGCAAACTGACACTTTAAGATAACCTTGAAAATGCCTTGACACAATTTTACCAGCTAAAATTTCATTTTAACAACTTAGTCACGGCCCTTGGGATTAGTGTTTTAGTCAAATATTTTTTGACAGACATAAAGCGATATGTTATCCAAACCTAGGTATATTGACATCTTATGAGAACGCTTGAAATTGACCTCTGTTAGCAAAAAAAAAGAAGTCCATGTTCAGGTTAGCAGACGTGACTCTGTCTATTTGAAGTGGGCCAATGGAAATTTTATTCAGTTACAGCTCAAACTATTTGCTGACGCATACAAAATCACAATTAATATGAAAGTAGCAAAGACGTGATGTACAGTTTTTACAAAAAGCATCAGTCTGTAGCAACAAAATATGCCGGTGTCCAAAGGATATATCACAGTTTTTCATTAGTTAGCAAAAATAAATCATGTTTTTAATGTGTCTCATGATAATTCTGTTTCTGTATTCACAGGCTATGCGGCTATCCCGGCAGGTGGTGGTGGTACCTTTCTAGGTGGATACCTTGTGAAGAGGTTTGATCTTCATGTACGGGGAATTATCCGACTGTGCCTTTGCTTGACAGCTTCCGTCTTATTTCTTGCCTTGATATTTCTGATACATTGTGAGAATATACCGTTTGCCGGTGTCAATGTGGAATATGGCAGCATCGCAGAGAATAGGTGAGTGAGACAAGGTATATTTTATACAGAAACAGTTGGTATTATCAGAGACAGGCAGCTACTGCATTATTTCGGAATTTTGACATTTGTTAATATAAACACTGTGCAGTAGGAAATCTAGTGGCAGAATCATTCTGAAATGTGAAATATGGCAGTGTTACTGACAATCTTGAAACTCACCTGGTCTGACATTCCGACAGCCAGAGTTTTTGGTAAGTCTCAAATTTCTAAAAATAGTTTTATACTATAGTAATTGCATGTGAATTTGGCATAAAACAGAAAAAACGAAGCTTTATAAATTATAGATATTTTATTCTATTTTTTTTTTTTTTTTTTTTTGTTACAGTACCTCAGGTTTCTATGGGGGACACTTGGACTCTTCCTGTAACCAGGGATGTCACTGTAGCGAGGAGATATATAACCCTGTGTGTGGGGTAGATGGCATATTGTACTACAATCCCTGCTATGCTGGTTGTCTGACTGAGATAAAAGGGGAAAATAAGGTCAGTTTTCGTAAATTGACATTAAAAGAGATTTCCGCAATAATAGGACAATGTAGATGTTTTATCAGTATACATGATTGTGTGATACTGTAAACTCTATATATAATGAACTCCTTCGGGCCATATAAATTTGTTCCTTACATCTGAAGTATGTTATATCCATATAGCATTTTCTAAATTAAAGAAGGGAAAGAAATCGGGCCCAGAAAATTTGTTCCTTATATCTGGAATTTTGCAATATCTGAAGTCATAATATATGTATTTAGTATATACAGAGTTAACTGTAATATATATATACATGCTTAAACACAGTCAATATCTGTAAATATAACATTGACCATTGCGTCTGCATCAAAAACAAAAGTAGTGCAGATGAGAGTTATTTTTAAAAGAGTACTTGGTTGTTATAGCTCTATAACAAAACAAGTTCTTATAACTTACATAAGTAGCACGGGAGTCACCACCCATTATCAAAGCAATCACATATCAGACAGAGAGCCAGCAGTTAGCTGGTACCCAGTTACAGCTGGGTTGGACTGAGGCACAGGTGGAGTAGCCGTAACTGAGACTTAAATCTGGGTCATCTGGATTACTAACCGACTGTTGTAACCACTATGCCATCAAATTATTGAATATCTCATTAACATATTTATCCCTAGATTCTTACAATGGCATCTTCTGTCTTCCAATTCGGGCTAGTCTATTGCTTTAAAAAGGGGTGCTTTGCAGTAATGTGATCCAAAAGGCTAACATCTGAAATCCTGATCTGACAACAGTATGTTTGTCGTCTGCTTCGGTGCCTGCCTGTTTGAAAAGGTATTATATTTTGATATAGACATTAGGCAGAAATTGATTAACAAGAGTATATCTGTATATAATCAATATTACACTACCTTCTCATGTATATTTCAGATGTACAATAACTGTTCCTGCGTGACATTTGGCGGGAACTCCAAAGTCCTGGAATACGAGGCAGTTGAGGGGAAGTGTGCCAGTAGTTGCAAATATCTACCGTTGTTCATGCCCGTCTGCGCCTTCCTCATGTTCCTCACGTTTACTGCCAGTATGCCTGCCTTATCTGCTACTTTAAGGTAAGTTACTTACCATTCCTGCAGTTACTTTGAAAAAGTTGTTATCTTTACTCTGATATTTAATGCCAATAAGCCTGACCTGGGAACAAAGTTAAGGTAAGTTGTTTAGATGTTTATATGTACTGCCAGTGTTTCAGTTCTTTTGGAAACTTAGAGGTAAGCTGGTAACATTTACTGCCAGTATGCATTTCCGTATCAAAATATAATGTGTCTACATTGTCATCAAGTAGGCACACCACAAAATCAAGAACAGAGTCTGACACACTTATGAGTACAGTAAGCTCCATTTATAATGAACCCCTGGGATCATCAAAATATGTTCCTTATATCCAGAGTTTTTTATATCCATATTATCATTTTTATATAAGATAAAGAAAAAAAAACGTGAGCAGAGAAAATTAGTTCTTTATATCCGTAATTTCGCTATATCATGAGTTGTTATATAATGTATATGGAGTTTACTGTAATAAGTTGAATCTGAGGTTACTGTCTTAGAACCATCTGTTAACCAAACTTTTGATAACTGAGAATTTTAGCCAGTTCATGGCATGCTAGCCGCACTCTTTCCTGGACTTAACCCCAGATAAAAATTGGTAAAATAAAATGCATCCCCTCTGAGTTAAGTTCTAGCATTAGTTACTCAGCTTCTGAATAAATCTGAAACTGAAACTTCAAGATATCTAAGCACCCAGAACTTTCGATGGCACGACTAAGCAACAAAGGGACACTGGTTGTCTCCTAATTTTAAAGAAATACCTTACACAGGTGATTGCAGAGCAGCAAAACCGAGTGTAAATAAGTAAGTAGAAATAAAGATAAAAGATAATCAATTTATGAAAACATTATGAAAACACTTTTCCTGTTGGAACAATAATCTTTATTTTGAAATAGATGCTGTGTGTTTTTTGGCAACTTAAACTTTTGTATGCATATGTTATGAGATCTTTATCTATTTTCACCAAATCATAACAGAAATTTTGTTGGTGATTAGAACATGTTGCCATTGGAGATGAATTGTAAAATTGTGTTAATTATGAAAATTTCAGATGTGTTCCAAATGTACAGCGATCCTTTGCTCTCGGTATTCAGTGGATAATTGCAAGATGTCTCGGTAAATTATCTTCAACATTTCTTTGACTTCTCAAAAATCTAAAAAATTAAGTTACTTGGAGACTGTGCTATCGGAAATTAATGTAATCTACACACTGATGGAAGAAGGTTACTTGTACCTTTCAAGATACAAATATTTCTGCCTTTGCATACAGTGCTCATGACTTGTGGTCAGACGTAGTGTAATACCTGTTCATTGCATGCAAATGTTTGGTACAACGTGATCTACAGCGTGTGTTTATGGTGCACTGAAGTGTTGTCTGACGCGGTCTTCACTAAAAGAATTTATCAATGCACTGCTATGAACTATAACCCAGTCCAGTGGTTACTGAATTAGTATTATTCCGAACAGCTGCCGTAAGATATGAAACCAATGAGTTCTTTTCATGTTGGGAGAAAAGTAACATGCAAATAGAAAAAGTGGTAGCTTTTCATTTCATGCCAATTAAAACAATGTTACGCAATTAAGATAACTTGTTGAAATTTTTCATATTTCAGGCTCAATACCCGGACCAATTTTATTTGGCAAACTCATCGACATCACGTGTAAACTCTGGCAGACCAGATGTAGTGAGCAAGGATCTTGCTTCTTCTACGACAATCATCAAATGAGCTATAACATGCTTGCCGTTGTGTTAAGCGGAAAATTTTTATCATCTTTATTTTTCTTCATAGCTTTATTTTTATATAAAGTGCCGAAAAGTGAAGAGGAGACGGACTCTAATGATACGAGGGAGGAGTCGCCCCCTCCTCCGCCGAAAGAGTTGGCATTGTCGCCGAACTGTAAAAGTAGTCAGAGTGTTCATACGGCAGTTACGATGTTATCAGATAGTGCACCTACCACTCCAGCGACACCTAATGGACTAAATCACGCCAACTGGTCCAAATTGTAGCACAAAAGTTTAATCTGTCATATATCGGTCATACACCTTCATGTTGTAACGGTTTGAACAGTTTTTTTGCAATGTTTATAAAAGAAAACTTTGTTGAAAGGCTCAAGTCTTTTGTTGAACAATCGTCAAGTGTGAAATTATTACGCATATCAAGTGCTTGGTGAAAAGCCATTGTATATTGTGCCTAATACCATGCTTTATCAAATTAATTACCAGTACGCAATATGATTTTTGGTTAGTGAATTTAAAGTTTTACAATGCTCTTATTTGTGCAGAGTCAATTAACACACTTAATATGCAGATTCATTTATATAGATTTATATCCTACTGTCGACACAGTATTTGTCTGTTTGAATGCAAAGTTTGACAGTAGGGCTATACGTTTCATCCACGCCGGGTATATTAGTTTCATATAGCCAGGCGGAATCAGGTGCAGTATCGGCAAATAAGGCTGGATGTACCGGCATACGCACAATAAATGGCATTGTATTTATAATTTATGGAAGGGAGATAACCATTGATACCACAATGTTTTTCATACATTTGTTTTTCTTGGTGTCTGATATATTTACACAGAACTTGTGACACAGGATTATAGAGCTTTAATCTGAATAGTAAAAGAGCTTGTGCCTACACAATAATTTTGACTGGTTTCAAAGTTATTTAAATTTTGACTGGTTTCGAAATGATTTGAATTTTGACTGGTTTCAAAATGATTTGAATTTTGACTGGCTTCAAAACTGATTTGTTTTTTTTTAATGTTTGTCTGTCTTATTCTATGTAAATTTGAACCTTATGTTGCTTGTACCAGATAATTCTGCCCTTGAGAAAAGTGCAGATCATGATTAACTTGTACATTTTGTGCATGGCAAAAGATCATGCCTTTTACACCATTGTAGAGTATTTATTAAATAATTTTTCAGTGAGTATATCAATGAACAACTACAGGGAGTTTCCAAATTCAAACATGGCATAGACATGTGTTAAGAAATTGCTGTGCATATTTTAAACAATTTTCTAGCTCCTTATGAACAACAGTTTGATATACAATTGTTCTGGGTCATGTGACCTATTTTTTACTATTTTTCAGTGTCATGTGACTGATACTGTACCATAGTGATGGTCATGTGACTGATATTGTACCTTTATTCGAGGTCATGTGGCCTAAAATTTTGTATTATTCAGCAAGCTCTACAAAATGTTTCAACATGATCTCTTATGCTTGATGGATCTGTAACCAATATAAGTAGATTGTACATTATTTGTAAATTTAAACTTAAAGTTATTCTGTATTATTTATATTTTTTGCAAACTGTATTTTGTAAAAGTGCCAGTTGTCAAGGGCATTGTTTAGACATGTTAACTTACATACTGAATCAGCACATTATGTTTTTATGGTTGTTGAAGAATTTGTATTTTGTCTAACTTTTACCTTCTTGGTGGGAAGTGAGCCTACCTTAGTTACCAGTGCAGATCATGCTCAGCCTGCACAGGTTGAACCTTGTCTGCACTGTTCACAGTTCGGTCACAAAGCTTTTCAGAAAACACCCCTATAAACTGTTAATGGTACAGTCCGAAATGGAAGACGGAAATGACCAGTTAGACATTTTGGGGAGTAAATTAATTTCATTTAACTCTATCAATGCTTGTAATGGTGCCTTTGTAACAGGTGTATATCATGATCAGTCTGTATACCTTTACTGTCTGATCATGATCTGCACTGTTCACTTTTTGTCAGATTTTCTTTGGCCACCCCTATAAACTGTAAGTGAAGCCGTCCAAATTCAAAGACAGACTTGTTCATTGTGGAAATTAAGGTAGAGAATGATTAAGACTGTGTTGATACAAGTTAACACAAGAGATTGTAAATACGAAATTAAAAGATTGCATATAAGAAGTCATGATAGATTGCAGATAAGAAGTTACAAGGGATTGCATATAAGTAAACATATGAGCCTTTTATAAAGCTACAAACCATAAGTACAATCAGTATTAAGTCATATTTGTTTCTGTGCCAATTATATTATTGTCGATCAAACTTTGTACATACATATCTTGTTTATTATGCAATGTCATAATTTTGTGTCTTATTTTGATTATGTTTATATCAAAGATCTGCAGGAAGCAAAAACTAATAATGGCCAAAAAGAACATGTTAATTTTATACACGGTGCTCCATTTGTGTAAACTGCATGGCAGAGCTGTATTTTCTGTCCATGTTTATGTTCAATAAACAAAAGCAGACTAAAAATTGGGTAGGGTACTGAACACATCTTGGAGCATAGTGTACACCATTGACTACTTGAGATAAGGTTGTGATGTCTACATTTTATTTTATGTTTTTGTCTCATTTCCAAATCTGGTTGTGTTCAAGATACAGGAACACTCATACAAACCTGGTTGTGTTCAAGATACAGGAACACTTGTACAAACCTGGTTTAGTTCAAGATACAGGAACACTTGTACAAACTTGGTTGTGTTCAAGATACAGAAACACTCATACAAACCTGGTTGTGTTCAAGTTACAGGAACACTCCTACAAACCTGGTTGTGTTCAAGATACAGGAACACTCATACAAGCTCACTATCTTTAGCTCACATGAGCCCAAAGTGCTCATGATGAGCTATTGCGATTGCCCAGTGTCCATTGTCGGTTCTTGTGACTCTTGATCATATTGTCCAGCAAGAACATCTTGAGTGGAAGCTTGGTACACGCCATTCTTTCTCTATCCTTGAGTAGATTCCTTCTCATAAGAAACTGCCAGCAAATATTTCATAATGATTTTTTTTTAAAATGTGCAGTTAGTATCAAAATTTCTTTAAGCCGTATTGATAGTAAAGTTGAGAATGTCTGATTCAGTTCTCATTTTACCTATTTGGCTGTTGTTGAAATTTCAAACTTTTTCTCTGAATTTTCAAGGCCAGTAGTGAAATATTATCCACTAGCAAAGTCTTGTATGCTGTACTATATTGGCTTGTCAAAAAGAATATTGTGGCATTTAGAGATTGGGTATATTTCACTATATGTCTTTTATAATAAAATTGAAAAATACCATTTCTCAAAGTCATTGGTCAGATTTTGAAATAACTCAGCAGAATAAATTTTGTGTGACCTATAAAACCGTTAAAATATATTGATTTCTAAAAAGAACATATGGCTTCTGGAATACATGACTGATCCTTCCTATGTCTTTGTAGGGAACTAAAAATCAGTTTTGAACTTGGTCAGATTTTTAAAAAGATTATTTAATAGAAATGGTACTTATATGACTGTCCCCAGATAGGGATTTGCCAGTAAAACATTACTAATGGTGAGTAGGGCAATTTCAATTGTATTTATGTAAAGAAAACTTAAAACTTTTGAGAAATTTGGTATCTAGATTTGTTTGGATGACTTCATATGAGTTACTTTAATGAAGTTTGTCTCCCAACATGTAACAGGTATATTGAATGAGTCCAAAAGCTATAGATGTAGAGTGGAACTCTGGTGAGCAATGTAGAGCCATCATGGTGGTTGCATTAATATATAGGGCTCATTTATTTGACGTGGATGTTTTTTTATAACTAGATTAGTTACATCATGATCCATTGTTCACAGAGTATTATAGAAGTATTATGTAAGCTAACAAAGTACTAAAAAAGCAGTTTAGATTTCTTGCTGAAGAAGTCAATATTATAAAGACATTAAAATTGGACTTGAATTAGGCACAGAAAAAATGTGTGGTTTAGGTCTCCTTGTCAGTCGATCAGCTGGGGTTTTTTTTTAATTGTTTAATTTTGCCTTTTTTTACTCATAAACCTAAAAATTGTTTTTTAGCTCACCTGGCTTTGTCAGGGTGAGCTTTTAGGATTGATGATTGTCTGTCGTCCGTCAACATTTTGCTTCAAACAACATCTCTCGGGCCAATGGTGATGAATCTTGGCACCGATGTTCCTTGCATGAAGCTCTACCAAAATTGTTCAAAGAATTCCATTCAATTGTAGAACTCTGGTTGCTATGGCAAAAAATAGGAAAAACTTTAAATATCTTTCCTGAAACCACAAGGCCTAGAGCTTAGATATTTGGCATGTATTATTGTATAGTGGACCTCTACTAAGATTGTTCAAATTATGAGCCCCGGGTCAAAATTGACCCCACCCAGGAGGGGGGTCACTTGGTTTTACATAGGCTTATATAGGAAAAACTTTAAAAATCTTCTTTGAAACCACAGGGCCTAGAGCTTAGATATTTAGCATGTAGCATTTCCTAGTAGACCTCTTTAACATTTGTTCAAATTATGCCCATGGGGTCAATGTTTGTACTGCCCAGAGGGTCACTTGTTTTACACAGACGTATATAGGAAAACCTTTAAAAGTCTTCTCCAAAACCACAAGGTTTACAGCGTAGATATTTAGTGTTTAACAGTGTCTAATGGACCTCTTCAAAGTGTGTTTAAATCGTGGTCAAAAATTACCCTGCCCAGGGGGTCATTTGGTATAGAAAAAACTACTGCTTTTCTAAAACTACAAAGCCTAGAATTTGGATATTTGGTATGTAACATTGTCTAGTGGTCTTCTGCCTACTTTGTTCAAATCATGCCTCTGGGGTTAAAATTGACCACACCTCACCATACTAAGGTGAGCAAAATAGGGCCATCATGGCCCTCTTGTTTTTTAGAATTTTTCTTCTAAAACAAGTTTGAGGTCAGCAGGAAAAAGTAAATGTTGATTGGTAGACCTGAAACACGCATATTTTTTGGGCATTAGGACTAGAGCAGCGCTTGAACTTGAACAATAATGTCAACAATATGAAATAATGTAAACTTTAGTTGAATATGTAAATTTCAACAGATTTCATGTAAACTGCAGTTGAAAATTAATAATGTAAACTGCAGATTTTATGTAAACAGCAACTGAAGTTACTTTTAATCTAACTGAAATGATGTAAACTGCAGCTGAAATAATGTAAACTTCAGCAGATTTTATGTAAACTGCAACTGAAGTTACTTGAAATTTAACTGAAATAATGTAAACTGCAGCTGAAATAATGTTAACTGAATCTGAGAATATTTGAAATCTAACTGAAGTAATGTAGACTTCAGTTGAAATAAGAGTTTGTTGAAGTAATGGCCACAGAGTATAGTTCCAGTAGATCTTAGAGTACATATTAATTCATTTTTGTAAAATAAGAGAGACGTCATCTGTATATTTTTGTATTGAAAGTTATTTATTTATATTTCACAAGTGGTTTAGGAATTACTAAACATGACTTTGTATACATTTTGAAAATTGTTGCAATGTATCTGAAGAAATGACTATTTTCTTGTATGGTCCATGATTGTGCAGCCTTCATAGGAGGTATCCACTCTATTTTCTGATTTCAAAATGTCTTGATAAAACTATTTTCCTCCATTTTGTGTGCTCACTCCCATTTTAAACAAGAAATATCTTTTAAAAATGACGAGCGTTTTAAAGTGAAGGTACATTTTAGTATATACATAAACATATTGTTCTGTGTAAAGTTATAAATAGAGGCGGTTGAATATGCAGTCTATCTTTAGATCGGCAGCTACATCATTTATCAATAAAGCGATCACATGATGAAGAGGGTCGTATACAAATTCAAATCACCACACTTTCATTCGTAACATTTGATTGGTCCAAAATGTAGGTCAAAACCCAGCTTATTGTGCTATGCTAAAAACAAATTTGTATCTATTTTATTTTCATTTTTGTAACATGCACAATTAATAGGAAGAATTTACTCTTTCTGTCCATCCATTTTTATGACTCCAAACAATTTTTCTAGAGATATAACTTACTGATTTCAGTGATGGTGTGTTAAAAGTAATACTGAATTTGTTATTTTACAGAGTTACTGCCCCTTGCTTGGAATCAGAAGTCAAAGGCTGAAATTTGATTAATATGAAAGTATGGTCATAGAATGTCTTATTTTTTGCAACATCATTGGAGGAAAAAATTAACATGAGAATGTATTTTTGTACAAATTACAGTAAATTTCAAAGAAAAACATTGATGTTGGTAGATTTTAAAAAACCTTATGAATGGACTTTCAGTTAAAGTTTTCTATTTATACAGTAGATATCAAACAATAAAAGATACTGACAAATAGGAGACAAAAGCTATTCATGTAATGGCCCATAATGTGTAGATTTATTGCTTGTTTTTATAATCATGTTTTCATTTAATTGTTATAGATGTACATTTTCATACAGATTTCATGTCATAGTGCAATCCATTTTTCTCATATTTTTGTAATGTTTTCTATAGTTTTGTGATTAACTTTTGTTGCTAAAATAGAAATAAAAAAAAAGATTTCAGATTTTTTTTGTGTTACAAATGACCCTTACATACGTGCCTTGTCAGGAAATGGCTTTTCTCATTACCCTAACCCAGGAACCGTCTATAGAGTATTCCTGCCTAACCTTAATAACTATAATTATTATTGACATTTGTGATATGTTCATTTGAAATCCGGTATTATTGAGTTACATAGTGGGCATACAATGTCATATGTTTTGTATGTCATATTAATAATGTAATGTTAACATTTGAACAAGTTCCATGTAAATCTTTCAAAGGGTTAAGGAGATACAGTCTTATGGCCTTTATCCCCTTAATGTGACACTGACTGTGATCGTCTCCATGTGATAGCATCTTGACCCAGCTTACAAGAAAATCTTTCATGGGATTCAGGAAATAGTTTCATGACCTTTGACCACTAAGTATGACCTTTACCTTAAGTTGAGGGGCTGTAACATGGGTTTTGCATGTCTCCTTGATGAGATGAACATTTGACCAAAGTTCTATAAAAATCCTTCAAAGGGTTAAGGAGATACGGGGGTGTTACAAAAAATGAATGGCGCGCCCAGGAAGACCCACAGACTTTAACTAGAGCTATTGATTTTTTTGGCAAAACATGAAAGTGGAATTATGCACATTTTTTTTCAAGTACAAATCCAGCTGAAATAGGTTTGTGTACAAAAGGGTAGAGGAAATAATAGCTTTTAACCCAATAAACCAAACTCTTCCCCCTACCAGTATGAAATAATAACTTTCCAAATATTGATTTTCTTATTTTGACTGGGAGAGTCTTTTTAGAAAAAAAACCACTGCATGCAGGAGTTGCTTCCCTTCCACTGCCGAAATCTCTACCAACAACAACAACGACACAATCAACTAGCATTTTAACAGTCCGATTTTTATGCCTCGAAGGGTGGCATATTAAAATCGCACCGCCTGTCTGTCCGTCTGTGCCACATTCGTGTCCGGAATGTAACTTTGTCATGCATTGAAGGATTTTAAAATAACTTGACACAAATGTCTAGCACATCAAGACGACGTGTTGCGTGCAAGACTCACGTCCCTACCTCAAAGGTCAAGGTCACACTTAGAGTTTGAAAGTAATGGAATCCTCTATATATGCATATATGCTCACGTTTGTGTCCGGACTGTAACTTTGCCATGCATTGAAGGATTTCAAAATAACTTGGCACACATGTCTAGCACATCAAGACGACGTGTCGCGTGCAAGACCCACGTCCCTACCTCAAAGGTCAAGGTCACACTTAGAGTTTGACGGTAATGGATTCCTCTCTGTATGCATATATGCACACATTCGTGTCCGAACTGTAACTTTGTCATGCATTGAAGGATTTTAAAATAACTTGGCACAAATGTCAAGCACATCAAGACGACGTGTCGCGTGCAAGACCCACATCGCTACCTCAAAGGTCAAGGTCACACTCAGAGTTTGAAGGTAATTGAATCCTCTATATATGCATACATTTGTGTCCGGACTATAACTTTGTCATGCATTGATTGATTTAAAAATAACTTGGCACAAACGTTCAGCACATCAAGCCGATATGTCGCGTGCAAGACCCAGTGGCCTACCTCAAAGGTCAAGATCACACTTAGAGTTTATAGGTAATGGAATCCTGTATATATGCATACATTTGTGTCCGGATTGTAACTTTGTCATGCATTAATTGATTTAAAATAACTTGGCACAAATGTTCAGCACATCAAGACAATGTGTTGTCTGCAAGAACCATGTCTCTACCTCAAAGGTCAAGGTCACACTTCGTGTTTAGAAGTAATGGAATACTGTATGCATGGTAACTCTGTCATGCATGGAAGGATTTTAAAATTACATACCACATTTTTAGAGCACATGGAGAGGACACAGACTGTGAGACACCTCTTTCGGGGGCATTCGTCACTTGTGAGGGACAGCTCTTGTTTTATTTCTAAAGCACCAACTTCAAATACTAATGCGGCATTATCATTAATTTAACACATTTCAATGCACAGCAACCAAAAATTGCTTTTATAAAACTTACACTACTTTTTAAAAATACACTATGTGCAGTAAGATGATCAGATGCCACTTCAACGTTACACAAAAGTTCTTTATTCTCTCGAACAGGTGCACTTGATGTTGTGCTTGGCTTACCGACGGCACTTGACAACGCTATGGTGACACGTGAAGCGGAAACACTACTTTTGTCACGTGCCTCTTTGACCGGAAGTACGCTCTGAACACTGACGAGAGTAAGCGAGCGCCCTATAAATAGACTGTACTTGTATACATACATCGAGCCGAGGTGCTTCACCACGAATTGACGTCTCCGTTTTTAAAATATTTAACTTCCCTGCTCCATGATGACAGCGCTGTTGACAAACTGAAAAAGAAGAAGCGAAGGGAAAAGGAAGTCAAGAAAGGACTAATTCATAATGATGAAAAGGGCACTTCAAACAAAAAGGACGAAAACATATCTGGAATGTTGAAAATGTTGGTGATAAATGAAATCGAGGCTGGCCTCAAAAACTGGGAAGAAACAACCAGGCGCGGTGCATCACCATGCACTTCCCAGAGGTTCCCCAGTTCTTAATCAGCAAAATGGTCGGCGCTTTGTATCTCGACTTAAGAAAAGCATTTGATACAGTAAATCATGAACTTCTACTTCAAAAACTCAAACTATGCCACTTTTCGGATTCCGCAATAATTTGGTTTAGATCTTATTTCTCCAACAGAAAACAAATTGTAATGGAGGGCGATAAGTCTTCGCATCTTCAAACAGTTATTTCAGGGGTACCACAAGGCTCGATACTTGGGCCGTTATTATTTTTAATTTACATTAACGACTTACCACTAAAATTGGAACATTCAGGAGTTGATATGTATGCAGACGATACAACTGTATATAATAGCCATTATTCCCCTCAATACATTGAACAAAGATTACAAACTGATCTAAATAATGTAGAATGTTGGTGTAGACACAATCAAATGTCCCTTAATCCCAAAAAGTCTATTTGTATGTTACTAGGATCCGTTCACAATACGAAGAAATATCCAACATTAAATATAAATATTAACGGCAACAATATTGCTTGCGTTACAAATCATAAAGTCCTTGGCGTACATGTTGATAAAACACTTACTTGGGAACATCAAATTAATAAGGTATATTCTAACCTAAATTGTAAATTATCACTATTTCGAAGAATAAAACCATTTCTAAATAAAGAAATGCGAGTATTGTTCTACAATAGCTATATTTTACCCATATTTGATTATGGATCAATCGTTTGGTCTTAATCCAATATAAGCTTCTTAAACAAAATTATTAACATTCAGAAAAGATCAGCTAGAATGATCCTAGACAAGGAGTTCGATCACCCGTCAGCGCCTCTATATCAAGAACTTAATTGGTTGCCGTTCTTAGAACGTTGTAAATACCATATGGGTGTTTTAATTTACAAAGTTTTTCATAATTTAGCCCCTGTGTATTTATCAAACCTACTCATTAACGATACATATGCAACTGCAAATTATAATCTTCGTTCCAAAAACAAAAACGATATTCCTCATCCATTAATTAAATCGCGTTATACAAAATACAGTTTCCAATATTCTGCTATGATTGTCTGGAATGAAATCCCGGGTCAAATCCGTACCTGTGATAAATTATACACGTTTCGCAAACACTACAGAAACTATCTTCTTGGAAAACAACCATGATTATAAAAAAATGGTTATATGAAGTAATACAGGCAACTCGCTCACAGCGTTCGTCGTCTTAAATTGTTCTTTTTATATATATATACATTGTATATACCATTGTTTAAATGTGTTAAGAATGCTTGATTGTGTGTAAATGTTTTCTTTAATCATAATGTTGACGGCCGCAAGTGAGATAAATGATGCTGAAATTGTTTATTGTGTAACCGTCGTTAAATAAAGTATATTGAATTGAATTGAATTGAATTGAAAACCTATTGTCCGTTTTTCCTACCACAGGCAGACGCAAATCATTTCAAGGTGTAAGTGTAAATTTACGCCAAAAGTTTATCCCGATAGCGTAGTATTTGCTAAACGTTTTTTTTAAATAAAAGCATCAAATTATCTTGTTTGGAAACATTACTACGACATGGTATTGACTTTGCGCTGATATTAAATTTTATATTTGCATGCCTTTATACAACTTTTTACGATAAACTACATCCCTTCATACCTTGTATCTTCATCACTACACCTGATGAAATTGTGTGATGTCGTCACTTGTATGTGCACATATAAACATGCAGTGCCACTTCAGTCTGCCTGCATGGTGTTAAATACTATAGTGATATTAAAGCAATACAGGTTTTTTTATCCTATCTGCATTCTTAGTTTCAATAACTGAATCAGAGGTGTAGGTAAAACGAATTATGGTACGTCTAGCAGCCAAATATAGTAATTCACATGTCTACGTCACGCTCCCAATTTTATATATGCATCACTGTTCGCATCACAAAAGTATCATTGGTAATTTGGCAGTATCGCGTCTTTATAATCCACATTGTCACGCCTTACAATAACATTATCGCGTCTTTATAATCCACATTGTCACGCCTTTACAGTAACAGTATTGCGACTTTATAATCCACATTGTCACGCCTTTACAATAACAGTATTGCGACTTTATAATCCACATTGTCACGCCTTTACAATAACAGTATTGCGTCTTTATAATCCACATTGTCACGCCTTTACAATAACATTATCGTGTCTTTATAATCCACATTCTCACGCCTTTACAATAACATTAACGCGTCTTTATAATACACATTGTCACGCCTTTACAATAACATTATCGCGTCTTTATCATCCACATTAACAATAACATTATCGCGTCTTTATAATCCACATTGTCACGACTTTACAATAACATTATCGCGCCTTTATAATCCACATTTACAATAACATTATCGCGTCTTTATAATCCACATTGTCACGCCTTTACAATAACATTATCGCGTCTTTATAATCCACATTGTCACGCCTTTACAATAACATTATCGCGTCTGTATAATCCACATTTACAACCACATTATCGCGTCTTTATAATCCACATTGTCACGCCTTTACAATAACATTATTGCGTCTTTATAATCCACATTGTCACGCCTTTACAATAACATTATTGCGTCTTTATAATCCACATTGTCACGCCTTTACAATAACATTATTGCGACTTTATAATCATATTGTCACGCTTTTATAATAACATTAAATTAGTGTGCCATTGCACGAATATAATTATGTATCTATTTATTATGGGTTTATACCTACTAATCTAATCATCTAATACCATACCTGCACTTTTTCTACGAAATATTGTGATTTATTATTTTCTTTATAATATAATTATCAAACTATCATGCATGATATTTTATCGCTAGATGGCACTGTTGAGATGACGTCACATGACCATATTTAAATTTTTACATTATTTACTGTAAGTCTGAGTAACAGTACGAAACTGAACGTTTGTTTGTCACTTCATGATATATATAGTACTTTTTTTTTCAGGATTAAGCGAAACCTATATTTCACAAAACATCGTCTCTAGCAAGGCCGAAAACCCCGCCAAAATGAGGACAAATATCGGTTTATAGGGTAGAGTTACCGCTGGACTTGCTTGCCATAATATTATATAGTCTACATATTGTGTTTCTGCGAGGTCAAAGTGTTACGTATATCACATGAGCCACGTTGAACGAAAACGTTCCTTGTATCTAGTTTTAAATTTCACTTGTCACTAAAGTAAGTTAGATAATAAAATGGCATTGTTTAAAACGCTAACTGCTTAACATTATTATGGTACCGGAAGACAGACGAGATGAGAAGCTAAAAGAGAACTCAGTCTGTTTTTGCAGTAAAGCTATATATTGTGCATTGTTTTCATTGAATGTGTATAACCATGTATAAGGAGTGTGAAAAATTAATTTGCCAGAATTATAAAATGAACAACTTCAATTGTACTGTTCAGAAAACGTCCAATACGCAATATTGTAATTAAACAGATGGTCAGAAATACTGTATTTCTGCAGAATGGAAAAATGATTATTAATATGCTAATTGGCTTTCTTCGTGTCATATGCATTAATAAGGGATTTAATCGAGGGAACATAGAAAGTTTTGTGAAAACGAATAAAACACGTAACATAGGAAATCAACAAACATTTTATGTAGTTCTTTGAAGTCTTCTTTTACACATTAAATTTGTATGTAGTGTTAATAAAAGTAATGCCTTTTTAGTTAAAAGTATAGGTCACTCTCTCAGGTCTCTCTCTCTCTCTCGGGTCTCTCTCAGCTCTCTCTCTCTCTCTCTCTCTCTGCCTCTTTCCGAGACTGATTTCGTCTTGAGTTTGTCCCAAGAGCGGTTAATATAAGAGAACAGAACAGAACAGAACAGAACAGAACATCTCTTTTATTTTCACCCAGATACACAAGATACAACATGGGGTAATATAAGATGAAGGAACTTGTTTCGCAATCGAAAATAAATAAATTAGTAATAGCCAATGAACCTATACCAAGTATACCTGATCGGGATATGTTCTCGCAATAGACTATAGACGGTAAACACTTAACTCACGTCAGTTGAACAAACTTTTGATAAAACTAGAGGGCAAAGATGGGACTATAAAGCTCACCTTAGCCAAGATCTGCAAGCATTGTCAGTATTTGCATAATGAAGGTATACAGATCTGAATCTGCTTATTATTTGGTATCAGTTTGACAACATTCTATAAATGCAATGCCAACTCTCAAGTGCTCAAAATGTTTCAATATGGTTTGACTTGGTCACTCTGTTTCGACCCCATGTGACATAATTTCCACTCTGAGCGATCAAGACAAAACAAAGGATGAATTTTTGGTAACGTCTTACCCATGTAGCGTAATAAAAGCTATACGCGGGTAAAGACAGGTTTGGCTTTCCATAGAAGCGACAGTAACCGTATAGAACACGTTTTGTCTGTACCAGATATCGGAAGCACTTGCTGACACTTTTAAACAACCTTAAAAACCAAGCTTGACCAGGTTTACCAGCCCAAAACCGGAAGGGGACTTCATATTGCGAAACAATATCTCATCAACTTGTTCAAGATTTGCATGCAAGCAAGGGTCATGTACAAATATCTCAGTAACAAGTGCTTGTGTCAGATTGAAACTTCATTTACATCTTCATGGATATCAGACCATCAGTACCATAGCATCATTAAAAATACGGATATGTTTATTACGTAAAGGTTACATCACTCGGTCGTTTCCGCAGAAAAGGTTTCCTATAGGGGAATAATGTGATTTATAAAGGACTTTGATAACTATGATTTTTAAGGCAAATTTTCAGTCCTTCCTATAAGTTAGTTATTTCTGATATCGAATGATAAGGACTATTAAACAAGCCGTCTTAAATGCTGTAAATTTATTCTTCTTCTTCTCTAGTTACGCCTAACAGTCAATACTGGACTATTATGGCGATTTATTTTACCCCTTTTAGTTGCCTCATTTAGTTGTACTATTTCTTTTCACGCACGGGTATGTTGAGTAAATGTCACTGAACACACTTGTATATTACAGTACAATGACAAATGCCCTGGGCTGTTACAAGTATTAACGCAAAGCATTCACCTATGACCATGGCCTGTTATTCACAGTTAGATTCTTTGGGGAAAAGGACGTGTTGAAGGTAAACATTTACTTGTATTTCGTGTTATTATTGAAAATAAGATATATAACCCATTATTAAAATATTTTGTCGGCGGCGTATATTTGCGGATAGACAAAGACAGAAGAAACATGCCCGATTTAGATCAGGCCTTGTGCTTATAACTATATTCACATAAGTTCTTCATCGCGGTAGCAACTGTAAATACTGATAATGATTATGTATCCCAACTCCGTGAGAGACAGTGCTATCTGTCACATTTGTCTGACATAAAGCTTTTCCACGCAACGTGGCGGATTTACACCGAACTTCACATATTAACAGATTAAGTGATCATTGCCAAGCGTAGTTGTGCATATCATCAGCATGTTCAGGTTCAGTTATTTTCAGTGGAATTACCGCCCTTGATTCATCTATACCATTGGGCAGATTTCAAACCAATCCTAAGACAAGTGATCGGTGCCAAGCTTAGTTATGCATATCGTTGGCATATCCGGTTCAGTGATTTTCAGGGAAGTTATGGCCCTTGATTCGTCAAATTTAATGATGTTTTTTATATTTCTCCTCTTCCATTCGCCGTGTTCCCACTAAACTTAATAGAATATATCAGTGTCAATCCTAGTTGACGTCGACATTTTTCGCTTCATTGATTTTCAGGGAAGTGGCGGCCCTTGATTTGTCATAGTTCATAATGTCTATACTTCTCCTATTCTCACCCAACCTATCATGAGTAGTCAAAATCCAGGAAAAAACCAACACTATGTCAAGAAGCTTAAATTTAAAACCGACAAATTGTAACTATTGTTTTCAACCTACTTTATATTGAAAGTGAAATACATGTATCAGCTTTTATGTCTGTCATCGTTTCTACTTTTGATGTAATCTGTGTACTATGAGGCCCCAGTGGGGTGGTGAAATTATAGAAATGCTTTTTTCTGAAACAGACACCCCAATACACTTTCCAGATGCAGAGCTCCTCCCTACACTTCTAGAATGTAACATATTAAACGGTAACGCACCTGTTTCCTATGTAACGTCAATTTGTGTTGTTGTCTTTCGTCCTTTAGTATAATTACGAAATACTTTATTTTTGGACGAGCGAAGCGAGGGAGAAAATTAACATTTTTCCTGTTTATCTGGCTGGATACATATTGTACATCGATGCGCCAAAATTAGAATCATATGAATACAAATGTATTTGATTGTAGATTTCATTACAATGGTGTGATGGAAATGGTCCATTCGGATAGATGTCCCTTGGCAAAACGGATGATGGTGAAGGTTGATTATATTCAACACTGGTTGTGAAGACACAGTCAATGTCCGCTCGTGAGTTAGTTTGACAATGATTGTGTATGTTGCGCACTGGTCACAATCTAAGGATCGCCAGCAGGGTTATCCTTGGTGATAATTTGTGTTACAGGTATGTTCTTGGATGGTTGCAGTTTCGATTTTAGTTTAATTTTTCGAAGAAAAAGGAGGTATTCAACTCGCCTTGGCATTGGAGTCACCACTTGGTTAGGTTTATGTACTTTTCTTCAAAACCAATATAGATATTGCTTTGAAACCTTAAATATGTATTAACCTTTTTCGCTCTAATGATCTATTACAGCTATTAGGATCGTTTGTCGTCTGCCACACGTCTCTTTTCACATTTTCCTCCAAACGACATCTCATATTCTCTGAAATCACTAGACATATGTTAATGAAACTTTGCATGGATGTTCTTCGCATGAAACCCTATCATAGGTGTTCAAATAATTCAATTTCATGCAGAACAAAGATTGTTCAAATAATAGCCCTCCAGGTCAAAATTGCAACTGTCGGGGGTGTCACTTGTATTACATACGCTTATAAAGGAACAACTTTTAACATGTTCAATGCTGAAACCTCAATGCCTAGAGCTCAGTTATTTAGCATGCGGCATTGCCTGGATGACCTCTATGCAGTTACTATAACTGGACCGTGTGACGGGGCATGATCTTAATTACTAGGTTATGGTACTGTACAAAAGCAAGAACACTATTTTGAATCGCGTGAAAATAGATCTTATAGCACAGTTGTGAAAGTATGTGATGTTTATTAGTTCACCTGAGCACCATGTAGGGTGACCTACTGAAGTCAGCAGTGGGCTGTCGTCCGACTTCGTGCGTGTATTCACGCGTGTCCGTCCGTCAACATTTTGATTAAAAGACTTATCCCCATAACTACTAGGACACTTTTGATAAAACTTCAATGGAATTGTTTTGGCCAATTATTTTTGACAAAATCTTCTCATAAGTGATAAGTTTGATATTAAAAGGAAGATAATTTTTTTACAAAACATCTTGCATGGAAGATAGTTCATGTTAAGGACTGTTAAATCCATATGTTTTAACGAAAACATACTACATGTACATATACCAGTTATATCTTTTGTGTACATGAGCCTTAATTGGCCTTTGGTTACTTATCGTTGAAAAGCATTCATTTCCATCTATGATTAGTAAAACAATTTGAATTTTTAAAGATTTCATTTATGCATTTTTGTACGAATATGATAAAATCTAAAACTAGCAGGCTTTCAGGGTTAGGTACAAGTTAAGTGCCTTAGAGAAAGGTAGCTAGTGGTTAACATCATATAAACTTTGTACACAAAAATGATTTCATGGGGTTTTAGGTCAGTCATTGTACAAAAGAGTTGGTCTTTTGACCTTCTTTTTCTGAAATGTAAGACATATTTGTAATTCTGTATTCTCAACCCTTTCTTTTGCTGTTTTTGTCTGTCTTCCTGTGAATTCTCCCTTTGAATGTGCTTTATGGTTAGTCTGTCTTCAAGTTGGCAATGCCAAACAGGCTTCCTAGGTCAGGCACAAAATGTTGTATCATGGAAGCTGGTTTTAAACTGAGATATCGGTTATACCCAGCAGGCTTTGCAGTATATACCCAGTCCAGTATCCAGTGTTTTGAAAAGACAAAGTAAGTGGTTGAGATTATTTATTATAGCCATATGACAATATGGTAACTTCAGAAAAAAAGCAATAATGCCATTTGGAAACACTTGAAGGACAGATTAGGCCCATCTTGTTTGACAAAGCTTCTCATGAAGCTGTAGGGTCATTTAGCGGACTGTTTTGGCCATTAATTTTTGACAAAAACTTCTTTCAAGACTAAAACCTTCTGTGAAGATAAATGATCTGGCATGGCTATTTTGGCCATTAAATTTTTATCAGCTTTCTGTTAAGTTGTGAGTTTGTTTCAGTTTAAGGACTGACCTAAAACTTTTCAGGCAGGCCAACCAGTTTTGACAAAAAGCTTCTTATAGGAGTAGTAAGTTAATTTTAAGTATTGTTCTGGCCAATGACTTTTGACAAAATCTTCTCATAAGTGATAAGTTTGATATTAAAAGGAAGATATGTTTTTTACAAAACATCTTGTTTGGAAGATAGTTCATGTTAAGGATTGTTTAGGCTAATGTTTTAAACGAAAGCATACTACATATGCCAGATATATCTTTTGTGTACATGAGCCTTAATTGGCCTTTGGTTACTTATCGTTGAAAAGCATTCATTTCCATCAATGATTAGTAAAACAATTTGAACTTTTAAAGATTTCATTTATGCATTGTTGTACGAATGTGATAAAATCTGAAACTAGCAGGCTTTCAGGGTTAGGTACAAGTTAAGTGCCTTAGAGAAAGGTAGCTAGTGGTTAACATCATATAAACTTTGTACACAAAAATGATTTCATGGAGTTTTAGGTCAGTCATTGTACAAAAGAATTGGTCTTTTGACCTTTTTTTTCTGAAATGTAAGACATATGTGTAGTTCTGTAATCTCAACCCTTTCATTTGCTGTTTTTGTCTGTCTTCCTGTGAATTCTCCCTTTGAATGTGCTTTATGGTTAGCCTGTCTTCAAGTTGGCAATGCTAAACAGGCTTCCTAGGTCAGGCACAAAATGTAGTATCAAAGAAGCTGGTTTTAAACTGAGATATCGGTTATACCCAGCAGGCTTGTAGTATATACCCAGTCCAGTATCCAGTGTTTTGAAAAGACAAAGTAAGTGGTTGAGATTATTTATTATAGCCATATGACAATATGGTAACTTCAGAAACAAAAGCAATAATGCCATTTGGAAACTCTTGAAGGACATATTAGGTCCATCTTATTTGACAAAGCTTCTCATGAAGCTGTAGGGTCATTTAGCGGACTGTTTTGACCACTAATTTTTGACAAAAACTTCTTTCAAGACTAAAACCTTCTGTGAAGACAAATGATCTCTCATGGCTATTTTGGCCATTACATTTTTATCAGCTTTCTGTTAAGTTGTGAGTTTGTTTCAGTTTAAGGACTGACCGAAAACTTTTCAGGCAGGCCAACCAGTTTTGACAAAAAGCTTCTTATAGAAGTAGTAAGTAAATTTTAAGTCTTGTTCTGGCCAATGACTTTTGACAAAATCTTCTCATAAGTGATAAGTTTGATATTTAAAAGAAGATATGTGTATTTTACAAAACATCTTGTATGGAAGATAGTTCATGTTAAGGACTGTTTAAGCCATATGTTTTTAACGAAAGCATTCTACATATACCAGTTATATGTTTTGTGTACATGAGCCTTAATTGGCCTTTGGTTACTTATCGTTGAAAAGCATTCATTTCCATCTATGTTTAGTAAAACAATTTGAATTTTTAAAGATTTCATTTATGCATTTTTGTACGAATGTGACAAAATCTGAAACTAGCAGGCTTTCAGGGTTAGGTACAAGTTAAGTGCCTTAGAGAAAGGTAGCTAGTGGTTAACATCATATAAACTGTGTACACAAAGATGATTTCATGGGGTTTTAGGTCAGTCATTGTACAAAAGGTTTGGTCTTTTGACCTACTTTTTTCTGAAATGTAAGAAATATGTGTAGTTCTGTAATCTCAACCCTTTCATTTGCTGTTTTTGTCTGTTTTCCTGTGAATTCTCCCTTTGAATGTGCTTTATGGTTAGTCTGTCTTCAAGTTGGCAATGCCAAACAGGCTTCCTAGGTCAGGCACAAAATGAAGTATCATTGAAGCTGGTTTCAAACTGAGATATCGGTTATACCCAGCAGGCTTTGCAGTATATACCCCGTCCAGTATCCAGTGTTTTGAAAAGACAAAGTAAGTGGTTGAGATTATTTATTATAGCCATATGACAATATGGTAACTTCAGAAAAAAAGTAATAATGCCATTTGGAAACTCTTGAAGGACAGATTAGGCCCATCTTATTTGACAAAGCTTCTCATGAAGCTGTAGGGTCATTTAGCGGACTGTTTTGGCCACTAATTTTTGACAAAAACTTCTTTCAAGACTAAAACCTTCTGTGAAGATAAATGATCTGGCATGGCTATTTTGGCCATTAAATTTTTATCAGCTTTCTGTTAAGTTGTGAGTTTGTTTCAGTTTAAGGACTGACCTAAAACTTTTCAGGCAGGCCAACCAGTTTTGACAAAAAGCTTCTTATAGGAGTAGTAAGTTAATTTTAAGTATTGTTCTGGCCAATGACTTTTGACAAAATCTTCTCATAAGTGATAAGTTTGATATTAAAAGGAAGATATGTTTTTACAAAACATCTTGTTTGGAAGATAGTTCATGTTAAGGATTGTTTAAGCCATATGTTTTAAACGAAAACTTGCTACATATGCCAGATATATCTTTTGTGTACATGAGCCTTAATTGGCCTTTGGTTACTTATCGTTGAAAAGCATTCATTTCCATTTATGATTAGTAAAACAATTTGAACTTTTAAAGATTTCATTTATGCATTTTTGTACGAATGTGATAAAATCTAAAACTAGCAGGCTTTCAGGGTTAGGTACAAGTTAAGTGCCTTAGAGAAAGGTAGCTAGTGGTTAACATCATATAAACTTTGTACACAAAAATGATTTCATGGGGTTTTAGGTCAGTCATTGTACAAAAGAATTGGTCTTTTGACCTTCTGTTTCTGAAATGTAAGACATGTGTAGTTCTGTAATCTCAACCCTTTCATTTGCTGTTTTTGTCTGTCTTCCTGTGAATTCTCCCTTTGAATGTGCTTTATGGTTAGCCTGTCGTCAAGTTGGCAATGCCAAACAGGCTTCCTAGGTCAGGCACAAAATGTAGTATCATAGAAGCTGGTTTTAAACTGAGATATCGGTTATACCCAGCAGGCTTGTAGTACATACCCAGTCCAGTATCCAGTGTTTTGAAAAGACAAAGTAAGTGGTTGAGATTATTTATTATAGCCATATGACAATATGGTAACTTCAGAAACAAAAGCAATAATGCCATTTGGAAACTCTTTAAGGACAGATTAGGTCCATCTTATTTGACAAAGCTTCTCATGAAGCTGTAGGGTCATTTAGCGGACTGTTTTGACCACTAATTTTTGACAAAAACTTCTTTCAAGACTAAAACCTTCTGTGAAGACAAATGATCTCTCATGGCTTTTTGGCCATAACATTTTTATCAGCTTTCTGTTAAGTTGTGAGTTTGTTTCAGTTTAAAGACTGACCTAAAACTTTTCATGGCAACCAGTTTTGACACAAAGCTTCTTATAGAAGTAGTAAGTAATTTTAAGTCTTGTTCTGGCCAATGACTTTTGACAAAATCTTCTCATAAGTGATAAATTTGATATTTAAAAGAAGATATGTGTATTTTACAAAACATCTTGTATGGAAGATAGTTCATGTTAAGGACTGTTTAAGCCATATGTTTTTAACGAAAACATTCTACATATACCAGTTATATGTTTTGTGTACATGAGCCTTAAATGGCCTTTGGTTACTTATCGTTGAAAAGCATTCATTTCCATCTATGTTTAGTAAAACAATTTGAATTTTTAAAGATTTCTTTCATGCATTTTTGTACGAATGTGATAAAATCTAAAACTAGCAGGCTTTCAGGGTTAGGTACAAGTTAAGTGCCTTAGAGAAAGGTAGCTAGTGGTTAACATCATATAAACTGTGTACACAAAGATGATTTCATGGGGTTTTAGGTCAGTCATTGAACAAAAGGTTTGGTCTTTTGACCTACTTTTTTCTGAAATGTAAGACATAATATGTGTAGTTCTGTAATCTCAACCCTTTCCTTTGCTGTTTTTGTCTGTTTTCCTGTGAATTCTCCCTTTGAATGTGCTTTATGGTTAGTCTGTCTTCAAGTTGGCAATGCCAAACAGGCTTCCTAGGTCAGGCACAAAATGAAGTATCATTGAAGCTGGTTTCAAACTGAGATATCGGTTATACCCAGCAGGCTTTGCAGTATATACCCAGTCCAGTATCCAGTGTTTTGAAAAGACAAAGTAAGTGGTTGAGATTATTTATTATAGCCATATGACAATATGGTAACTTCAGAAAAAAAGTAATAATGCCATTTGGAAACTCTTGAAGGACAGATTAGGCCCATCTTATTTGACAAAGCTTCTCATGAAGCTGTAGGGTCATTTAGCGGACTGTTTTGGCCACTAATTTTTGACAAAAACTTCTTTCAAGACTCAAACCTTCTGTGAAGATAAATGATCTTGCATGGCTATTTTGGCCATTAAATTTTTATCAGCTTTCTGTTAAGTCGGGGTTTGTTTCGGTTTAGGACTGACCTAAAACTTTTCAGGCAGGCCAACCAGTTTTGACGAAAAGCTTCTTATAGAAGTAGTAAGTTAATTTTAAGTCTTGTTCTGGCCAATGACGTTTGACAAAATCTTCTCATAAGGGTTAAGTTTGGTATTAAAAGGAATATTCTTTTTTACAAAACATCTTGTATGGAAGATAGTTCATGTAAGTACTGTTGAAGCCATACATTTTTTAAGAAAACGTACTACATATACCAGTAATATCTTTTGTGTACATGAGCCTTAATTGGCCTTTGGTTACTTATGATTGAAAAGCATTCATTTCCATGTTTGATTGGCAAAGCAATTTGAATTTTTAAAGATTTCATTTATGCATTTTTGTACGAATGTGATAAAATCTAAAACTAGCAGGCTTTCAGGGTTAGGTACAAGTTAAGTGCCTTAGAGAAAGGTAGCTAGTGGTTAACATCATATAAACTGTGTGCACAAAGATGATTTCATGAGGTTTTAGGTCAGTCATTTTACAATAGATTTGGTCTTTTGAGCTTCTTTTACTGAAATGTAAGACATATGTGTAGTTCTGTAATCTCAACCCTTTCATTTGCTGTTTTTGTCTGTCTTCCTGTGAATTCTCCCTTTGAATGTGCTTTATGGTTAGTCTGTCTTCAAGTTGGCAATGCCAAACAGACTTCCTAGGTCAGGCACAAAATGTAGTATCATTGAAGCTGGTTTTAAACTGAGATATCGGTTATACCCAGCAGGCTTGTAGTATATACCCAGTCCAGTATCCAGTGTTTTGAAAAGACAAAGTAAGTGGTTGAGATTATTTATTTTAGCCATATCACAATATGGTAACTTCAGAAACAAAAGCAATAATGCCATTTGGAAACTCTTGAAGGACAGATTAGGCCCATCTTATTTGACAAAGCTTCTCATGAAGCTGTAGGGTCATTTAGCGGACTGTTTTGACCACTAATTTTTGACAAAAACTTCTTTCAAGACTAAAACCTTCTGTGAAGACAAATGATCTCGCATAGCTATTTTGGCCATTACATTTTTATCAGCTTTCTGTTAAGTTATGAGTTTGTTTCAGTTTAAAGACTGACCGAAAACTTTTCATGGCAACCAGTTTTGAAAAAAAGCTTCTTATAGAAGTAGTAAGTTAATTTTAAGTCTTGTTCTGGCCAATGACTTTTGACAAAATCTTCTCATAAGTGATAAGTTTGATATTTAAAAGAAGATATGTGTATTTTACAAAACATCTTGTATGGAAGATAGTTCATGTTAAGGACTGTTTAAGCCATATGTTTTTAACGAAAACATTCTACATATACCAGTTATATGTTTTGTGTACATGAGCCTTAATTGGCCTTTGGTTACTCATCGTTGAAAAGCATTCATTTCCATCTATGTTTAGTAAAACAATTTGAATTTTTAAAGATTTCATTTATGCATTTTTGTACGAATGTGATAAAATCTGAAACTAGCAGGCTTTCAGGGTTAGGTACAAGTTAAGTGCCTTAGAGAAAGGTAGCTAGTGGTTAACATCATATAAACTGTGTGCACAAAGATGATTTCATGAGGTTTTAGGTCAGTCATTGAACAAAAGGTTTGGTCTTTTGACCTACTTTTTTCTGAAATGTAAGACATAATATGTGTAGTTCTGTAATCTCAACCCTTTCATTTGCTGTTTGTGTCTGTTTTCCTGTGAATTCTCCCTTTGAATGTGCTTTATGGTTAGTCTGTCTTCAAGTTGGCAATGCCAAACAGGCTTCCTAGGTCAGGCACAAAATGTAGTATCATTGAAGCTGGTTTTAAACTGAGATATCGGTTATACCCAGCAGGCTTTGCAGAATATACCCAGTCCAGTATCCAGTGTTTTGAAAAGACAAAGTAAGTGGTTGAGATTATTTATTATAGCCATATGACAATATGGTAACTTCAGAAAAAAAGCAATAATGCCATTTGGAAACTCTTGAAGGACAGATTAGGCCCATCTTATTTGACAAAGCTTCTCATGAAGCTATAGGGTCATTTAGCGGACTGTTTTGGCCACTAATTTTTGACAAAAACTTCTTTCAAGACTCAACCTTCTGTGAAGATAAATGATCTCTCATGGCTATTTTGGCCATTAAATTTTTATCAGCTTTCTGCTAAGTTGTGGGTTTGTTTCGGTTTAGGACTGACCTAAAACTTTTCAGGCCAACCAGTTTTGACAAAAAGCTTCTTATAGAAGTAGTAAGTTAATTTTAAGTCTTGTTCTGGCCAATGACTTTTGACAAAATCTTCTCATAAGGGTTGAGTTTGGTATTAAAAGGAATATATTTTTTTTACAAATATCTTGTATGGAAGATAGTTCATGTAAGTACTGTTTAAGCCATATATTTTTAACGAAAATGTACTACATATACCAGTTATATCTTTTGTGTACATGAGCCTTAATTGGCCTTTGGTTACTTATGATTGAAAAGCATTCATTTCCATGTTTGATTGGCAAAGCAATTTGAATTTTTAAAGATTTCATTTATGCATTTTTGTACGAATGTGATAGAATTTAAAACTAGCAGGCTTTCAGGGTTAGGTACAAGTTAAGTGCCTTAGAGAAAGGTAGCTAGTGGTTAACATCATATAAACTGTGTGCACAAAGATGATTTCATGAGGTTTTAGGTCAGTCATTTTACAAAAAATTTGGTCTTTCGAGCTTCTTTTACTGAAATGTAAGACATATGTGTAGTTCTGTAATCTCAACCCTTTCATTTGCTGTTTTTGTCTGTCTTTCTGTGAATTCTCCCTTTGAATGTGCTTTATGGTTAGTCTGTTTTCAAGTTGGCAATGCCAAACAGGCTTCCTAGGTCAGGCACAAAATGTAGTATCATAGAAGCTGGTTTTAAACTGAGATATCGGTTATACCCAGCAGGCTTTGCAGTATATACCCAGTCCAATATCCAGTGTTTTGAAAAGACGAAGTAAGTGGTTGAGATTATTTATTATAGCCATATGACAATATGGTAACTTCAGAAACAAAACAATAATGCCATTTGGAAACAGTTGAAGGACAGATTAGGCCCATCTTATTTGACAAAGATTCTCATGAAGCTGTAGGGTCATTTAGCGGACTGTTTTAGCCACTAATATTTGACAAAAACTTCTTTCAAGACTAAAACCTTCTGTGAATATAAATGATCTCGCATGGCTATTTTGGCTATTAAATTTTTATCAGCTTTCTCTTTAGTTGTTAGTTGTTCTTCAGATGAAGGACTGACCTAAAACTTATCAGGCCAACCAGTTTTGACAAACAACTTCTTATAGATGTAGTAAGTTAATGTTAAGTCTAGTTCTGGCCAATGACTTTTGACAAAATCTTCTCATAAGTGATAAGTTTGATATCAAAAGGAAGATATTTTTTTTACAAAACATCTTGTATGGAATATAGTTCATGTTAAGGATTGTTTAAGCCATATGTTTTAAACGAAAACATGCTACATGTACATATACCAGTTATATGTTTTGTGTACATGAGCCTTAATTGGCCTTTGGTTACTTATCGTTGAAAAGCATTCATTTTCATCTATGTTTAGTAAAACAATTTGAATTTTTAAAGATTTCATTTATGCATTTTTGTACGAATGTGATAAAATCTAAAACTAGCAGGCTTTCAGGGTTAGGTACAAGTTAAGTGCCTTAGAGAAAGGTAGCTAGTGGTTAACATCATATAAACTGTGTGCACAAAGATGATTTCATGAGGTTTTAGGTCAGTCATTTTACAAAAAATTTGGTCTTTTGAGCTTCTTTTACTGAAATGTAAGACATATGTGTAGTTCTGTAATCTCAACCCTTTCATTTGCTGTTTTTGTCTGTCTTTCTGTGAATTCTCCCTTTGAATGTGCTTTATGGTTAGTCTGTTTTCAAGTTGGCAATGCCAAACAGGCTTCCTAGGTCAGGCACAAAATGTAGTATCATAGAAGCTGGTTTTAAACTGAGATATCGGTTATACCCAGCAGGCTTTGCAGTATATACCCAGTCCTATATCCAGTGTTTTGAAAAGACAAAGTAAGTGGTTGAGATTATTTATTATAGCCATATGACAATATGGTAACTTCAGAAACAAAAGCAATAATGCCATTTGGAAACAGTTGAAGGACAGATTAGGCCCATCTTATTTGACAAAGATTCTCATGAAGCTGTAGGGTCATTTAGCGGACTGTTTTGGCCACTAATTTTTGACAAAAACTTCTTTCAAGACTAAAACCTTCTGTGAATATAAATGATCTCGCATGGCTATTTTGGCTATTAAATTTTTATCAGCTTTCTCTTAAGTTGTTAGTTGTTCTTCAGATGAAGGACTGACCTAAAACTTATCAGGCCAACCAGTTTTGACAAACAACTTCTTATAGATGTAGTAAGTTAATTTTAAGTCTAGTTCTGGCCAATGACTTTTGACAAAATCTTCTCATAAGTGATAAGTTTGATATCAAAAGGAAGATATTTTTTTACAAAACATCTTGTATGGAATATAGTTCATGTTAAGGATTGTTTAAGCCATATGTTTTAAACGAAAACATGCTACATGTACATATACCAGTTATATGTTTTGTGTACATGAGCCTTAATTGGCCTTTGGTTACTTATCGTTGAAAAGCATTCATTTTCATCTATGTTTAGTAAAACAATTTGAATTTTTAAAGATTTCATTTATGCATTTTTGTACGAATGTGATAAAATCTAAAACTAGCAGGCTTTCAGGGTTAGGTACAAGTTAAGTGCCTTAGAGAAAGGTAGCTAGTGGTTAACATCATATAAACTGTGTGCACAAAGATGATTTCATGAGGTTTTAGGTCAGTCATTGTACAAAAGATTTGGTCTTTTGACCTACTTTTTCTGAAATGTGAGACATATGTGTAGTTCTGTAATCTCAACCCTTTCATTTGCTGTTTTTGTTTGTCTTCCTGTGAATTCTCCCTTTGAGTGTGCTTTATGGTTAGTCTGTCTTCAAGTTGGCAATGCCAAACAGGCTTCCTAGGTCAGGCACAAAATGTAGTATCATAGAAGCTGGTTTTAAACTGAGATATCGGTTATACCCAGCAGGCTTTGCAGTATATACCCAATTCAGTATCCAGTGTTTTGAAAAGACAAAGTAAGTGGTTGAGATTATTTATTATAGCCATATGACAATATGGTAACTTCTGAAACAAAAGCAATAATGCCATTTGGAAACTCTTGAAGGACATATTAGGCCCATCTTATTTGACAATGCTTCTCATGAAGCTGTAGGGTCATTTAGCGGACTGTTTTGACCACTAATTTTTGACAAAAACTTCTTTCAAGACTAAAACCTTCTGTGAATATAAATGATCCCGCATGGCTATTTTCGCCATTACATTTTTATCAGCTTTCTGTTAAGTTATGAGTTTGTTTCAGTTTAAAGACTGACCGAAAACTTTTCATGGCAACCAGTTTTGACAAAAAGCTTCTTATAGAAGTAGTAAGTTAATTTTAAGTCTTGTTCTGGCCAATGACTTTTGACAAATCTTCTCATAAGTGATAAGTTTGATATTTAAAAGAAGATATGTGTATTTTACAAAACATCTTGTATGGAAGATAGTTCATATTAAGGACTGTTTAAGCCATATGTTTTTAACGAAAACATTCTACATATACCAGTTATATCTTTTGTGTACATGAGCCTTAATTGGCCTTTGGTTACTTATCATTGAAAAGCATTCATTCCATGTTTGATTGGCAAAGCAATTTGAATTTTTAAAGATTTCATTTATGCATTTTTGTACGAATGTAATAAAATCTAAAACTAGCAGGCTTTCAGGGTTAGGTACAAGTTAAGTGCCTTAGAGAAAGGTAGCTAGTGGTTAGCATCATGTTGACTGTGTGCACAAAGATGTTTTCAATTGTTTTTAAGTCAGTCATTGTACAAAAAATTTGGTATTTAGACCTGCTCAATAGAAATATTGAACTTTTAACATCCCCTCCTTTGCACTGCACAACTCACTTGCACTTCTTAAGGCTTTTGCCAGTGGGGGGGGGGGGGCCCCCCCCCCCCAAAATATTTTTTTCCACCCCCCCCCTTCGGCAAAAGCCTTAAAACTTGCAACAGATTTTACAAAATAAAAAGCATGATTTTAAGTCAATTGTGGCTCGCCTTTATCAATAGTATGAAGGGAAATCAGACAGTAAGGACCTACTAAAAGATCTCATGTAAATATAATGTTTGTTAGAAAATGTCAGTTGAAATGTCGAAGAAAGTGAAGTGTTATGTGAAGAGGTTTGCTATTAAGTTTTCAAAAGCCATATTTATGGAACACTACACTTACGGTAGGAATGCCACTTTAATTTTGGTAAAAGAACTTCTGTAATGGTTTCATGTTCATTAAAATTGCAACAATCAAGGCACACAATAAGCAAACATGTTTAACTGTAAGAGGGCAAGACTGTGATCTTGTGCAAGTAGAGACCACAACAGACAAAGACTTTGCATGATGCACAGAACGAACACAAAGCAGAATAGTTCATTAAGTCAAAGTTAACAGCCATGAAAAGTCACTTGCTCTTATTGCTTAGTAACTAAGTTTTTTTGTTAAAACTAAGTTAAGGTAGTAGGTGCCTTTTTAGCATGACATCTGGGTCAAAATTGACCTTTCCTGGAGAGGGATGAGGGTCACTTGATAGGCTTATTTAGGAAAAACTTCAAAAATCTTCTTTTCAAACCACTAATCCAGGGCTTTAATATTTGGAGTATAGCGTTATGTAGCAGTCCCCTACTAAGATTGCCAGATCAGAACCCCCAGGTCTAAACTGACCCTTTCTACTGTTGATGACCTTGTGTTATAGCAAATGGTAGCCAGGTGAGCCATGTTGGCCCTCTTCTTTCAAAGCCATTATAGATATTGCTTTGAAAGTTAAAATACTTATAAACCTTCATTACCTCAATCAACAGACAGGAGTACATAACTCGTGATTTCTTTTTAATTATGGTCCTTTTCGACTAGGTATGAAGGTTGGAATACTTGCGTACCGCCAAGATAACCATCTCTAGATATTTATTTCTTTATATAGTTGTACTAAAATAGAAATTGCTTAATGGGGGTCACTGGTGAGGTTTTGGATTTTGGCACTTCCGGAGATTTACATTCGTTATAACTTAACTGGAAAAAACAATTATGCAGTAGTAAACTTAGGCACAATAGGAATATTTTAGTGCCCAAAAAATTGAAAATGTTTGAGAAAAAATATTTTGACCTCACATTTTGTAACTAAATTCACAAATTTTGCCATATGCAAAAATGGGGCTACGGGTACAAACTATTAATTCTCAAAAACCGTTAAAGATATTTACTAAATTCAAACTTTATTACAAGGCGAATTGGATATGAAAATACAGAAATAATAAGTTCCTGTTACAGTTTTTTGTTACAGACCTACGCCGTCACATTTCGAAGCTCATCGAAATCTAAAAAACACATTTGTTATCAGGTTTTATTGAATTTCTTTCTTATATGAACAGTGACCCCCATTTATTTATTTTTGCATTCTAAGTCAAATGTTTTAATCAAATTGTAGGCAAAATATCTCAAAAACCTTGTTATTCCTTTATCACGAAAATATTAATTTATCAAAAATTGAAAAAATAAATTTTAGTATAGTGGGTGGGGTAATGCTAATGGGCTTAATATTTATTCAGGTGTTGATGAAAATACCACTATCTCTAATTTTTCATCCCAATGTATGACATATTACATTAGAAAAGATTGAAAATTGATAGCCTACCTGTTCTGAAAAACGCACCACATACATAAACGTTTAGCACCTTGATCTGATAGTGTATCACTAAAGATTAATATTGCGAAAAAGCAATATATTAGTCTCTATAAAAACAGGGTCAGTAAAATTTCTTGTTATTTTGATTTTCAGCAGTGACCCCCCTTAAGTTTAAGTTTTGTGTGCAACTGGCATTGTCATACACATATATCATTAACTACTTAAAGTATTAATCTAAAACTTTGCTGTAGTGTTCAGGGGTATCAATCAATTCAGTTACATAACTCTTTGACTGAATGATCCTTGTTCACACTTCGAAAGTTCTTGTTTTGCCTTTTACTGCCAAAAGTTTTGTTTTATTGGCAAGCACTGAGAAAAGTCAAGCACACTATCCTAATGACATCTCCTGATAATCAGATATTCTTTTTTTAATTGAAGTTCATTGGATTAGATATTTCTCAACACAGAAGATTAAATAAGCGATTGTCAAGAATGAAAAGGACACACTGCAAGTTAATAATTAAAATAAATTAATACATGTTTACAGATACATAATAGTCATTTGTATAACTGTGAGCAGAATTATGTTGCTGGTCCAGCTGGTGGTCCCACGCGGATGTGCAAGCCTGATCATAGTCTACGCTGGTAAGAAACGTAGACGTACTTATATTTATTTATTTTATGTTTTTCAGTGAATTATAGAGTTTTCTCAGTGAAATAAAAGTGATAATCCACAGTTTTGAAACAGTGGATTACCATTTTTATTTTTCACTGTTTTTGCAATCTTTAGCCCGGATTTACGTCAAAAAGTATACCGAGCGTTATTCATGCTGGAGACCATGCGACGATGACGTCGTTTAAATGACGTCATTTGTTCTATGTTTTCTGATGACGTTTCCCGCGATTTTCGATGTTTTATTGAAACAAACTCAATAAAAATTATGAAATAACATTCGTTCCAGCGGTGTTAGTCGTTTAATAAACAATGATTTGGAGTACTGATACACAGTAATTAGCCACGAAGGCCGAAGGCCTGAGTGGTTAATAACTGCGCATCAGTACGACAAATCATTTTTATTAGACGATAACAACGCTGAAAAGGGTGTTATTTCGATTCTAACATGACCAGATACTACAAAAAGTTGATAAATGCAAAGCGTTATTTTCTAGGCGAACGCTCATTTAACGTCATGCGGCGCTATATGACGTCATGTTTACAGCACATCGGTTCCCGCGTTGTTTATGGTTTAATATAACATAATTTTTCTACTCTTTGTATATAGAGACAAAATCGTGAGTCATGTTAGAATAAAGTTTTAACCATAAAATAAACGCTGGTAAGGAACGTAGACGTACTTATATTTATGTATTCAACATTGAATTACGAGTAGGCTGGTTAAAATTATGTCTACTGTAGTCAAAATGGCAGATCAACTTGTTTTAAACTTGTTTTATTTAATATCGTGTATCGTTGTTGTAAACGCAAAACCACTTGTGAGCAGCAGTGTAAATGTTGGATGACTGCTTTTGTGAAATTCTTGGCTGATTTTATGTTTGATTTTATTTACTTGTTAAGCCGATTGACCTTTCACGACACAGATGTGCAGCCTGGTCATGGTCTACACTGGAAGCAAAGTCAGGATCATTTGCAACGACTCAAATAACTCAAATTATTGCGGGCCGCAGCAGCGGCCCGCTATATTTAATACGTGGTTGGAAAATGTAACATGTAGGTGAAGTAGTGTATAGTTCTTTGAAAAAAATGTTATAAAAATCGCCCAGGAAGTTACGATAAAGATTGGGTTAAACCACTGTTCATTGTGTAGCTTTAAAATTGTCAAAAAAAATGATATCTCCATCTCTTATCCATGTTAAACGTCAAATTATTTTATATGCTTATGTAACGTCTAATAAGTAGTGAAAAGTTTATATTGTTCTGCCAGTATAAAAACCGATATCGGTCAAACTTGCCGGTATCTTCCGGTATCGGGTAAAGTAGGTCCATTACGTTACTATGACTCGGTTTTTATAGTTTAAAATTTACAATCACACTTCATTTGTTTTTTAATGGAAGTATCATTGTACAATCACTGAAAGTCTATTTAAATCAGACACGTCATGTTAGAGCAATAAAGCGAAAGGTAGCCAAAGTTTACTAACTGGTCGGGATGCACTTTCTATCTGTATCAGACTGGTTTACATTTCGTGATATCGTATACCTGTCATAAATACTTAATCCTGATTGGCCGATAGCGCTCACGTGCCGGGTCTGCAAAAGTATGTGTAGACCTGGAAATGATGTGTAGACCTGCACGGATTTCAAGACGTCATTTCTGTTATATTTTCGTATAATTTTCACTACTCTTTATGAGGTATACGATATAATAATTTTAGACTAATGTTTCGGTCAATACATAGTTTTGCGGACCTGTATAAAAATGACATTGACCTCGGACTTCGTCCTCGGTCAATATCACTTTTAACAGGTCCGCAAAACTATGTATTGACCTCAAAATTAGTCTATAATTGTATATTATTAGACTGGTATACAGCAATAAACTGACAGGTAGCCAAAGTTTACTAATTGGTCGGTAACGATACTTTTAGTAATCGTAAAAATGTGCGTTGTTTTGTTTACTAACATTCTGACTGCAAACGATTTTGTGAGGATAGAGGCAGGAATAGTATTGTACATTCTGAAAATCACTTTAATGGAACAAAGTGTAGAACATATTATAGTATTGCTGCGTTAACTTTGTTTTAATTAACGCTGACTGAAAATTGGGCTCGTATATACAATCGAATGAAAAAAAACACGGAAAAGCATAAAGACTATTTAAAGCTTTTTCATGAATAAGATTTTGTTTCTTTTTAAATCATAAATGATACACTGGAAATGAGAAAGAGTTACTAAATTGTAAATGCACAAATCAGATAGTCAAGTATTTGCTTTACACGAACCTAGAATGAAGATTTATTCTGTCTCTGTTATAAAGTCTGTAAAGTTTATTTGCATCTCCCATTTCAAAATATTTACATGAAAGCTTTGTTTCTAGGCCCGCTGTGATACGTAGTATCACAGTTTTTCTTGTACATATTTATTTTACATTGATTGTATAGGTTGATTATGATCTAGGCCTACACTGGTTGACTTGGCAGACATACTTTTCGTCGATTGTCAAGCTGGTCATGATTTACACTGGTCACTCCCCATCAGCGGAAAAACTCGCATGACATACACATCGATTGGGAAAGGCCTATTCTTATTTGATAAAAGCATTCAACGAGGTAACAAATATTCGTTTGCAAAACTTAACAACCGAATTCTGGTGCTACCTCAGCCCATTGCTTCATGGTGACACGGACGTGCACAGCTGATAATGGTCTACACTGGTCTGCAAGACATATTCATCTGTTTTTATCAAGGTATGGTTGAATGACAACTGTCATATATTTTTGCTGGCTCGCGGTTCGAATTTACATAAACATTAAATACACTTACTGTAAAGAAATCGATTTAGAACCAATAAGATTATATTTTTCGGACAATGATATTAGAAAAAAACAATTGCCAAGAAAAAAAATACAGTAACGTAATTACAAAAGCTATAGGTTTACAAGTACACAGTATGCAATTGTGCAACTAACAACACAGTTTAAGTGAAAGTGATGACTGCTTCCTGTCCACACTGATGTAAAGGCTAATCATGATCTCACGCTGGTCACAAAGGAAGTTTCACTGCAAGCTCTACAGGGTTTAGTTAAACTTGCTATTTTACACCGCCTGATTCTATTGTACGATTGTGTTCCATACTGGTCGCAAAGTAAAAAAAAACTGGCTTTGAATAGATTTATTTTAAGTTAAATGACTTGATGCAAAACGTAAATATTTACAAGTACGTAATATTCATATGCATAACTAGCAGCGTGACGGTGCTGATTCTGATTTTGGTCATGGTCTACCGTTGCTGGGAAGTCAGACTCAGTTGCTGCAAAGCTGGTATGACATAATTGTAATTTACAGGTAGAGAATATTTGTTACACAACAGAACAAATAGTGCTGATCTGTCAACTCTCTGAACACACGGATGATCATGGTCTACACTGGTCTTGAAAGCAGACTAATGTTTCGTTAGTAAGGTAAGTTTTATCGACTATCTTCAAACATTATTTGGTTGCTGTAAATTTGGCTATATATGTGTATACATTTTTATCAGATTTTCTATGTTGTTGTAGTAGTTTAACGCCTGTGTCAGCCGTGTTTTTGATCATTTAAACAAGCGGGCAGTTTACCTAACAATTATTCCTAGGAAGGACCATTACTAGAACACTATCCTCTGTCAGAAACTGCCAACTTCCTCACATAAAAAGACATAGTTGGTGGCAGGGCTCGAACCCATGACCCTCAATCTATGTGAGGTTACAGCGACTCTAACCACTCGACCACCGAAGAGGACACCAGTGAATTTCCAAGTCAAACAGTAAGTTAGTACCATCGAACAAATTATTGAATGACGGCTCAGATGTGGAAGTTGATCATAGTTTACACTGGTTTCGAAGACAAGCTCGATTAGTTGAAACTTGTTTATATGGTATTGATTATACATATTTATCGTGATATATTGTTATAAAAAAATGCAACTTTACAGGCACAGAATATTCATTTATAAAACTTACTACAGAATTATGGTAACTGTACCGAAGATTTATTATGCCCGCTGACGACACCAATGTGCAAGTGACTAGTGTGATCATGATCTGGCAGGCTTACCCGCTAAATTAAAATTACTACTTGTATTTTACATTGAATTTAAAGGACGTATTGAAATACGTGACCTACACCTGAAGAATGTGTGTTAGCGTAACTTACAACAGACCAACCATTGTCATCTGACGACATGGATGTTCAAGCTGATGATGGTCGATACTGGTCAAGGAAGATAGACAATGTAATTATGACAAGTAATTAACTGAAGTTAACAGTTATAAAGATGAAAATGGGTGTACTGCATTCAAACTGGTATGCGTTTATGGTTATAATACACTTTTTAGCTCGACTTTTCTATGAAAAGGGGAGCTATCCTACTCGCCCCGGCGTCGGCGTCGGCGTCGGTGTCGGCGTCGGCGTTGGCGTCACACCTTGGTTAAGTTTTTCGTACCACCCCACTTTATTTCATAAGTATTAGAGGTATGGCTTTGAAACTTACCATACTTGTTTACCATCATAACCTCCATCTACAGACAAGAGTACATAACTCTGTCAAGGTTTTTGACAGAATTATGGCCCTTTTTTTACTTAGAAAGTGTATTGAGCTTGGTTAAGTTTTTCGTACCACCTCACTTTATTTCAAAACCATTGGAGGTATTGCTTTGAAACTAACCATACTTGTTTACCATCACGACCTTCATCAACAGACAAGAGGACATAACTCTGTCAAGGTTTTTGACAGAATTATGCCCCTTTTTTACTTAGAAAATACGTTGAATATGGGTAAAATCCACTTATTGCCTTAGCCCTTTGAGATATTGCTTTGAAACTTTTAATGCTATTTGACATCATTACCCCCATCTGTACACAAGAGAAGGTAACTCTGTCAGGGATTTGTTTTAAAAATTAAGGCCTTTTATCGACTTAGAATCTTGGTTAAGTTTTTCGTACCAGTCCACTTTTTGACTAAACTGTTTGTGATATTAATTTGAAAGTTGGAATACTTGTTTACCATCATGATTCCCAAACATGGGCAGGAGAAGGTAATTCTGTCAAGGATTTTATTTGAATTATGGCCCTTTTTGACTTAGAAACTCAGTTAAAATTTTCATTCTTGTCCACTTGTTAACTTAACCATTTGAGATATTACTTTGAAAGTTGGGAGTACTTATGTACCATCGTAAGACCTATCTGTAAGCAAAAGAAGATAACTCTGTGAAAAATTTTCTTGATTTGTACTTAGAAATTCCTAGTTAAAGTCTTGTGTGCCCTTAACTGTCAAAGTTTTGTTTTATTGGCAAGCACTAAAAAAGTCGAGCACGCTGTCCTACTGACAGCTCTTGTTGTAGGTCTTACAAGCTAACTATGGTGCAGAGTCAGCAGGTTCTCATAATTATTTTTTTATGGTGGCACGGATGTAGAAGCTGATCATAGTCTACACTTTTCAGGAAGGAAGACTCGCCGCTATTGGGTTTGTTAAACTTACATGTTCGATACCGATTGCATAACATCATATGGCCCTTTCGTTTACCACCAGAATGGTATAGGCTGATTTCAGTCCACACTTGTCGCAAAGGCAGAATTATGATTCACTTGTCGTCAGCTGAAAACATCTTAAATGAACACTGTTTTATACTATCCTGGCTCTATGTCCGACTTTATACTCATGTTTAAAAGAACTATAACCATAATAACTGTAAAAAATTTAAAGTTCAAATCCAATTCAGTATATTATTCATAACAAGAAAAATAAGTTAAAACATTTCAAAGAATGAAATGGACGTACTATTATAACATTAATGCACATTTATAGGAACAAAATACTCGTTCATGGAAATTACAACAGATAAACCTACGTACATGTTATTGTGTCAGCCAACTGACCCCCTGATGACACTGACCCCTGATGACACCGACCCCTGATGACACTGACCGATGTATATGCTGATCATGATCTACATTAAGGAAGACATTGAAGGAAGCTGTCAATATCGTCAGTAAGGTTAGTTTAACTCCTTTATTGCTTCTTTGCCGACGACAGGGTCGACTTTACTAGTATATAACTATCTTCATTATATACGGACTTTCTCGAAATATTTGAATTCAAAGCCAATTAGATTTAGTAGTAATTTACAAGGATAATGAAATTCATAGTTCTGGAGAATGAAAAGAGCGTACTGTAATAAAGAAAGAGTGTGCTTATAGCTTTATTACCCTTCCATGAAATTTCAAGCCTTTTGATTGGTCATCGATCCGTAATAAGAAATTGGTATTAAAGGGTAAGGCAGGTAACACACACTTGAAATTGCCCTTCCGTAGTGTATCCTACGTCAGACATGTTAGATGCGTCTTTAGTTTAATCCACAATGGAAATTTCAGCTCTACTGACACTCTGATTCATCTACAAATCAGTAAAAATAAGAGTGACGTTCCAGTAACTCTTTTACAATCGATATAATCAGACTCTATTTATAGTTTAAGGAAAAAATTCATTTCATAAAAAATCTACACTATTTTCGACGTCATTTAGTGTCAATCACGCACAATATTGATAATTAATGCCCCCAACAGATGATGAATGAAAACAATAATTTGAATATTTCTGTTCAAGACAAGGCAGGGTACTAATTTTTATCTGCACAAAGGGGTGTATTATGGGAACACTCGTGGCGGGCGGGCGGCGGCCACACTTTGTCCGCTCTCTAAGTCAAACAGTTTTCATATGATCTTCACCAAACTTTGTCAAAATGTTTGTTGGCATAATGTCTCAGCTAAGTTAGATAACCAGTCAAACCGACTTAGGCGCTTTTGGATTACGGCCCTTGATTTATGGAAAATTGACCAAATTCACCTTCTTCGCTCTTTAAGTCAAACAGTTTTCTTCCGATCTTCACAAAACTTGGTGACAATGTTTATGGGCATAAAATCTAGGCCAGTTTTGATAACAAGCCAAATCGTCCAAGGCTCTTTTGGATTAATAATTTGGTACAGATTTGGTATCAGAGTAACAAGAAATATATTTTCTTTCAGAAATTATACACCATTTACCATATTATCAACACGTTTATGAAATAATCAGACAGTGTTACAATTGTCATATACTTTTTTGACCATGTTCAATTTTGAACATCAAAGTTTGAAAGAAATTAACATTTTCTAGAAATGGGGCATGACCTTTTGTATATTTATAATTATCTATAACATTTTGGGAACAGCATGCCAAAAATTCACAATGTTTTACTGTCTCTTTTTAAAATAATTAGAGTTTGAAAATTCCCATCGGCGATTTTAGCCGGGTCTGCAAGTAATAAAATCTTCAAATAAGCTAATACTTATGTGTAAAAAATATTTCATTTCTTTTTAGTCTAAAAACAATATAAACATATGCAGAAAAATGCAAAAAAAAATGAAAACTAAGAAGAAAAAGAAAAAAGTGAGGTTCCGGCTGGATTCGAACCTATGCCCGGAAAACCTCAAACGATCTAGTATACAACCTAGGCTAGTGCATTAAAATTGGAGAGTTTCATGCATTTTCTTATCTCTCGCCTTATGTCATTTTATAGATAATTCCAAAATGAGGGTAGGGTTATTAAAATTCCTATAATTTAGTTTTTTTCACGGTAAATTTCTTTTAAAATTTGTTTTTAAATCCTGGAAATAATACAGATTAAAAAAATATTAAGCTTATCATGATTTGAGTTGGTGCCCATTAGGGGTCTTCTACCTTAAAATCTGTAGTTGCTATATGGAATCATAGAATAACCAATGTTGATAAATGTTTTGCACATGTAAAAAATAGTCGAGTTGGTGATATTCGCACCTAAACACACGCAGCCGTAGGAAAGCGATCGTAACCATTCAGTCATTGTAAATTAACGTTCTTCACGGAGTATTTTCTACTGGTTTTAAATGACTTGCAGAAGCGGATGGCAATTATAAATTAGCACTTATTTTTTCTTCAGATTTTCCACTTGCCATACTGTGACTTGTCATCGTATCTATGTAGGGATATTTCACCAAGACGTGCACCCTACTAATTAGAACGTGTGACAGAGAAGAATAATATTTTTTGCGAAACTCCAAACTCTGACGTCAGGATAGCATTTGCTAGCAGCATCCTTTTAAAGTGAGTGGAGAGGTTTTTTTCAGTCTATACAAATCTATTTTACTACATGTACACAGAAAGCTGTCGTAGTTTATTCAGTTGCTCTCGAAATCCCTTTTCTGTAGTTTTCGACTGCTGCTGCCAATTGACAACTGGTTGGACTGGCACGAATGACATCAGTGTCTTTGCCCAAATACAAACCTCGTGCTCAGACTAGGATTCGAACCCAGCCGTACGATCAAGAGGAGAATGCCCTGACCACTGAGCTACCGAGACCCATCGGGGATAGAAGGGCAGTGGTATATTAATTGATTCTTAACCTGGAGGATGAAGGTTGGAATCCCGGCATTGACCGCAACCTCGAAAATGGCTTCTATCGGATTTTCCTGAGTACTGGTCAGAACTCCAGGAAGCAGTTATTGCATGTAGTATATGCATATTATAAGTTGCAAGAAATTGTCCTACAATCAATGTAAGATAAATAAGTTTGACCTAAAGAGGCCAACAAAGAATTGTTTAGATTTTTACCTCACCTGACCAGGGTGAGCTTTTGGGATGGATGAATGTCCGGCGTCCGTCCGTCCGTTCACAATTAGTTTGTTTACACTCTAGCATCTTCATTTTTAGAACAATCATAATGAAACTTAAACACAATGTATATGACCACAATACCTCAAATGAGTTCGATTATGGGCTTGATCGGATCAGTACTTCCTGAATTATGGCCCCTGGTTTAATAAAAAATGCAATATTTAAGTTTGGTTTCACTGTAGGATCTTCATTTCTTCACTAATTCAAACCATATTTACAGAGAATGTGTATGACCATAAGTTCTCGTATGAGTTCAATTATGGTATTGTTCGAACAAGTTTTTCCAGAGGTATTGCCATTGATTTAACAACAAAAAATGCAATAGATATTTACAGAGAATGTGTATCTATAAGAATAAGATCTCGAGTGAGTTCAGTTATGGACTTGATCGGTTCCTCTGGCCATTGATTTAACAAAAGTTGCAATATTCAACCGTGTTACACTCTAGAACCTTAATTGCTCAGTATTGATGAAACTTGGAAGGGATGTTCCTTGCATGAAGCTGTACCAAACTTGTTCAAAGAATTCTGTTGCATGTAGAACTCTTGTTGCCATGTCAATAAGAAATTTGAAAATGTACAATGATGGCATTGTGACCATTGTTGATTAAACATGGTTGCTAAATAGTTTTGCAAACAAAAAATACAATTTATGAGGATTATTAACGATTCACGAAAATACTGTTTTTAATAAATAAATAATATATAATAAACGCATGAGGAAATGCATTATGTTTTCACAGTACAAATGTATGCAAAAGGGAAGATTTAATACTTGTAAAATACAATCAAAGACAGGTTAATACATAGATTTTACCATAAACACTGAACACTACACATAAGGACAAACCATATAGAAAACACGATTTGACTACTTTAGCTTTAAGAAAGACGTGAGGAAGATAAAAGACCTATATTGTGTTTATTATAGGTGTTTCAGACAGATAGACAGACACAACTTTGTTGAGTGAATACCTTAAATAAACTAACATTTCAAAGAGCGAATGTAATAAATACTTGTATGATAATAAACATACATGTATCTTGAAAAAATACATATATTACAGTGAATCCGTGACCATCTTTTTATGTAATATGTTTCAACTGGCGGATCCGAATTCATGTTATGGTAGAACGGGCCTAAAATTAATTTCTCAAAATTTTCTTCTTAATTTTGAACCATATATATTTCAGCATATTTCCTATTGCAAAGCGAATTGTTTTTAGCTCGACTATTTGAAGAATAATGAGGCTACATTCGCTCTGCTGTCGGTGTCTGACGCCGACTTGAAACTCAAAATATATCTTTACCATCAACATCTACACCTGAGGAAACAATCCCCTTAACTCTGTTTTGATTTTTGACAGATGTATGCCCCTTTTTAACTTAGAACTTTTGGCTAAAGTTTTTTATAAAGTCAAATATCTTAAATACATGTACTATCAAAAGTATTGACTTGAAACTCAAAAGTAGAGGTTTAGGTGTCTGCCGCTCATACCGGAGGTTGCGGGTTCGAGCCCCACCAAGGTCACGACCGTACCTCCTCATATGACACCAGTACTGGTTTTTCCAGGAAGCGGACTCGAGAGTGACTCGATAAGCGCAAAGCTTTCTTCACAAACGAGCTAAAATGAATTAGTATAAACTAAATTAAACTCAAAATATATATCTACCATCAACACCTACACCTAGGGAAACAATCCCCATAACTCTGTTTTGATTTTTGACAGATTTATGCCTCTTTTTAATTTAGAAGTTTTTGTTAAAGATTTTTATAAAGTCAAATATCTTGAATTCTGTCAAAGGGATTGACTTGAAACTCAAAATATATCTTCATCGTCATCATCTACACCTAAGGAAACAATCCACATAGCTCTGTTTTAATTTTTGACAGATTTATATCCCTTTTCAAGAATTTTAGTTAAAGATTTTTATAAAGTCTAATATCTTGAATACTATCGAACATATTGACTTGAAATTTAAAAGTTATGTTTGCTATCAACATCCTTACTACTGTTTTTGCTGTACCTTTTACCTTAATTCTTATAGACAACTACACAATAAAACTGAAAAACCCATTTTACTGACAAGCTTTCGAATAGTCGAGCGTGCTGTCATGAGACAGCTCTTGTTGTACTTAGATTTTGTCACAAAAACTTAGCCTTAGCTATTACTTTGCCTTTCTCAATATTTCTTCATCAAACTTTGAAATTGATTTGCTTATGACAACAGAGTTGTGATGCAGCTAAAATCGTTGGGTCAAGATCACATTTGACAAAGTTATGCCGCTTTTTGCACTAAGGGTTTTAGCTCTACTGGACGAATGTAGCTAATCTGACTTTTTGGATCGATTGATTTTCAATCGGTCTAATGTTAACAGAGTATAGCTTCCTTACGGCCGAACGAACAACACACAAACAAGTAGTTCCATATATTCAGTTGTTACTAATTATATTGTCTTCTGTCTTAAAAATTATATAGTAACAGATCTAAATAATATCAAAACATTTCAGAATGAAAATTTAAAACAGCATGGTACAGAGGCTGGTAATGACTAGGGTTGCGCAATAGACCCGGTATATTCACAGTATTTTGGAAGCACTCACCGGGATAGTTAATGTAAGCTGCAAGTTCTTGTTCTACATAAGGTATATACTGAATCAATTTATAACAAAAGATTGATTTATCCATTTTTAGCTTTTCTATGAAAAACAGAAGAGCCATTGTCATAACCTTCTTGACGTCAGTCGGCACTGTCGTCTTAAATCTGGTTAAGCTTTCTTAAAATTCACTTTCTTGGTAACCATTAAAGCCTTGAAACTTCAGACAATTGCTTGGCATCTGTGGCCGAGTGGTTAAGGTCACTGACTGATGATCACTTGTCCCTCACCGCTGTAGGTTCGTGCCCTACTTGGGTCGAATTCTTTTATGTCTGGAAGCTATCTAGGTTCTACCCAGGTGCCCGCTCGTGACTGAAATAATGCCCGAATTGGCACCCAGTGTTTTCCTCCTCCATGAAAGCTGGAAGTTGCCATATGACCTTAGCTGTTGAGTGCGACGTTAAATCCGAATCAATTAGTTGCCACAATACAATCAACCTTATAGGCATATCCCATAAATTTTGAATGACATTAAAAGTTGAAAAAAATATGAATTTTCAGTTCAGTTTTGTCAAAATCAACTTCTCAGTTACCATTCACAGCTATGATACTTCATAGGGTAGTTGAGCGTAGTCACTGAATGCAATACTGGTTTATGGCTACCAACATAAGATTACTATACGACATTTTATTTTATACAGAGAAACATAATATTCCTGGTCTGTTACTCTTGATTGATGCTGCTGCATTTGATACTGTCTCATGGAGTTTCATGACTAAAGTTTTATAATTTTTTAACTTTGGGCCATCAATTAGAAGATGGATACATCTGTTTTATAACAATATTGAGTCATGCGTAATAGTAAATGGTCATATGTCAGAATGTTTTTTCTTGCAAAGAGGTCGTCAAGTTGATGCTTTGTCGCCCTACCTGTTCATTCTCTGTGCAGAAGTTCTTTCTATATTGTTAAGAAATAATACAAATATAAAAGGGATAAAGATAAATGGAAAAGAATACATCGTCTCTCAGTACACAGATGATACTAGTCTTACGTTAGATGGCACTCGTGAATCATTAGTTAACACATTGTCTGTTTTAAAATTTTATAGTAGAATCTCCGGCCTTAATATCAATACTGACAAAACAAAAGTAATTTGGTTTGGGTCACGCAGGAACAGCCAGGTAATACTCTGTCCAGAATATGATCTTTCATGGGAAAACAAAGTTTTTATAGTTCTTGGTGTAAAATTTTCAACTATTCTGTCAGAGATAGTCAATATCAATTATGACTCCAAATTGTAGAAATAAAGACATCATTCTCATGCTGGTCAAAAAGAGTGATAACGCCCATTGGAAAACTAGTTGTAATCATGGCAAAAGTCTTGCTCTTGCAAAACTTAACCACTTGATCTTAGGATTACCAAACCCTTCAGAAGAAAAGCTCAACATAATACAAAATTTATTCTTTAAGTTCCTATGGAACAATTCTAAAGACAAAGTTGAAAGGAATGTAATCATCCAAGAACATAAATTTGGTGGACTGAAAATGATAGACATAAAGACATTTATGTATAGTTTGAAAGCTACTTGGTTTAGAAGGCTATTAAATACGAACAATAAGTTCAGTCAAATGGAAGAACATATTTGTCCAACCTTAAGACTCATCTTTAAATACGGCACAGATTACATTAAACACATCTACATCAAGACTTGAATCCTTTTTGGAAAGACGTATTATATAGCTACTACAAAGTAGCAATGAAACCCTATAAATAGCAAACAAAGCTATTCAGTCAACTTATGGTATAATCCAGATATTCAGGTCGGAGGCTCATGTGTGTGCTATAAAAGATGGCTTGCAACAGGTATAGTTTTTAAAGTGATCCTCATTAATTCTGAAGGTGACTTTTATACATATAGAGAGATTATGACCACTTTTAACATTAGAACTAATTTCCTCGAGTATAATGGTTTCCTATCCGCAGTCAGACAATATTTAGTAAAAAGGGCATTAAAACTTACCAAAAAAGTTACAATCCACCTATACCTTTTAGTGTTGCTGTTATTAATAAGGATAAAAAAAGGATGTAAATCAATTTCAAGCTGGTTTCAAA